>CAUYUJ010000875.1:0-29799 GCA_963575745.1 Prorocentrum cordatum
CCTCCTCCTCCTCCTCCTCCTCCTCCTCCTCCGCCTCCCCGTGCCAAAGGCTACCCGCATCCTTCGGGGTCGATTCTTGTGAGGGACGCACAGGGCGCTGGTAAGAGAGTGCTCTCGGGCACTCTCGACGAGCACCCTCACAAGCCCCCAAAGGCTAGGGAGCTGGGGCGACACCAGCGATCCATCCTTCATCCTGCTTCCACCGCTGCTACCCCATCCTTCTTTGCCATTGTGCTACCCCGGTGCCCTTGCTCTCTCCCAGCTCATCCCGCTACCCCCGTCTTTCTGATAGGCTCGGGCCTTCCTCCCCGCGGGGCGAAATTACTTTCCCCCGCAGGCCGTTGCCTACGTGCCCAACTTGGGATATTGGTATACTTTGTTGCCTGGGTTGTTCGCTTGCCCCGTCTTCCCTCTTCTCTTCCTCCCTCTGTCTGCTGCCCCGTCCTGCTACGCCTTTTTGTTTCCCCGGTATCCTTGTTCTTCCCTTGTCTTCCTGCTTCTCCGTTCCTGCGGCGCTCCTTCTTGCGGTGGTATTCATTTTTGCATCGCTGCTCTCCAAAGGTGTCTACTTGTTCATTCGGACGCCCGTCTGTGGAGCGGGTTTATAGCAGTGGCTGGAGCGCTGAGCTCCGGGTATCTTCTCCCTCCTTCTCTCCGGGACCGGGGCGGCGACGGCCCTGTCCTTTGGGACCGCCCTGCCCTTGGCCTCGTTGGGGCCCCTCGCCGGCACGGCTGGACGCAGCTCTGAGAACTCGGTCTGCTGCGCTGTCGGAATGCCTCCCTGGAGGCCTCCGGGCGCCTCCGGGAGGCATATCCTTTTTGGCAGTCCCTTCTGTTTGCTTTTGGTTTGATCTTTCCTACAGGGAGGCCGCAAGAGCCGGTACATGGTGAAATCCTGTCTTTGTTATAATGGCATTCCTCACCACGCTGCTATGCCACGCGATGTACTTCACGCTTGCACATCGATTAATGTCCTATCCCTTAGACGCGCCTGCGATGCGACATTTAAGGAGTTCTGCTGTGCGCCATTATCCTCTGCCGGCTTACTTCTGCTTCCGTCCCTGCCTCCTTTGTCCTTGATTCTGTCTTCCCTGTTACCCGCCCCCTCCTTCTCCTGAGATTCTCTCCACACCTTCATCTGTTCGCCCGCTTCCATGCACGCGGTCATCTTGAGCCAAGCGTTTATCACTAGCCTTCAAAGGCCAGGAAGCTGGGGCGCCACAGCCACACCCTCATCCGTTTCTCCACCACTGCTTCCCCTTCTTTCCCGGCCTCACTGTGGTCCCGTTTCCCTTGTTGTCTCCCTGTTCTTGCTTCCCTCTCCCTCTCTTTCTCTTTCTCTCTCCCTCTCTTCCTCTCTCTCTCTCTCTCTCTCTCGCGGCGTGCCTTGCTCCTGCTCCTCCTCCTCCTGCTCCTCCTCCTCCTCCCCCTCCTCTTCTTTTCCAGCATCTTTCTTCCATGCCCGTTGCCCCATCATCCTTGACCATCCGGCTACCCCATTGATGGGCACCCGCCAGTGCCGCTCCATATTTGAAGCCCGTTGATCCCATTGCCGCGTTCACTCCATTTGTCGGGCCACTCGTCCATCTTGCATTCGGTCCTAACGGTTGTGACAGTAGACCATTTCAGGCTTCCCATCGAACCTGGAGGGCATTTCATCAGGCACGGCCCGACTCCTCCATCTCGCGAAAGCGTGTCACGGCGTGCCGTCCCCGTGGCATTTACCACGCTGTGTGTGGCTCGCCCGTGCAGCCGCCAGTGGAATGACGTTCAGGGCCGTTCAACATTCTAATACGCATGTGTCTCGCCCACGTTTCCGCCCAAGGAAATGCCCTCCAGTGGCCTCTCAACAGGCCGCTCAAACCTTACACTTGTGTGTGTGGCTCGCCCATTGGTCAGCCCATGGAATGCCCTTCAGGGCCGTCCAACACTCAAACCAAGATACAAGGGCGATGGCCGGGCGCAATAGCTTGCGCCACATTCTCACCCGCACCTTGCGCGACTTCGCGTAGCGTTACTTGTGGCACTGATGTCTTGCAGCCCCAAATCGGGTGTCCAAGCTTCGCGTCTACTCCCCCGTGCCATTCTCTCATCTTTTTCCTCTGGTCGCCCGGACAGCGGGAAACCCATTCTTGTGTCCAATCAACCGCTCGGCTCACAGGCGGGGAGTTGCACGCACCCCTGCGCCCCTGAACTAGATTTCGCCGCCCCCAGCTTCTCGTACATTCTCGCTCCGGTCTTTGCTGTATGATGCGTGCTTCCTGCTGCTGATTTTTTCTATCGGTCTCTCTTTCGTTCTCATTTCCTCTGCGATCTCACCCCCCAACCTCTGTGTCTTCCATCATCGCATTCCTTTCCGCTACCCGATATCCCACCTGCCTTCCCACCCCAGGCTCTCGCTGGAGACCCCAGCGCACTCGCCCAACCGACGACCATTTCATTCCCATTGCTTGCCCGAGCAGGCAAACCCACTCCCAAAGGGTCTCACCACCTGTCACAGGTGTCTCTCGAAAGGTGGCCGTCTTTTCGGCGCCCTCGGACAGAGGCAACACGCGAGCCCCTCTCGGTTGGCGGCCGCCTCTTGTATCCCCCCACGACAGGGGCATCAGACACCACAGAGAAGTAACGCTCTTTACGGTGCCAACTCGCACAGGGGCCAGCCACCCTCAAGGCTGTGTAATCCGCCAGTATCCTCCTCCTCCTCCTCCTCCTCCTCCTCCTCCTCCTCCTCCTCCTCCTCCTCATTCCTGCCGCATCCTCCTCGCCTCCTCCTCCTCCTCCGCCGTCCCTCTTTCCTCTGCTCTCCTCCTCTCCTCCTCCTCCTCCTCCTCCTCCTCCTTCCTCCTCCTCCTCACCTCCTTCCACCTTCCCGCCTCACCTCACCAACCAACCACCACCCGCCACTCCGCCACCACCTACCACACCACCACACCCCACACACCACACCGTCTTCGTTTCCGTCATCGTCGTCCTTCCCTCGCCTCCCCCATCCGTTTCCTCCTCCTCCTCCTTCATACCTCCTTCCTCCTCCTACTCGCCTCTTCCTCCTTCTTCTTTTCTCTTCGTCCGCCTCGTTCTCCTCTCCTCGTCTTCATCCTCCCCCTCTCCTCCCTTTCCCCCCCCTCCCGTCCTCCTCCTTTTCCTCCTCCTCCTTCCTCATCCTCCTCCTCCTCACCTCCCCTCCTCCTCGTCGTCCTCTTCGTCCTCTCTTTTTCGTCAATCCGTTTCCTCCTCCTCCTCCTCCCTCCCTCCTTCTCCTCCTCGGCTCCCCCCTTTCCTCCCCTCCCCTTCCCCCCCCCCCCCCCACACACACACACCACCACCGCCACCACCACCTCCTTCGCACCCCCCCCATCCTTACCACCACGCCCCTTTCCGGTTACTCCTCCTCGTGTTTGCACTAAACCAACGACAGGTTCCCCCGTGGCATCCATGAAACAATCTATAATGAACAGCTCACGTATACGTGTGCATCTACAATTGAGAGCGGGAAGCATGTATATATATGGTTGTTGTGTATATGTGCGTGTGGAGTTGTAGGTGTATGTGTGTCCTCTCTTTTTCACCATCGATGTATACATAACTAAACTTGGTTCTTGGGATATCAAAAAAAACAATGGCTCAGATCACGAAAAAGGCGGGCGCCGCGGACAATGTTGGAAAGCGAAGCCAAGAAAATAATGTACAGTCGAGCAGACGCCCGCCAGGTCGGTGAGGACGGCACTATCATTAGTGAGATAAGAACAACGATTTGATAGGCTCGGCAGGTTCAGTTGGCACCGCAGCCTTGGTTGAAAAAACAGCTGCAGTGCCTTGGTAGATGCTCGCTTCCATCCCCGACAACATCCCGCATCCCCCCCCCAAGCGTGGCCCCACTGCCCTCGCACACGTGGTACACGCTGCGGAATGAGGTGGGCAGTATGCGACTGGACGCGGCGAAGTCAAGGTCAAAGTAAATGCGCGGCTCCTTGAGCTCCAACACGGAAGCAGCATGCATCGCTAAAAGACACCGTAACACCAGTAAACCCGACTTGTCGGTGCAAGCTGCCGCAAGTAGGCGCGGGGGGTGATGAGCGTCCGTGGCCAAAGCATGGCAAGGCTGAAGACGGCACGAGGCGACGCCGCCGCGGCAAGGTAACGAACTGCAGACGCGCAGGCGAAACTGGGCCGCGCGACCCCGCGGGCGGGACACAAGGCTAAGGCGCGCCAGGGGCCAGCGAGGTTGCGAAGAGAGAGCGAGCATGAGCGGGGTTAGGGGCTTTCGAGGAGAGTCTCGTGAGCAGCAGGAAATTGGCGGGCATCACGCCAAAAGAAGAAACAAACAAAACGTGCGCAGCAGTTCTCGGGTTGCGGCCCAGGGTCTTCTGAGGGGCTTGCCCGAACCATTTCGGCGGCAGAACCCCCTGTGCTTTTTGCGCATGCTGACCGCCCCCTCTAAGCCCAGCCCCGAAAGGCGGCTGGCTGCTGTGGGGGAGGCGAAATAGAATGCGCCAATTTATCACGTCGCAGCGGTTGGCCTGCGCAGGCTGACCCGCGCGCTCGAGGCGCCGCAGCGAGCGCGCCCGCGCCGCGGGCCAACCTTCCCCCGCCGCCCTTACACCGTCCTATCTGAGCGAGGAGAGGCCAGCATGGCCGATCAAAGGAGCGGCGAAGTACGAGCCAAAGAAAGAAGTAAGCGCGGCTGACAGGTAGCACTTCTGCAGAGAGGCGCGCAGCTCGCGCGCCGCAACCGCGCGCGGACGGAAGTTGCTCACGCGCCTGGCTGCGGGGCCAAAGGCAAGCCAGACTGCGCGCGCACCTGCGTGGACCTGCCCGCGCAGCGGGCAATGGTGATCCGCGTGAATCCAACCGTCGCAAGCAAGAACAGAGCACTGCGCGCTGCCATGATCGGACGGCACTGCGACTGCTAGCAAAAGGCACGTTCGCAACAGATTGCCCGAGATGCGGGCAAGGGTTTCTGCTTGACCCGACGCCGTCGACGCCGGGAAGGGCGCGCCAACAGCAGGTCGAGCGAACGGGCGGGCGCGAACGCAAGGGCAACTGACATGCATCACTGCTGCAGAGAGTGACGCAGCTCGCGCACCATGACCGCGCGCGCGGACAAGTTGCTCACGCGCGCGGCTGTGGGGCAAGCGAAAAAGACAGCCAATATGCACTTCTGCATAGACCCGCGCACGTCGCGAGCAGGGTTCCCCCGGTTGACCCAGAAACATAGCAAACTGGAGGAGCGCGGCAGCGATGCGCGCGGCGCGCTGCCAAAATAGGACGCGCACTGTGACTGCACGCAGATGGCACGGCGCAAAGTGCCCGAGCAGCGCGCAGGCGTTCCTGGTTGACCCCGAGCTGTCGAGGCTGAGAGAGGTGCGCCACCGACACGTCAAGAGCACCGAAGGTCTGGGCAGCAGAAGTGAAGGCAGCGCGGAGGAGCAAGCGAAGTGCTGGAAATACAAAAAGAACGCGGCTGGCAAGTAGCACTGCTGCAGAGAGGCACGCAACATGCGCCCGCAACCGCGGGCGCGGGCAATTGGCTCACGCGCACAGCTGCGGGGCAAAAAGTAAGCCAGCGCGGGTGCACTTCTGCGCGGTCTTGCCCCCGATGCGGGCAGAGGCTTCCTCATTGACCACAAACCGTCGCAACCTGCGCAGCGCGAGGCCAGCCGCATGCGCGGCAAGTTACCAGGGCGCGCACCGCGCCTGCAAGCGCGCGGCATGGCCATGGGATTGCCCGAGCTGCGGGCAGGGGTTCCCCGTAGACCCCGAACCGTTAAAAAGTCAGAGAGGCGCGCCGCCAGCACGTCGAGAGAACGGGAGGGCGCTGATAGCGCCAATCCGCTGGCCCCCTTGCAGGGCAATCAGGCTGCGAAGATTACGCTCGCAGCTCCCTGTGCCAGTGGCAGCTTCCACTTTCCACTGCAGCAGTCCTGCTTCCTCATTCCCCACTGTTAACTGTGGCTGGAGGCGCGAGAAGGGGGAGCCGCAAAAACGCCTCGGTTAGCGCCCCCGAATCGCGCTGTCTGAATTCCCCCGGGGCCGCGAGACTCGTAGAAATACCAGATAGTCGCATCCCAGAAGCCAAGACCCCGAATGAATTGCGCCATATTCGCGCCCCCGAGGCCACAAAACCCTTCCGTCAACTGCACGAGATTCGCGCCCCCGAAGCCATACGATGCAACATTCGCGTTCCCGAAGCCATCAATTCTCGTAAATAATACGATATGCGCGCCCCCGAAGCACTTCAACATTTTCGACCAAATGTTCGCGCCCCCGAAACCATAAACCCTCGAAGCCTTCGACCATTAAGCGCTCCTTGGGTCGCCGAGGCCACAAACCCTTGTAAATTACAGTGGTCGCGTGCCCGAAGCCATACACCAGCGTGAATTACGTACTGTACGCGACGTCGAAGCCATAGATCACCAGAAATTAATGCTGACCCGAGCGCGAAGCCTCGAGATTGCTTCACGCTAGCGCCCAAACATCCGAACACAGCCCTGACAAGCCCCAGTCTACGGGAGGGCGGCCGGCGGCACGGGGGCGAGGCCCTCGCGGATAAGGTGGCAGACTGAGTTGGAACAATCGACGCAGGATGCGGTCGACATGCACTGCAAAACAAACGGCACGTCTAGCTGCGCGAGCGGGATCGCACCCTGGCCAAGCGCGCGCCGCGCGCTCGCTGGCAAGCGGGGGGCGCCCTTTAGCGGGCCCCTCAAATGCAGCTAGCAATGCTTGGGCTGCGACCCAGGGTTTGAAAAAGGCGGGCCCCAAACCTGCAATCATGGAGAGCGGGGAGCCACCAGCGCGTCGGACACCGCGAGAGAGAGAGAGAGAGAGAGAGAGAGAGAGAGAGAGAGAGAGAGAGAGAGCGGGGGAAGGCACATCAACGAGAAAAGAAACGGCACGAGAGAGTCGGCACCTGCGCATCCGTGGCTGCGCACTGTGCAAGTAGGGAAAGGGCTCAGTGGATGCCCTCCTGCGGTAATGCAGGAGGTACGAATGCCAGGTCGATGTCGCGGTAGGCCACTACCTTCGCGTGCTCAATATATGGTTTGACCTGCGTCGGCGCGGCTCGTATGTTCGGCCATGGGCGGTTTCTTGCGCAGTCTCGCAGTCTGCTTGGGCGGAAGCTCCCTGGAAGGTACTCCTGCGCGATGGTCGCGGAGACTGTTAAGGTGGATCTCGCAGCGCGCCTGGAGCGAGCGGGGCGTGTCGATGTAGTTCGGGAATATCGGGTCTCCTCTGTTGTTGACAAAGATGATGCGTCGGTTGCAGCAGATGAGAGTGCGCTGGCCCCCGCTTCTCGCCGCTGCGTTGCGCTGAGACGGCACGTGCTGCGCGGGCGGGAAGGTCGGCGCGCGGGGCGGCATGCGCGCGCGGGGCCACGTTGTTACGAGGCAGCCCACGCTGCCAAAGCTGTGCCACGATCTCCTCGTCTGGAGGGCAGACGACTGGCACTTGTAGGACTGGCGGCGGTGGATGGCGTGGCCTGGCTGGTCTAAATGGAGACCGCTGGTTGATCGCCGTAGCGCGGAGTGCTCGCATCAAGGCTGTCGTCGGCGCGACTCCGACGCTAGGGGCGGTCTTTGGCCGCTGCGCTCGGCGGTTGGCGTCGCGAGTTGGCAGAGGGGGCGAAAGCCTAGCTGGCGACGCATGGGGGGTCGGGGTTGTCATGGCCGGCGAGTTGGTTCTGCATAGTAGGCGCTCAGGCATCGGCCTTCTGGGCAGATTGCGCCGTTGCACGCGCGCGTTGGTGTCGAGCGCGTCATGCGATGCTGGGGGCCTCCGTGCACCCTTGCAAGGCAGCATGTCGGTGCGAACAGGCGACGGGCGGCACGTCGGCGTCGGCGATGTCGGCGTCGTCACCCAGTGCTGGTGCGATGTCGAGACGTCGCGGTCGCCGCCCCGCAGAGAACGGCTTGCTGCGCCTGGCGCGCGAGGCGCGGCGGGCAGAGGGGGGCTTTCTTGACGGGTAGGATGTTGGATGGCGCTTGCGTGGTCCGCGCGCGGGCCACACCTGCGCGCGTCTTTTGGATCTGCGTGTCGCGGGAAGTGTTGGTGCACATGTCTTGGACATTGTGGCATGTCTGCTCGGTGGGGGCATCGCGGGAAGATGGTTTGGCATGCTGGTGGGCGTCAGCAGGATCATACTCCTCGCTGGCGCTGTCGCTCTCAGTCCGAGCCGCGGCACTGTTGTGGAAGGTCGTGGTCGGGCTGCAGATATGTTGGAGTAGCATTGCCGCGTCTCGCACGCTGACCGCCCAGACGAGCTGCCTGGGGCTTTGTGGCAAGCGTTGAGCACTTGTGAAACCTCTTGGATTGCGCAATCCTGCTGGGGTTGAGTAGTGATTGCCCTTATGTGAGCAGCGCATGGAAGTGTTATTTCGTCGTGGCCACTGGGAGTCGAAGAGCTGCAGTGTCTCGGCAGCGCGCTGCAAATTCTTGTAGGTCGCGCCGCAGCGCGTAAACGCGGGGTGGTTGGGTGGTTTGGGCACGGGTAGATGCATGCGAGCGCATGGCGTCTGCGAGTTTGAATTAGCTGGTCGGAGTCATGGGCAGGAGCGCGAATGCCGATAGCGGCGTTGCCCTCGAGCTGGGCCAGAGCGGTGGATGCTATAGAGATTGCTGGCCATCCTGATGAACGAACATCTCATCGTTGCATGTGCTGGGACACCTGTGTCGGCCAGGTAAGAATAGGTCATCGCTCGGGACCCTGTACGTGCACGCGTTGGTTTGTTCGTGGTAGTAGACTGCGCAGTGCCATATGTCGCCCTCGCAGCCGTCGGCGCCCGCGTCGGCGGCGCGCTGTCCTTCCGCTAGGACAGTGCATGCCGCGATACTGGTTAAGTTTAAGTGAAGCGAGGTAGAACTCGCGCGCGCCTGATGCCCCATCTTGGCCCATGGGTCGTTGTCGTCAACGGTGTCGTCGGAGTCTGCAGCGTCGTAAGTGTCGTAGATCAAATCGGAGATGCCTCCCCGTGAGTTGGTCTCTGGTCTGTAATTCGGTTGTCGCGCAGCAGCTGTTTGCACGGGCGGCGCGGGCGTCTGCGCGGGCGGGGGCGGCGCGCGTTCGACGCTGATGTCGGGCCTTTCTCTCGTCGCGTCTGTCAGTTTTGTTCTCGAGAGCAAGGTTGGGAATGAAGTGCCCCGGCGATGTCATTTGCGCGCGCCCGTTGAATTTGCGCCACTCCTGTCCCAAGCGGTCGCAGCGCCCTCTTCCACGTCGCATCCCGTTGCCAGCCGATGTCGTTCAAAGCCGTTGCGCGCGTCGTAACCTGTCGGGCGCTTGCAGCCTCCTTTTGTAGAGACGACATTGAGCCGTCTGAATGCGTGGCGCGGTCCGCGGGGGCGCGGTTGGACCGAGGACGGCCGCGGTCGAATGCGCGCCGGCTTGCCCTCGGGGCGCGCGGCGCGACTGCCGGGGTGCAGGGTCAGAATGGGCGCGGGCGCCAGGCGACAGAGCGCTCGCGGCCATCTGGGGTTGTCCACGGCGGGCGCATGGAGCTCGCAGTGGGTCGGCGGCGTTGGCCCTTGATAGCGGTCTGGCTTGACTCGCTCTGCACCGGACATTGATTGAGCAGGTCGCATTTGCATTGGAACAGCTCTCCCAGCTCAATATAGTCGGGTCGTTGGTGGCTGACTGGGGGTGCGATGCGCCTCCTGGGCTCGTCGATAATAAATGTTGCCCACGGCGAGCGTAGGTTTGAAGCACAGGGGGTGCGCAATGAGTCTGGAAAGTAGTTGGTGAGCGAGAAAAGCCTTGACCCCATGGTGGCATTGTGGTTGTCGTTGGTCGTGGTGCTGAGAAATGCGCGTCGTTCGGAGCCTGATTCGTCGCGGTTGATCTTCGCGCGGGTAGCTTAGCTTTCGCCCACCTGGAACTCGTATATTGTTGCGCTTTGCTGGTAATACATCTCGCACGGGATCTGCTCGAGGCTCTTCTCCGTCCCATCTTCGTTGTAGTCTGCGCCGAACTCTGTCGCGCTCGATGTCGCCATTGGGTTCTTGCCGCGCCACGGGTGGAACACCTCGAAGATTCTCTTCGTCATTGAACGGCTTGTTGTTCGGTCGGTGGTCGGCCTTCGTGTCAAATGGCATCTGCGCGGGCCGTCGTGACCAGTGTGTCTCGACGTTGGCGTGGGAGCCGCAATATTTCCAGCCTTGTCGCGCAGCCTCTCCGGAAAAAAAAGGAGCGCCCCCCGTTGGTGCCAGGCAGATACGCCATCGCGATGCGCATCTCCCACTCGGCCTCCGCCCAGCCCTGGTATGTACCCGTTGCCCAGGTGTAAAGAGGTTCAAGCGTAGTACTTGTCGATGCTGTCGACGTTGGTCTTGTCCTGTTTATCGACCTCGATCTGCGCGCGCATTGTTTGGGCGTTGTCGGGGTCGCTCTGAGCGAGCACGTCAGATGCACGCCTATCGATGCGAGGTAGGCAAATATTGCCGATGTAGCCCATTGGCCGACGTGGACCGCAAAGGACTCCGTGCTTGCAGGACTGCATGGGACTGTCGCTGGCAGCACGGCGCCCAGTAGACCGGCGAAGGCAAGCACGGCGAAGAGCGCTGCTTGAGCCTGGTGGTTACGGAAAGAGGAGCGGGCAAGGATGCTTGCTATAAACCGTAGCTGGTACTGCACCCGCAGCGTCCAGAAATGCACGTCGCGATCCTCGTTGCGTCATAATTTCGAACCGTGTACGGCTGCAGGATGTATGTCCCCAACAAAAACGCAAGCCCCTCCCGCAGGTGTGCCCCGTAGGGCGCCCGTGAAGGGCATGAGGCTGCAAGTTGCCAGAAAGCTCACAAAATAGTACTTGCAGTGCTGCGTAAGCCAACGCTGCGTAGGACAGTACTGCGTAGGACTGTGCTGCACCAGCCAGTGCTAGACAGCGTTGCGTAGGACAACTGCGTGGAATGCTCTGACGTGTTGGAACCCAAATGCCCCACGGTGTTGCGCAACAGCACTGGGACCAATGGCATAGTACATAGTACGTTGTACGCGGCACCCCCTCTACGTATTGGTGTTCCCTGACGTCCGTGTATAGAAATATACATGTATATGTATAAATGTGTACGGATGCAAAGGCATGAGTATTGTTTATTGGAACTGCAAACTGTGGGTGTGCATAGCTGTGCCCTGATGCATCTGTCATTAGGCGCGCGTAAGAAGCTGGCTGTTGTCCATTGCCCATAGTTCTTAGTACCAGGCGTGTGAAACGTTCTGAGCACCATGCGTGTGAGCAAATGTGGTTTGGAGGCCCCTTAGTAGCCCGTGCGGAGGCGAGATCGCTCTGTTGTCGCATTGGCGTGGGTAACGCTTATGCAACTCACAATAGTCCAAAGGACCCGTATGAGTAGCATAAGTGTGTGCCTATTGTTGTTTTATCCGAGCTCGGCTGTGGTGACCGTACGCCTCCTCCTCTTCCTCCTCCTCCTCCTCCTCCGCTTGTTCTTCTTCTGCGTCTTCTTAGTCATACTCTTCTTCAGAATTCTCATCCTCCTCCTCCACCTGCTCCTCCTCCTCCTCCTGCGCCTGCTCAGTCTCCTCCTCCTCCTCATCCGTCGTCCTTGTGCTCCTCCTCCCACTCATCCTCCTACTCCTCCCACTCCTCCAACTCCTCCTCCTCCACCTCCTCCTCATCATGATCATCCTCACAACCACCACCACCATCACCATCATCGTCGTCATCATCCGCATTATCAGCATCATCAGCAGCAGCAGCATCAACCGCACCATCACGGTCGTAATCATCAGCATCATCATTATCATCAGCTTCATCATCGGCATCATCATCGGCATCATCGCCATCAGCATCATCATCATCATCATCATCAGCAGCATCATCATCATCATCATCATCATCATCATCATGATCATCATCATCATCATCATCATCATCATCATCATAATCATCATCATCAGCAGCAGCATCAGCATCAGCATCATCGTCATCATCCTCACAATCACCATCGTCATCATCAGCAGCAGCAGCATCATCACCATCAGCATCATCATCATCCTCATCCTCATCCGCATGCGCCTCCTCAACCTCATCCTCATCCGCATCCTCATCCTCAGCCTCATCCTCAACATCACCACCATCACCACCATCACCATCACCATCCCCATCACCATCACCATCACAATCAAAAGCATGATCAACAGAATCAGCATCATTATCAGCAGCACCATCATCAGCATCATCATCGTCATCATCCTCATTATCATCATCACCACCACTACCACCATCATCACCATCATCATACCATCTTCGTCAGCAGCATCATCGGCAGCATCAACATCATCACCATCATCAGCATCAGCATCAGCATCATCATGATCATCCTCATCGTCATCATAGTCAACATTATCATCATCATCATCATCATCATCAACAACATCATCATCATCATCATCATCATCATCATCATCATCATCATCATCATCATCATCATCATCATCATCATCATCATCATCATTGTCATCATCAGCATCATCATCATCATCACCATCATCACCATCAGCATACTCAACATGATTCATGGTCATGATCGTGTGTGTCATCGTCATCGTCATCAACACCATCATCGTCATCATCAGCATCATCATCTTCATCATCATCAGTATCAGCATCAGCATCATCACCACCATCGTCAGCATCATCAGCAGCAGCGTCATCAGTATTGTAAATATCGTCCTCACCATGATCATCCTAATTCAATAACAACAGTATCGTTATCATAATCATCAGCATCATCAACAACATCAACATCAGCATCAACATCAGCATCATCATTGCAACCGTCACCATCACCATCAGCATCATCATAATCAGAATCATCATCAGCAGCATCATCATCATTGCTGCAATAATCAAATTGTCCCTCCGTCGCATCCGTACTCGTTCCGATCGCACCCAGACAAACGTGCACGAGAATGATCATGCCACGCCGCGTCGTATCAACCACCCCCGCGCCTGGACCCGATCGCGCCCCCTGGGCCGCCAGCGCCGACTACCCATTGACCGGCCGAGGGAGACCTCTCGGCGCAGCGCGCGAACCGCTCGCGGGCCGCGCCGGGCAAGGACCAGGCCCCACCCCGCAATCATGGAGCAGCGTGCCGCTCGAAAATGGGCGGCGCGCCGAGGTCGAACACCCGGGCGCGCGTGCACCTTGAACCTGGCACGCCCCGAGGCAAACGCCTCTGCAGTTACAAAGGATCGGGGATGGACAGACCCCCCTTTAGTAAAACGTGGTTTAGCGGAAACGACCTGAGGCCCAAACCTGGCGGGCGCAAGCCTGGAAAATGACGGCCACAGCGCCCTCTCGAGAACCGAAAACGGATAATCCACTAATCGACGTGTCACTGTTGGGGGTTCTGTCCACCCCCGAAAGGAGGCGAACATACCCAGGCCCCAGCGCGGGCCGGTGGTTGGAGCAGGCTGCCCCGGCTCGCCCCCGGCTGCCGTCACGAGCGCCCTGCACAGTCCGGAGGGCCCGACGGCTCAAAAGCAGCCACAGAGGGCGGGCGGGCGAGGCTGGAGGATCGGGAGGAGTCGGGGTCAGGGGCGAGGAGGATGTTGCACTCAGGGCGTGAAGGATGGGGCTGTTTGTGCCTACGTAGGCTCAAGATTTCACCGCATCGCATTCCTCCCCCAGCCCCATCCAGGCACTTTCAAAATGGGCTGCGCCGAGAAAGCGTGCAATCGAGTCCCGCCTTCCGTCAAGATGATGACAAACAGCTCTTCCAGACCCCCCTTTCCTGCCGGCAAGGGAAGGCTTATAGAGCGCATCGCGCACAGGCAAGGATATATGACGAATCCCAACCGTTACAAATTATTTCCAGGACATGTACAACCTTTCAAGTGTGCAAAGAATTTCTGCATTTGACGGCTTGCTGTAGATGCGTTGCAGCACTGAATATCCAGAATTAAATTTCTGGAATCTAAGACCATCCACAAGTTTCCGAGGTAGTACCTTAAGAAATCGAAAACCCTTTGGACTTGGAAAGACATGATCAAAATCTGCATTCGGACCTCCTCACGAATCCGTTTGGAATCCTTTGGGTTCCTCAGAGCATCGCCATAATACCGTCGTCGAGAGGCTGCCCGAGAGGCCCCCCAGAGAGGTCTCCCGAGAGGCTCCCCGAGAGGAATCTCGAGAGGCGAAGCCTGAGAGGCTCGCCAAGAGGCTCGCCTAGAGGCTCGCAGAGGGAGCCGCGAGGTCTCAACTGGGCCCCCGTGTAACTCCACTCCGCGCGACCTCCCAGGAGCCCACGAACGTGGCGGCAATTTCACGCTTCGCGGCCCCCCAGGGAGCCGCGAGATCTCAACTGGGTTCCTGTGTAAGTCCACTCTGCACGACCTCCAAAGAGCCCACGAAAGTGGCGGCAATTTCACGCTTCGCAACCCCACAGGGAGCCGCGAGGCCTCAATTTGGTCCCCGAGTAACTTAACCCCGCGCGACCTCCCAGGAGCCCACGAACGTGGCAGCAGGTTCACGCGTCGCACCCCCCCAGGGAGCCGCGAGGCCTCATCGAGGCCGCGGCGCAAGCAGGAAACTGGAGAGGAGACGAAGAAAAAGGAGAAGAAGAAGAAGAAGAAGAAGGAGAAGAAGAAGAAGGAGAAGAAGAAGAAAAAGAAAGCAGCGCCTGCGTATCACCCCACTCCGCTGGACCTCCTTTCCACCTCCCCCAGGGTTCAACTGTTCCTGTAAAGGGGGAGGGGGGGACGGGGGGGTTCTCTGGGCTCTCTGACGCACCCCTGGACACTCTGGATCTTCAAATTATGCCGTCCGTGGCCTCGACGACGTTCCAGTATGGTCCCGCATCGCCGATCGATTGGATACAGACGCCTACGATGACGTCAAGACGCCCCAAGACGCCTTCGAGACGCCCCAAGAGAGACCCAAAAGCCTTCCCGCGAGGGCCCCAAGATCAAAAAAACAATGGGTTCCCTGATGTGATGTCTTGTTTCTGGGGTATCGTTGTCTCGAGCTTCCGACGCTCCCAGGCGGTCCGAGAGGCCCCGTAGAGCGTCCCAGAAATGCCCAAGAGGCCCATACGAGAGCCCCTGGACGGCCCAAGACAGTCCCAAGGCAGCCCAAAGAGAGGGCCAAGACGGGCAAAGATCGCCCCCAAAAAGGTCCCAAGAGAGGCCAAGAGAAAGAACACGAAGCGGAGAAGCGGAAATCCTACCTTTCAGCCCGAAGAGGCCCTGAGGGCCCCAACCCCCCCCACGCTGCCCAGAAGAGACCCGCAATAAGCCCCAGCAGGCCCCCAAGAGGCCCAACATAAGCCCCAACACGGCCCCGAAAATGATTCGAACCTGCTTCCATGAGGCTCCACCAGGCCCTGAAACGGCTCCCAAGACGCCGAGTCCCCAAGCCAAGGACTCCCCACCTCTTCTGAGGGTGAGTGGAATGGCGTAAGCGCTTGGATAACAACCTGGGTGCCGACCAAAACATCACAACCCAACCCGAAAACCCGAATTTCGGGCTTTAGGGGGGTCGGGTTCCACATGTATGTTTCCAATGATCCCCGACCCGCCCCATTTGCAAATTGGGGCGTCCAGGTTGGTTTGGAATGATTTAGTCGTTGGAGACAACCGGCCGGCGGCGGCTCCACCACGAGGCGCGCGTGTGTTGTGCCCACTGCGTCACGGTGAGCATGAGGGCAACAGAAAGTACTCACTGCGTGGAGCTCCCCAAATGTGCATCAATTCGCATGGACCTTTTTTCCGCGGTGAGCGTCGAGGCGCAAGAGGTTTCGAGTATAAGCGGGTCTGAATCTTCACAAGCTGGGAGCGAACCGAACTGCGAATGAGTTGGTGCGTGAATGAAAATCATTAGGACGGCTGAGTCGATGCGCATGGGTCTGAGTACGCCTCCGCTCAGGATGAGTGAATCTGCACGTCAGTGGCCTGAGCACAACTGAGCGAGACTGAATCGAAATGCCTCCATGATGAAGCAACGCATAGGGGTGCTCAAGCAAACGTCGTGCGGCACCCTTGCATGTCGTTGGCTGGCCCAGGAGAAACATCAAACGAAGCGGCTGGACCGTGATATACAGCCGGCCACGCCACGGAGAGGAGAGGCCCGGCCCAATCTATAGGAGCAGACGTAAGACACCTAGGACTGCAGCCACAGAAGGAGGGCAATCTATAGGAACACACGGAAAACACCTAGGATTGGAGCCAGAAGAGAGGTGCAATCGATAGGAACACACATGAACCACAAAAAAGGTTCGTGGTTGCCCAGAATTTATAGGAACACACCAGACACACCTACGATTGGAGCCACCAGAGAGGGGCAATACATAGGAACATACGCAAAACACCGAGGGTTCGTGCCCCAGGACAGGTCCAATCGATAGAGCAATGTGCAAAACACCTAGGATTGGAGCCACAGGAGATGGGCAACATATTCTTTCTCGAATATTATTATAAGGATAAACCACCAGCCCCCCCCCGTACATAAATTCGGCCCTGGGCACCCCCACCGACGTGGAATGAGAATTTCCGGTTTGGGGAGTCCCTTGGAGCCCACCCCACGCCGCTCGGGCGGGCCCACGATCGCTTCCTGGACGGTCCCGCGGGGGCCCGAGACGGCCCAAGACCGTTCCAGAGCGGCCCATGGGCGCTCAAGGAGGG
The DNA here is from genome assembly GCA_963575745.1 of Prorocentrum cordatum. NCBI lineage: Eukaryota > Dinophyceae > Prorocentrales > Prorocentraceae > Prorocentrum > Prorocentrum cordatum. The sequence goes on from CAUYUJ010000875.1 coordinate 16,638, forward strand.
CGCAAAGCGACTTCGAGTCGGATCAAGAAGCCCCCAAGACGCCGCGAGAGGCTCCCCAGGGGGATCCCCAAAAGGCAGAAATAACCCCGTTCCCTAGAAAAAAAATAAAAAAAATCAAAAAAAAAAAAAAAAAAAAAAAAAAAAAAAAAAAAAAAAAAAAAAAAAAAAAAAAAAAAAAAAAAAAAAAAAAAAAAAACGTAGATTCCCTTCTTTGGTCTTCAAAGCGTCCAACACGGCATAGCCGGGCCCCAGGATGGCCCCAATGCGGCCCAAGAAGTCCCGAAGAGGGCCCAAAGACAGCACCAAAGCGCCCCAACACGGCCTAAGACAGCCCCAAGACGGCCCACATGAAGCCCCAGAGCTCCCAAGACGGCCCCAAGAAGGCCACGAGAGGCTCCCAAAAGGGCCCAAGAAGGCCCCGGGACGGCCCACGCCCCAACAGGACGGCCCAAGGAGGTCCCGCGGCAGGCCACGAGGGCCGCAAGACGGCCCCCAAGAAGGCCCACACAAAGCGCCGCCAAAGCCCCGAGAGCCCGCACTCATTGATCTCCGCAAGGTTGTGCCGTAGATGCCTTGGTCATTCCACTAGCGCCACGGTCATACCTTCGGCCCTGGGACCCCTCATGAGCCCTCCGAGCCCAACGAGCACAACGGGCCCTATGAGCCCGCCAAGCACGATGCGCCCTGTGATCCCTATGATCCCTAAGACCCTCTGAGCCCTACGAGGCATAGGAACGCTATGAGCCCCGATGAGCCCTATGAGCCCTACGACCCCCTTATGAAACCCACGAGGCCTACGAGCCGTATGCGCCCTATGAGCCCAACGAGCTGTATGAACCCTCTGCACCCCATGAACCCTGTGAGCCCTACGAGCCCTATGAGCCCCTGTCAGCACTCTGAGCGCTATGAGCCGTATGAGCCCTACGAGCCATATATGAAACCTATGAGCCCTGTGAGCCTTATGAGCCATTTAAGTCTCATGAGCCCCATGAGCCCTACGAGCCCTCCGAGCACGATGAGCCACATGACCCCTATGAGCCCGATGGGCCCTATGAGTCCTCTGAGCCCGATGGTTTTGATAAGCCCCATGCACCCCATGCGCCATATGAGCACCACGAGCCCTATGAGCCTCTCTGGGCCCTCTGAGCCCTATGAGCCCTATGAACCCTATAATACATACGAACTCTACGACCCCCATGAGCCCTCTGAGCCCTAAGAGCCCTATGAGCCTCATGAGCCCTATGAGACCTATGAGCCCCCCTGCGCCCTCTGAGCTCACATGAGCCCTATGAGCCTCACGAGCCCCATGAGCCCCCATGAGCCCCATGAGCCCTACGCGGTCTGTGAGCCCCATGAGCCCTACGAGCCACATGAAACCTATGAGCCCTATGAGCCCTTTGAGCCCGATGATTCTTACGAGCCCTATGCACACCATGAGCCCTATGAGCCCTATGAGACACATGAACCCTATGAACCCTACGAGCCGTAGGAGCAATATGAGCCCGATGAGCACTTTGACACTCATGAGCCTCATGAGCCTTACGAGCGCTATAAGCCCTATGGGCCATATGAACTCTGTGCGTCCCATGAGCCATATGAGTCCTGTGAGCCCTATGACCCATTTGGACCTCATGAGCCTTTTGAACACTATGCCCTGTGCGCCCTGTGAGCCCATGAATCCTCTGAGCCCCATGAGCCCCGTGAACCCTACGCGCCCTATGACCCATATGAGCATCATGAGCCCGGTGAGCCCCATGACGCCTCTGAGCCCTCTGAGCCCTGTAAGCCCTGGGAGCCCTATGAGCCCTATGAGCCCAATAAGTCCTATGAGCCTCACGGGCCCCATGAGGCCAATGAGCCTTCATGAGTCCCATGAGCCCTGTGCGTGCTATGAGCCATACGAGCCCTACGAGCCCTATGAACCAAATGAGCCCTGTGAGCCCTGTGAGCCTTATGAGTCTCAGGAGCCCCATGAGCCCTATGAGCCCTCATGAGTCCCATGAGACCTATGCGCTCTGTGAGCCCCATGAACCCTACGAGCCATATGAACCCTACGAGCCCTCTGAGCCCTCATGAGTCCCATGACACCTATGCACTCTATGAGCCCTACCAGCCCTACGAGCCATATGAAGCCTAAGAGCCCTACGAGCCCTATGAGCCCTATGTTTTTAATGTGCCCCAGACCCACCAGATGACCCCCAAATGAGCCTCGCGGGACTTGTGAGGCCTATCGGCCCTATCAGCCCCACGGGACCCACGCGCTCTGCGCACGACGAGCTTCAGAGCCCATTCAGTCTGACGAGCCCTCTGTGCCCAATGATCCGCACGCCCCCGAGGCCCTCAGATGCCATCTGGGAGGGCTCGTGGGGCTCTCTCGGAGGTTTCTCCAAGGCCCCATGGAAGTTATCGTGGGGCTCTCTCGGAGACTTCTCCAGAGCCCAAGAGAGGCCAAGCAAGAGCCCCACAAGCGCTGCAAGAAAGCCCAAAGATTACTGCATGATCATGCAATGCTCTTCGGCCGCTCTTGGGGAGTTCTTGGAGTTCTCTTGGGCCCACCTGGGGCTCTCTCGGGGCCTTCGCCGAGCCACAGGCACCTCAAGAGTAGCCCAGGAGCGGCCCCAAAAAGCCCCTGGAGGGCTCCAAGAGGGACCCCGCACCCGGCATTTTGGCATTTTCAGCAGCTGTCAAAATGCCGGGTGCGAGGCCCCACATGGAGCCGTTCTTGGGGCCTTCTTGGACCCCTCTTGAGCTCGCTCGGGGCCCTCTCGGGGCCTTCTCCGAGGCCCCAGAGCGGCCCAAGAGCGGCTCAAGATGGCCCGAAGAGACCCCCAACACCCGGCGTTTTGAGCGGTCGTCAAAATGCCGGGTCCATGGGGCGTGGGTCAAGCGTTCACCAAGTCGGGCGAGGAGGCTTTCTGAGCCAGGTTGGCCCGAGCGTCGTGATCGATTCCATAGTGGCTCGAGGCATCGTCATCAGGATGGTGCGTGAGTCCGTGCCGCTGGCGACGCACAGGAAAATAGCGAAAGTGGCTTTGGAATGGTAAGCAATGCCCACGAAATCAAAAAGGAAGGCCGAGTATCTGGAGGAACAGCGCGGGGCATTAGGGGCCTTACTTCATAATTGCACTGATTGAGAGAGCGCCCTCAAACGCTCAAAGAAAGCAGCAAGCGAAGCACAGTCAGAGGCAGCTTCGAAAGCTATCCAACTGCCTGCGGCAAGTCCCACCACCGTGCCAGTCCCTCATGCTCGGAAGCGATTGTTCAAGGAGGCACCCGAGACCTCTCGGATGTTCGTTGGAATATCGTGGTAGGCCTTTCGGGGGCCTGTTGGAGGCAGTTTCAAGGCCTCTAGGGCGCTTATTAGCGGTATATTGGGGTCCTCTTAGAGCTCCTCGGAGGCCTCTTGGGGCCTTCTGGAAATCTCTTCGGGCAGCAGGATCGAATTGCTGGTTCGAATTGCACTGTAAGAGCCGCAAGAGCCCTATGATCACACACGAGCTTTACGAGCCACATGAGCCCTATGAGCCCTACAAGCCTCACGAAACCTACGAGCCATAGCCTCATGGGCCCTATGATACCCATCACCTCCTATCAGCCCCATGACCCCTGCGAGCCCCATGAGCCCTATGACCGTCATGAACCTTATGAGCCCCATGAGTGAGCCTTACGAGACCTATGGACCCGATGAGCCCGACGGAATATGAGCCCTCTGTTCCGTATCAACCTAAGAGCCAGACGAGTCGCAAGAGCCCTATGATCACAGATGAGCTTTATGAGCCAATCAAGCCTTATGGGCCCCATCGCCGAGGCGCACCGCGGCAGCGACGACTGCCCGTCCCAGGGCTCCGTTCTGGGCCCATGCAACCAAGATTATGAAGGCGAAGCGAAGCGAGCTGGTAAAATCTTTGTATACATACACACACGAACATCAGTAAAACACATCGCAGGTGCTGTTGCCGCCTGGCGACTGGGGAGGCCGACCCATGGTCGTAAGGGAAGTCCATCCCTGCGGTTCTGGGCTTCGCACTCGCGGGGTCGAGCATGCGAGGCAGCACCAGAAGGCCTCAAAACGGGCATCAAGTGTGCCTCTCCAAGGGGCCCGAAGACGGCCCGGAGACGGCTCGAAGTGGCCACTGGGCCTCCAAAAGATGTCCCCAAGATGCCTTTCGTTGTGTGTTGTGTTTTTTGATTGGTTTGTGTTTGTTTGTGTTTGTTGTGTTTTTTGTGTGTGCTTGTGTTGTTTTGTGTGTGTTTCTTGTGTTTCTTTCCACAAGCCGGTGCCGGCGTGATTTGTTGCGCCGGGACTCAGGGCCTCCGAGTGGCTCTCTGGGCCTCGAGGTGGCCCTCCAACGGCCACAGACAGCCCCCAAAGGGGGGAAATGAGGAGGAAGGGGAGGAGTGGAGAGGGGCTTCGGAGCGAGGGAGTGGAGGAGGGGCTGGCTCAGGAGAGAGGGAGTGGGAGGGGCTCAGGAGAGAGGGAATGGGAGGGGCTCAGGGGATGTGAGGAGGGAGGAGGGAATGCAGAGAAGGGAGGGAATGGAGGGGAAGACGGGGGGGGGGGGGGGCGAGGGGAGAGGGAGGCCAGAGGCAGGAGGCGCGAGGGGGGGGGAGGGGGGGGGGGAAGGGAGAGGGGCGCAGGGCGCGTGCAGGGAGGACGGGCAGGAGGGAGGCAGGGAGGGGAGGGAGGGAGAGGCAGGGCGGGGCAGGGAGAGGGGAAGGGAGAGGGGGAGGGAGAGGGGGAGGGAGAGGGGGAGGGAGAGGGAGAGGGAAAGAGGGGAGGGAGAGGAGAGGGGAAAGAGGTAGAGGCAGAGAGGGGACGAGGGAGAGGGAGGGAGAGGAGGAGGCAGGGAGGAACAGACGGAAAGGGGGAGAGGGAGAGGAGAGGAGAGGGACGGGAGGGGAAAAAGAGAGCTGAAGCACGAGAAGGCGGCATCAATCTCGTCGACCGAATCCTCGCTGACCTCCGACCAGCCGCAAAAGGGGGAGCCTGTATTCCTTACCCCACCCTGGGGGAGCCCATCGCGCCGATGACCTCTCGAGAGGGGTGTCGAAGCTGCGGGGTCCCCCATCTGCAGAAACACAATATTTCAGAGAGGCGCGCGGATTCCATAATTTGGCGCTGGACCCCCTTCCCTGGCGCGCGTGGAGCGCGCCAGGGGCGGCGCCAAAGGCGCCGCCAGGGGGTCCTTCGCCAATCCAGGACATCCGCGCGGGCCTTCGCAAGTGTGTATGTGTGTGTTTCTTCTGATTCACCTTCTTCGAGAGAGAGGGGTGTCCAAACTGATGGGCCCCTCCAGTGGGGAAGAATCACAGTTGCTGGGAGGGGCTCGAAGTATTGATCCAACTCGTCTGGTCGCCCAGGGAACTAAGTGCATTGCAATGGACGCCAGCTGCTGTTCGCGGGAACGTCTCTACACGCCTCCGCCGAGTCCCCGGGCTCCTGGGCCGACCAGACAGTCGTATGTACATCGAGCCCCTCCGAACTGTCCCAGGCTTGCCCGATGCCGGACTTTCTAGATATCCACCGCCTGGGTAAACCATGCCTCAGATCACCAGAGGAGGAGGAGGAGGAGGAGGAGGAGGAGGCTGTGGATATGGACATCACTGGTTCCCCCCCCCCCGGGGCTGGGGCCCGACGCTGTCCATGCCCACTGCATCCTGGGGCATCAATTCCCCAGTGGTGCCAGCGCGGTGGGAGTGCGTCACAAAAATCCCCGCCTCGTACATCCGGCCCTCTCGGGAGACGCGGAGCCCCGGAAGACTTACAAATCGCGTGGAGGGCCGACTCTCACTTCCGCCAACTTCCGCCAGCGGAGTCGCCCCCGCCCTACCGGGTGCGCCGAACAGGAGGGGCAGGAGAACCCAGAATCGAATCGATAAGCCGTATCGGCGATCGAAATGAATCGGGTCGGCGGCGGAAACCGGCAGCCGAGTCGGGAAAAATCGGATCGGCGGCCATCGGGAGGCCAGTGTGCCTCCAATGAGAAATCGGAGCCCAAATCGGAATCCCAGATCGAATCGAATCGGCATCGGAAGCCATCGCAGTCGAAGCGAACCGAACTGGAGGAGTCGAAACGAGCCCTGGGAGAGGAGGGGGGGGGCAAGCGAATGCTGGCCCGACACGCTCTGCGCGGCCGACCCCGGGGGCACACCTGCGCGGACGACGGAGGGTCCTCGGAGCGCACCGACAGCAGACGGGCGGGGCCATGGAATCTGGGAGCCCGCGTGGCCCCGGCCATGACATGGCGGCGAGCCGGAGGGGCAGTGAGAAGGGGCGGGCCTCCTCGGAGGGCTCTCGGAGGTCCCCCGGCCTTCCGAGCAGTTTCCCAGGCCCTCTCCGAAGCCCCAGGAGCAACTTCTCAGAAGGCGCGAGGGCTCCTGAGAAGCCCCGCCGCCTTCTTGGAGGGCCTCCTCCTTCTCAGTTCCCCCCCCCCGCTCGCCGCCGAACCCAGCTCCCGGGTCATATCACTGAGGCCTCCGGCGGCCGTTAACGGGACGAGCCGGGCACCGCCCGAACGCCGTCGGCGAAGCGCAGCCGCCGGGACGCATCCCGAGGCCTGAAAACTGACGTGAACTGACGGTGCCCCCATGACAGCATCGAACCTCGAATCTCGAGCTTCCCCACCTCGCTCGCCGCCGAATGACGTACACACACTTAGGTCGGGCATGCCCCCGACGGGCGATTTTTTTGAGCAAAGATCGAGAATACCCCAAAAGGTGCTCTAACAGATTCGAAACATGACTGGAAAAGATCGTCCCCGGACTATTTGTTTGACGATTTTTGATTCCTGTAAATGGACATGCCCGACTTAAACGTACACTTATGTTATTCCCATCGTACTGAAGGACCACGTCCGAGAAACAGTTTCGATCGAGCACGGAACAGTATCGAAACAGTGTCGAAACAGTGTCGGACGAGTGTCCCCCAGGGCCCGACACGTGAAAGCCGCTCGAAATTCTTTCTGGTGGCCTAGGCTAACAAGCAGGCTGGAACCTCATAAACGCACACACGCACGCACGCACACGCACACACACACACACATTCACACGCACAGCGAGCCCTCGACCCCCCTTCTGGGACGCCCCCGCTGCCGCTTTCGCGCGGGCCCTCCGCCGCCCTCCGCCCGGGAAGAGGCCGCCAGCCTTGCCCGCCCCTCGGGGGCGAGACCCTCCTCTCGGAGGACGCTAGGAGTTGAGCGGGGACCGACCGCCCCGGCATTCCCTTAGGCCTGCCACGACAATTTCTCAGAGCCCAAAAACACCTTCTCGGAACACCAGCAATGTTATCAGAGGAGAAGCCCGACGTGTCAGAACAGAGCAGGCTCCGTCTGAAATGTTCCAAGAGCATGGCGCGCCGACCACAAAAAAAAGGTTCTCAGAACATTCTTTTGGGTGGCCCTATATCAGCGAGCCAGGACTCCTCGCCACTGCTCGACAGAGGTGCCCCTGGCCCAGAGTGCCCCCAGCTTCTCGCTCCATTTGAACTCCCTGGGAGCCCTCTCTAGGCCTCGCGAGGGGTGCTCCAGAGGCCGTGGGGGGCCCGCTCGGAAATCCAGGGGACACCTTGGGCCAGGGGCACTTCTAGCAACACCCGACTCTCCTGCAGCGCCCCCCTTTTTGGACGCCCGAAATGGGTACGGAAAAAATGGGTACACTGCCCAACAACAAACCTTGTTCCTAACCAACAGCGGCCGCTGTTGGGCAGGCGGCCTTCTGTCTCAAATGGACACAGGCCGCGGCGGCGCGGACAGCGAGCCCTGTTCAAAATGAACAGGAACTGCTGGTGGGCATCGTACCCACCCTTTCCGTGCCCATTTCGCTCGTGCCGACCTTTTTTCTGACCCGTCCGGACCTGACCGGGACGCGGAGGACGCCGCCTTGCTGTTGCCGTCCTCGCTGGCGGGGACGCGCCCTCAGATTCCCAGACCACTGGCGCCGCAACTTCTTCTCACAGCGACGAACACCAGAGGTCTCGACCCTTTCCCCGGGACCGGCCTCCCATGATGTGCGTCAGTTTTCCTGTAGGCCCCAGGAAGTGCACTTGCATGCGGGGGGGGGGCGTGGCGAGGCCAGAAAGGGAGTTTAAACTTCACGCAAGTTGGGACACACTTGCGCGCCTTTTCGCCCTGTCGGCACAAAAGCGGCAAGTACACTTGGCTGAGCCAAAGAAAACAACAGCTGTGCAACTCTTGACGGGGGGGGCGCAAAAGGCCCCGGAAGGCCGAAAGCGGCCAAACACCTCCCGTCGTGAGTTGTGTCGCCACGATAGGAGAGCCAAAACAGCATCATCGCTGACAGGCCGATGCGGAAAACACATCAGCGAGCAAAGGAGTGACAGCAGGTCTTGGGACAGAACCGAACGAGCAACACGCCGACGGGTTACCACCGGCAGCGTGCCATTGGTACCTCCCCTGAAATCCGAGAACGCGAAAAAACTATGACGTCGTGAAAATCAACCCCACGCCTCACCGTCCTGCTGCATTTTTCGAGCCGGATCGATCTGTGAGGGTCCCGAGGCCCGAGATTACAGTGGACGCCCGTCCACAAGAAACCTTCCACGAGAAACCCAACCCTGAGACCCCAGGACGTCTATCGATTTTTAGTGTGGGAACGTCACGCTCTCCACAGCAAAACCATCGAAACCCAAGAAACCCAGGGCACGCTGGAGGCAAGCAGGGTGTTTCTTGGCATGGGCCCCCACTGTATGCGAAAACGCCCGAATCAAGAATCAAAAAAATGGCGACGCCAAGAATTCGGGGTCCCTCCAAAAACGAAGACGCGGAGGGCCAACGGCCTCGAGCCTGGTTTTTATTATCCGCGATAACGGGCGTGATCGGGGGCTGGGGGTTGGTCCCCCCCGATCACATCACTGCACGGCGGGTTTCGGCCTCCCAGGGCCTTTTTCGAGCCCCCGGGCCCTCGGGAGGAGGAAGAGAAGGAAAGGGGAGAGTGAGCAGAGGAGATGGACCCCCGAGGAGGAGGATCAGGAGGATCCCAGAGGCCTCCCCCTCCCCATCCTTCACGTGTCCCTCCAATCGGAGGCTTCGAGTGTCATCGGAGTCGTCGTCATCGTCGTCGAAGTCGTCGTCATCGTCGGAGTGTTCGTCGTCGTCGTCCTTGGCATCGTCGTCGTCCAATCGGAGTCGTGGGAGTTGTCGTCGGAGTCGTCGACGTCGTCGTCGTCAGCGTCGGAGTCGCCGTCGCAATCGTCGTCGTCGGAGTCGTCAGCGTCGTCGTCGTCGTCGTGATCGTTGTCATCGGGGTCGTAGTCGTCGTCGTCGTCCCCCTCCCTCCTCGTTCTCGTCATCCTCCTCCTCCTCCTCCTCCTCCTCCTCCTCCTCCTCCTCCTCCACCTCCTCCGCCTCCTCCTCCTCCTCCTCCTCCTCCTCCTCCTCCTCCTCCGCCTTCTCCTCCTCCTCCTGTAGCTCTCCCCATCCTCCCCGTCTCCCCTCGAGGAACAGGAGGAGACATGTGGGGAAAGCAGCGTGACGTGATCGGGGGTGGTGGAGGGGCGGGGGCGATCACGAGCGTCATCGCCCAGACAAAAAGAAAAGAGGCTCCTCTCGGCCGCGACCCCAGTGGCGCATCTCAAAATACGCACGACGTTGCGAAGCACCCGTCGCGCAGCATCGCAGAGAAACTGGGGAACCATCGCAGAAAGCATCGCAACACCCGTCGCGCAACATCGCGAAACTGGGGACACCAAAAGGTACCGATACCGCTACTCCCCGACCTCTCCAGGGGTGCGTTCTGATCAGGATTTTGCGGCGAATCCAGCGGTGGCGACGAGGGCCTCCCAGGAGGCCGAAAAGGAGGAAAACACTGGTCAGGAATTGCGGTATGGGTACCTTTTTCATCTTTTGAGCAGCATCTGTCGCGCAACATCTCGAAGACATCTGTCGCGCAACATTGCCAGGCGCAAAATCAGAAAAAAAAAAAAAAAAAAAAAAAAAAAAACGACCAAATCCTCGAGGCCCATCTTGCTGATGCACTCTTCAGGCCGGCTCGCTCTTGCGAGGGTCCCAGGGCACGACGCCACGCGAGAACACCCGGCCCGAAGAGAAAGTGCGACGCCAGGGTCTCTGGACCTCCTCCTCCTCCTCCCTCCTCCTCCTCCTCCTCCCTCCTCCAGCTCCCTCCTCCTGCCTCCTCCTCCCTCCTCCATCTTCCTGCAGCACTCTCTGAGCCGCATCGATCTGTGTATGGCCCTGGGGCCATGCCCTGGGCGAGATTGTCGGGTGAGAAACCCTGGGGTCCTCCCAAAACGAAGAAGATCTGGTGAGCGTGTTTGTCATTCGGCGTTTCGACATTGGGCGGAAAGGGAGGGGGGGGGGTCTGGCTCAGGACCTCTGCTTAATGCGTCTGTTTGCAACAGTGCGCCCCATGGGGGAGACTCCACCTGCTCGAAACAGGCGCCAACAAACAGCCAAAATCTACTCCATTGCGGGGGAGGGGGGGGTGCGAGGGCCCGCGTCGATTGGCAAAACACTGAATGAAAAAACGTCACCTGCCCTGAGATCATGGGCGTTGCAATGTTTCCACGCTGGGCGGTTTCGCTCGGCTGCGGGCCCCTGGGCGATCACGGCTCGCAAAAAGAATGCCGCAGAGGGACGGGGCCTCGGTCTCCGGACGTGACCTGCCGCAGTGCTGCACGTTGCTCAAGGCATCGGATCTCAGGGCAGCACGCCCCCCCCCCGAAGTAAGACGAAGGCAGGACGAGGATCGGGATAAATCGGGGATCTGTGATGGGGACGGGGATAAATCGAGTATCGGACGGGGATGAATCGGGGATCTGTGATGGGACGCACAGGGACATACTAGTGCTCTATGTCCCCCTCGGAGGCGCGCGTCCGACCCGAACCATATCGTATACCCATCTTGTAGTATATCGTTTCCCGAGCGGTACGGCCAGAAAGCGCCCGCCACGACGCAAATACTATAAGATGTCTCGGTGCGCGCGCGCGTCGCCCCCGAGGGGGGGTGTGACGCACACACACACACACACACACACACACACACAAACACACACACACGCACACACACACACACACACGCACACACACACACACACACGCGCACACACACGCGCACACGCACACACACACACACACACACACAGACACACACAAACACACACACACACACACATAGTATTAGCATGTTGGGGTGGCACCGATGAATCTGGGCTCTGTGAGATCTGGTGGTTCAAGATTAGGTCGGGCATGTCCTCCTACAGGCTGATCGGGGCGCAAATGTAGTTGTTAGTTCTTAAATATATGTGTGTATATATAAATACCTTGATAGTATATAAATAATGATGGTACTTCTATATTAAGAAAATCAAGAACAGTCAAGCAATCGTCCCAAGACTACGTTTTGACTATGTTTGGATACAGGCCCTGCATCAGTTCAGCTCAAGAGGACGTCTCGGGCGCCGCGGCCGCTCCACGGCGCTCGGGAAGGCCCTGACGCCTCGGCCGGGCCCTGGAGCGACTCCTCCCCCGATCCCGGGCCCGCCTGGCCAAGGGTTGTCCTGGCTGGCCCCCCAACCGCCGGGGGGCCCGAAATACCCCGTGGCTTGACAGACCGTGCGGTGACTTCGAAATCCCGAAGGACCTCACACCCCACTGCGGGCCCCGAGAATATGTATGCACCACCACCACGCCGACTCCTCCTCCCTCCTCCACCCTCATCCTCTCCCCTCCTCCTTGCTGGGAGGGGGAGGGGATGAGGGAGGTGGTGGTGGTGGTTGTGGTGCATACCTTTGGGCCCGTACCGCTCTCCGCCACCGCACCGTTTTGGGATGACCCGGGAGGCCCCGGACGCCCGGGACATCCTCGGAGAGCGACCCGCCAAGAGCCGAGACCGTGCCGTCGCCCCGACGCCCCACCGCCTCACCACGCGGCGTGGTCGCCACACCGCGCGAGGGCCTCCGGAGCAAGCCCCCGAGAGGCAGTCCAGGGGCGGTCTCGACGGCCCAGCCCTGGGGCGCGGAGCGCCCCAGGGGCGCCGCCACAGGCGGCGCCAGGGCATTGAGGCCGCCCCATGGGCGCTCGGGAGGCCTGGTGAGGCCAGCTGTGACCACCTGGGGGGGAGCTGTGTGCGCGCAGGCCGAGGCCCTCCCATCCGGAGGGCCCGCGCGTCAACACAGGACCGCGAGGGCAGGGCGGCTTTCGGGCTATAGCTCGGGCCTCCGGCGGCCATTCGGGACGATCTGGGCACACCTGGAACGCTCTCGAGGAGTCGCAGCCGCTGGACAGCACTCCGACGGAAAACCGCTGAGAGCAGCCGGCGAAAACGCACGGAAACCTCGAACCTCGAAACCTCGTTGGGGTGTGGGCACAGCAACGTGAGCCCAAGAATTCGAACAAAAAACCATTGGGCCAAGAATGATGCGTGCTTGAGGGGCTCAAGATCGTGGGAGCCACGTCTCGCGGCATCACGCGCGCGAACCACAGCAGGCAGCAACAGTTGATAACGCCGCAGCTCCGCAGGCAACGCAACTGCAGGGGAAGAGTAGTACGTGTGAGCGATTTTTTACCCGGCGAGTCGACATTAGGCGACAAGGGGGGGGGAGGAGGGGGTCTGGTTCCGGACCTATGCTTAGCGCGACTGTTTGCAGCCATACGTCATACGTCCTATGGGGGAGGCTTCATCTGCTCGAAACAGGCGCCAAAAACAGCCAAGATCTACTCCATGAGGGGGAAGGAGGGGGGGGCGAGGGCCCGCGCCGATCGGCAAGACGACGAATAAGAGAACGATCATCATCTTTCGCCGCTGGGAGCGCTGTTCCCCCCCCTCCCCCGTGAGAGAAGACGGGGGGTAATCGGGGATCTACTGACCCATGTCAGGGCAAACCCGGGTCACTCGGGCTTTGCAGGATCGCACACGATCCTGCAGGATCCTGCGCGCAAGAACGGGTCAGTGCAGCCTTGGCTGCGCAGGATCCTGCAGGATCCCGCGCTCTGACTGATGCCCGTCTGCACTGACCCCCGCCGCAAGGCTTCCGAGGGGGTCCTCGCGTGATAGTGAACTCCGGGGCCGGCCCCAGGACACAGGCCTAGACACCAGGGGGAGGAGGAAGAGGAGGAGGAGGAGGAGAATGAGGAGCAGGAGGAGGAGGGGGAGGAGGAGGAGGAGGAGAGGGAGGAAGGAAGGAGGC
>CAUYUJ010000875.1:29899-32399 GCA_963575745.1 Prorocentrum cordatum
TCATCATCACCATCATCATCATCATCATTATCATCAGCATCAGCATCAGCATCATCAGCATCAACATCATCATCATGAGCATGATCAGCATCAGCGTAATCAGCATCATCATCAGCATCAGCATCATCATCACCATCACCAGCATTAGCATCAGCATCATCATCATCATCATCATCATCATCATCACCACTGTCAGCATCATAATCATCATCATCATCATCATCATCATCATCATCATCATCGTCATCATCATCATCATCATCATCGTCGGCGTCGTCAGCTTGATCATCATCATTATCACCATCATCATCATGATCCTCATCGTCGTCGTCATAATCGTCATCATCATCACCATAAACCATATTATCATTGTCGTCGTCGTCATCATCATCATCAGCATCATCAGCATCAGCATCAGCATCACCATCGTCAACGTCGTCATCACCCCCAGCCTCATCGTCACCACCGCCATCATCATCCCCATCATCATCAGCAGCAGCACCATCAGCCCCAGCGTCAGCATCAGCATCAGCATTAGCATCAGCAGCAGCAGCATCATCATCGTCAGCATCATCTCCACCGCCACCGCCATCATCACCATCACCACAACCGCCATCATCATCGTCATCAGCAGCATCAGCATCAGCATCAGCATCAGCACCAGCATCATCATCATCATCATCATCAACAGCATCATCATACTTAGCATCGCCACCACCACAACCACCATCAGCATCGTCATCACCAGCATCACCAGCATCATCATCATCATCACCATCATCATCAGCATCATCATCAACTACATCGTCATCATCATCACCATCGACACAGTCATCATCATCATCACCACCACCACATGCACCGTCATTATCATCATGAGATTGGAGAAAAACCCAATCATCATCTTTTTAGGGCTATAGGACGATGAGGCTATAGGCTATAGGGCTATAGGGCTATAGGGCTATTAGGGTATGGGGCTACTGGGCTATCTGGCTACAAGGTTATAGGGCTATAGGGCTTTCGGGCTGTAGGGCTATAGGGCTACAGAGCTATAGGGCTATAGGACTATAGGGCTATAGGGCTAGAGGGCTATAGGGCTGTAGGGCTATATGTAGGGCTATAGGGCTATAGGGCTATAGGGCTATTAGGGCAATACGGCTATAGGGCTATAGGGCGATAGGGCTATAGGGCTACAGGGCTATAGGGCTATAGGGTTATAAGGTTATAAAGCTATAGGGCTATAGGGCTATGGGGCTATAGGGCTATATGGCTATGGGGCTATGGGGCTACTGGGCACCTGGAGTGGGGTGGTCTGGTCAATAGTGGCCACCCGGTCGCTGCTGCGTGCACTACGATCCTGGATCTAGAAAGACGAACTACGAGAGACAATTCTTTGACTAACGAGGCGGCCGCTCGGAGCTCCGCTTCAGTGGAGGTGGCGCCAGGGAGGAAAACTGACTCTCATCATCATCATCATCATCATCATCATCATCATCATCATCATCATCATCATCATCATCATCATCATCATCATCATCATCATCATCATCATCGTCATCGTCATCGTCATCGTCATCGTCATCACGCAGCATCATCATCATCATCACCATCATCATCGTCATCATAATCATCATTATCATCATCACCGTCATCATCATCATCATCATCATCATCATCATCGTCATGACCATCATCATCATCATCATCATCATCATCATCATCGTCATCGTCATCGTCATCACGCAGCATCATCATCATCATCACCATCATCATCGTCATCATAATCATCATTATCATCATCACCGTCATCATCATCATCATCATCGTCATGACCATCATCATCATCATCATCATCATCATCATCATCATCATCGTCATCATCATTGTCATCATCATTGTCATCATCATCAGCATCATCGTCGTCGTCGTCCGTCGCATCATCATCCTCTCCCCCCTCCCTTCTGATCCTCCTCCTCCTCCGAAAGGCAGGCGCAGGCGCTGCAGAGCAGCGAGGCGGGGGCAAGGACACGGGGGGCAGGAGCTGCAGGAGCTGCAGGAGCGGCGCGAGTAGCACTCCGAACAGGCAGCGAGACAAGAGGCCCAAGGATCGATTCTGGCCACCGTCATCATGATCAATATCGTCGTCATCATCGTCGCCATCGTCGTCATCATATCATAAAAAGAACCGTCATCGTCATCACCATCATCCACATCACCGACGCCATCCGCGTCATCATCACCATCCGCATCATCTGCTTCATGATCATCATCATCATCAGCAGCAGCAGCATCATGAGCATCATTATCATCATCACCATCATCATCCACAACATCAGCATCATCATTCTCAGCATTGTCATCAGCATCGCCATCATCATCATCATCATCGTCATGACCACCACCGTCATCATCATCATCATCATCATCATCATCATCAGCATCACCATGAGCCCCGTCGTCGCCATCAACATCCCCATCAGCAGCAACAGCCGCCGAATCG
>CAUYUJ010000875.1:37399-39899 GCA_963575745.1 Prorocentrum cordatum
CATCATCAGCGCCGCCAGCATCATCATCATCATCACCATCACAAGCATCATAGTCATGGCCAGCATCATTGTCATCACCATCAGCGTCAGCATCCTCATCATCATTATCATCATCATTATTATCAGCAGCATCATCATCATCAGTAGCAGCATCACTATCAGTATCATCAGCATCATCGGCGGCAGCAGCGGTACCATCATCAGCATCGTCGTCGACAGTATCACAATCAGCATTATCATTAATAGCATCGTTGGCAGCATCATCACTATCAGCAGTAGCATCGTCATCATCAGCATCATCATAATCATCGTCATCCTCACCATCATCATCACTATCATCGTCAGCAGCGCCGTCATCATCATCAACAGCAGCATCATCGTCGTAAGCATCATCATCAGCAGCATCACCGTCATCACAATCACCATCATCATCATCATCATCATCATCACAATCAGCAGCAGCAGCATCATTGTCATCGACATCACCATCAGCATCAGCAGCATCAGCATCATGAGTAGCAGCAGCATCAGCATCAGCATAAGCATCAGCATCATGATCAGCAGCATCAGAATCAGCAGCATCATCATCATCAAAATCACCATCAGCAGCAGCATAAGCATAGGCAACCACGTCCGTGTCAGCATAATCATACACATCAACAGTAGCATCAGAGACATCAGCATCGTCATCACCAGCATCGACATCATCGCCATCATCATAACCGTCGTCATCGCTATGATCAGTGTCACCGTCGTCCTCGTCATCGTCGTCATTAGCAATGCTGGCTCAACCTGTGCAGGCCGCGCCTGCGCGCGTGCGTGCGAATGGATCTACATTAGTCGAGTCCAGACACCGACTCGAACGACAAGCACGACCAGTCCGACGCCGACTCTGCCTCCGTAAAGTGCGTGCGGTTACGGCGGGAACTCGACGCGGCCCAAGCGGCTGGCCCAAGCGAGTGGTCGATCCACGCACGCCGAGGCTCGAGCCGCGCGGAGGCCAGCGCTCGTGGCCAAGCTCAGGACAGCGGTGATGCAACGCCGCCGCTGGGCTATCGGTGGAGTCTCCGACTTGGTGGAGTCGCCGACTTGGCGGCCCACCACCACCACCACCACCACCATCATCATCATCATCATCATCATCATCATCAGCAGCAGCATCATCATCAGCAGCAGCAGCAGCATCAGCAGCATCATCATCAGCATCAGCATCAGCATCAGTATCAGCATCATCATCATCATCATCATCATCATCATCAGCATCATCGTCATCGACATCGTCATCAACATCGTCAGCATCATCATCGTCATCATAATTATCATAATTCTAATCAGCAGTATCAGCATCATCAACATCATCGTCCTCATAATGATAATCAACATCGTCATCGCCACCATCAGCATCGTCATCACCACCATCATCATTATCATCGTCATCATCATCATCATCATATTAATCATCATCATCATCATCATCATCAGCATCATCAGCATCATCATCGACATCAGCATCAGCATCATGATCATGATCATCATCATCATCAGCATCATCATCATCATCATCATTAGCAGCAGCATCATTATCATCACCAGCATCAAGATCATAATCAACATAATCAGCAGCAGCATCATCTTCCTTATCAGCATCATCATCATCATCCTCATCATCATCGTCGTCAGCAGCATCAGCATCAGCAGCAGCAGCATCAGCATCAGCATCAGCATCAGCATCAGCATCAGCATCATGATGATGATCATCATCAGCATCAGCAGCATCAGCATCACAATCGTCATCATCATCGTCAGCATCAGTATCATCATCGTAGTTGTCATCATCAGCATCATCATCATCAGCATCATCTTCAGCATCATCGTCCTCTTCCTCATCATCCTCATCATCATAATCAGCAAAAACCAATATAAGCATCGTCAGAAGCGTCATCATCATCAGCAGCAGCAGCATCACGATCACAATCACCATAACCAGCATCGTCATCATCACCATCATCATCATCACCAACATCACCATCATCACCATCATCACCACCATCATCATGATGACCGCAACCACAACCACCACCATTATCATCATCAGCATCAGCATCAGCATTATCATCATCATGCTTCTCCTCCTCCTCGTCATCATCATCCTCATCATTATCAGCATCATCGTCTGGATGATCATCATCCTACTCCTCATCATCGTCCTCACCATCGTAATAACCCGGCAAATCGTGATACGAATCATCAGCATATATACGAGAAACATGAACAATGCTCTGAGTAATGGCAATGACGATCATAACCATCATACGAATCAGAATGATCATAACAATCGTAGCACGACTGAATCATTGTCGTTACCATCACCGTTGTCACCACCATGACCATCACCAGTATCATCATCATCAGCAGCATCATCAGCATCGTCATCAGAATCATCGTCATCATCAGCAGCAGCATCATCATCCTTACCACCACCACCATCTGCGTCATGGTC
>CAUYUJ010000875.1:44899-67399 GCA_963575745.1 Prorocentrum cordatum
ATCATCATCCACATCAGCATCAGCATCATCATCACAATCGCAATCCTCTTCATCATCATCATCATCGTCAGCAGCAGCAGCATTGGCATCAGCATCAGCATCAGCATCGTCGTCATCATCAGCATCGTCATCATCGTAATCATCATCATAATCAGCATCATCGTTATCAGCATCATCAGCATCATCATCATCATCATAATATGAATCATCATCAGCATCAGCATCATCGACAGCATCATCATAATCGGCATCTTCATCATCAGGATCAACAGCAGCAGCAACAGCAACCTCGTCATCATCAGCAGCAGTATCATCATCATTGTCATGATCCTCGTCTGCACAATTACCATCACCATCATCGCTATCCGCTATCAACATCATCAGCATCAAAATCAGCATCCGCGTCATCACCATGATCATCACTATCGGCGTCGACAGCAGGAGCATCATCATCATCAGCAGCATCATCATCAGCAGCAGCATCATCATCCTCCTCCTCCTCCTCCTCCTCCTCAGCATCATCATCAACATCATCAGCATCAGCATCATCACAATCATCACAATCATCATCATCATCATCAGCATCATCATCATCATCAGCATCATCTTCGTCAGCATCATCTGCATCATCAGCATCGTCAGCATCATCATCACAATAATCATCAGAATCATCATTATCATTATCATCATCGTCACCATCATCATCTTAATCAGCACAACTACCACCCCACCCCTATAGAGGCACCTTCAAGTCGGGCTCTGTCAGGTCATGAGCTCTTGCCAAGGGGTTAGTGAGAGACTCAACATCAACATCCAAGGTATTCACTCTGTGGGGGATCGCGTTTCCTGCGCTTCTTCAAGGCCAAGGGCCAGCCTTTGGACAGGAAGGCCGCTCCACCTCAACCTCCTCCTCCTCCTCCTTCTCTACTTCCTCTTCCTCCTCCTCGCTCCTCGGTCCTCGCTCATCCTCCTACTCCGATCCTTGCTCCTTACTGACTAGTTTGCTCCGATTCTGCCACCTGGCTGGCCGGTAGCCCTCCCATCCGAGACCTTCTATCCTGACCATGAAAAACAAAACAAAGTCAACGATCCTCCTCTTGGGATGGACGTTTTGGCGTCGACGTCGCAGAATGCATGGCAGGAACGGGATGGAGCGCCCATCGCGTGCGAAAGAGCGCAATGTCAGTGTCGCCTCGGCGCCGCGCCTATTTTTCCTGAGAGCTGAGCTCGCGCTTGGGCGCGGCGCACTTTTTGTCGCCCAGGATCTCTGCGACCAGCGGGGTCGCGCACGGGCGGGCGACGTCTGGCCCTCGCGCACGCGCCGCGCAGCTTTCACCTGCAAGTGGCACTCCCGCTCGGGCGGGGCGCACATTCTTCACTGGCTGAGCCGTTTGGGGCGGAGCCATGCGCGAGCGGGCGAACTGTCGCCAACGCCCAAGCTCCGTACAGAGGTCGCGCGAAAGTGGCAGCGCTGCTTCGGCGCGGCGCACGCATGCCTTGTCTCCGCCACTAAACTTAGGTCGGGCATGTCCTCCTACAGGGGAGTTTTAGACAAACATTAAATAATAGCCAGACCATATTCAAAAAGAGTCCAAAATTAATCAAATTCGTCCCCTGACGATTTACTTTTTGGGGAATACTCCTCCTGTAGAGGGACAGGGCCGACTTGACACTGATCGT
The DNA here is from genome assembly GCA_963575745.1 of Prorocentrum cordatum. Lineage (NCBI taxonomy): Eukaryota > Dinophyceae > Prorocentrales > Prorocentraceae > Prorocentrum > Prorocentrum cordatum. The sequence continues at coordinate 46,580 of CAUYUJ010000875.1, forward strand.
CACTAGATTGGCCCTTTCCAGAGAGGGCTTCATGGTGCGCTCGCCGCAGCGCCGCGCAAGAAGTGCGTGGAAGGTTCGCGCCCGCCCGTGCGCGGCCAGTGATTCTGCTCCCCCATCGCCAGGTCGTCGGAAGCGGGAGACCGCGCGCGAACACCTCAAGGGGAAACCAAAGGGTACGTCAGGTTCGTGTCGTGCCGACTTCGGCGTTGGTTTCTGACACCGCGGGGATCGTTCGACCTTGAACGATCGGCCGTTTCCGAGACGTCCGAATCTTTTCACATCGAAGTATCCTGGGTCGCCAGCGGCGTTCAACGTTGAACGCCGCTGGCGGGGTCGCCGCCGGTCGACACAACACGAACCTACCGTACCGATACCGCTACTCCCCAGACCTCTCCCGAGGTGCGTTCTGACCAGGATTCCGAGGCGAATCCCAGCGGTGGCGACGAGGGCCCCCCTGGAGGCCCAAAAAAGGGCGGACACAGGGGAAGGATGGGGGTGTCAATACCTTTTCCTCCCCTGACCTTCTGTTCGCTAGATGGGAATGCTTGCCAGTCCCACTGTCACGCTGCGCCGGCATTCGTCTTTCTGCTTTTGGGAAGGAAGGTGGGAGCGGGCGGGGCCCTGTGATGACTCGATCGACTTCGCTAGAAGTTAAGGCATCCTCCTCCTCCTCCTCCTCCTCCTCCTCCTCCTCCATCGGGCGGAGGTCTCTCCCCCACCCAGGACCACGAACAGGACGCAGTCGCTCCCGAAAACGACCCAGCTCACAAGCTGCCGGGGCGCGTGGACGACGACGGCGGCGGAGAAGACGAGGAGGGCCGCGACGACGACGACGACGGCGACGACGAGGGATAGGACGGAAGAGGAGGGGGATGCGCAGGAGCAGGAGGAGGAGGAGGAGGAGGAGACGCAGCAGCAACAAAACAGGAGTCAGGAGGAGGGGCAGGGAGGAGGGGGGGAAAGGGATGGCGAGGGACCAGGGTGAGGAGGGGGCGGGAGCGGGAGTGGAGGAGGAGGAGAGTAGGAGGAGGAAGAGGAGAAGGAGGAGAAGGAACAGAAGTAGGAGGAGGAGGAGGAACAAAAGGAGGAGGAGAAGGAACAAAAGGAGGAGGAGGAGGAGGAGGAGGAGGAGTGTGACCATCCCACGGCTACGGCCACACTCTCACAGCAACGCAAGCCTCCAACAGTCGCCACCTTGCTAAAGCACAGCCCCACTACCTCACCTACTCTCCGTGAGTTCATCTCCCCTTGCTCGTTCTCCCCCCCCCCAAGGCGTTGGGGAACACCCCGCCCCTGGGGGGGCCTGCTGGTCCCTTCCTTTTTTATCTTTTTTAATGCAGGTACCCGAGCTTGACGACCGCCCCTGGGGGGGACGTGGCAGTTCCTATTACGGCCGTAATGCCATCAGCGCCCACCGCCCAGGAGGAGGAGGAGGAGGAGGAGGAGAAACAAGAAGGGGAAGAGGAAGAACGAACGTCGGCGGACGACGTGTATCGGTGGGCGCCGAGCCTCCGGGTAGCGCAATCGGAGCTGACGACCTCGTTGGTCATGTGTTACAGCTCGAACCGCGTGTTCGATGGTATTCTCCTCGTCAGTCGCGCAACCCGAAGGCATCAGACGAGTGAGTACACATCGGCTGTCTCGTCCACGCGGTCGGCACAGGTGGTGCCACACGCGTTGGCACTGGTAGTAGCTGGTCCCGTCAAAGTTGCCAGAACCGAAAAGCACATATTCTTCTCGGGCGTGACATGCATGCAGAAGCTGGTCGCCCAGGCGCCTGCAACTGTCTCCCATACAGACCGCAACCGAGATGATGCCAGCTTGGCCTGGTGGTTCTTCAAAACCAACCATGTCGCGTCCAAGTCCGCAATGGCTGCCATGGCGCCGACCATGTCCTCCTCGTCGTCGTCATCGTCAAGACCCCCCGCACGAAGTGGAAGACTCCGTTCGCCACCCTGCATGGCAACAGTCCTTTTCCACACACTTGCGACGAGAGCGATGCGCGGAAATTGTTCCTTCTTCTCGCAGCCGTCGTTGGGTGCGCTCGCGTCCGCCCCAAGTGCCTCGTAGTCGAAGTTCGAACATTCGAACTGACACCTAAAATTTCCAGACCTCGATGATGGCAGGCCCGCAGGCAGTTTACGGATACATCTGATCCGAAGCCACTATGGAGAGCCGTTGGATGAGCCCGAGCACATTGTCAGGCCCTTGTTCCCGCTCCATCTGATCCAGCTGATCCGGCTGACCTGGTGTGCTCAAAACAAATTTACCCTGTGACGCACCCAACCAAAGAGTCGGGCCAAATGCGCACGGACAACGACAGCGCAAACACCGCCATGTGTTGCGCAAGCTACATGCGGCACGCACACGTTGCACACGACAACGATAGAAGAACGAGGAGCGAGGCCCCAGGCTCGAAAAAAAAATGGGGGCGGCAACGACATGCAATATAAAGACGGAACGGGGGGCCGGAAAGCCTTCGCGACAACAGCAAGGAGAAGGCAGGGAGAAGTATAAGGGGGCCGAGGACGACGACGAAAAGGGCGGGATGAGAAAGGAAGGTGAATCCCACCAGCCCTTTGGGCGACAGGTGGTCTAAGGAGGGCCTCTTTCCTCTTCCACAACCCCTTCTTCCCTTCGGGGAGGGGAACCCTCCCCTTCCCGTCCCGGAAATTTTTCGGGAGGAGCCGCGAGGTGTCAGAGGGTCCTTTCTCGGCCCCTGGGAAGGCCATTGCTTGACACCCCTCACTAGGATCGTGGCCCCAGAAAGGGGGGGCCGAACATCGAGTACCCCCCCTCTTTTGACCAGCCGCCTCCAAGATGGCCCCAAGAGGCCCTCCAGAGCTCCCAAGCGGCCCCCAAGAGCGCTCCAAAAAGCCCCAAGAGGAAGCCAAGAGGCACCCGAGGAGCCTCCAAGAGGCACCCAAGGAGCCCAAGATGACCTCCAAGATGGGTCAGATAGCCCAAACTGGCTCAAGATGGCTCCCAAGATGCTCCAAGCAAGCGACCCCGAGACCGCTCCAAGACGGCTCGAGATGGCCACGAAGCCTCCCCAGTCTCCCTCGTTGTTTGACTATGCGCGTCTCTTCCCTTCCCCCCGTCAACTCTCACGGGCATCGTTTCTGGATGGGCTGGTGGGGATGCGCGAAACGTCCAGAATTCTTATCCCGTGGCACGCTGGACAAGCAGCGCTGCGCGAGCCATGTCGCTCTGGCGCTGCAGACGAACAGCTGCTCATAGCTAGTGTAAGAAGCGAGCGAGGCCTAGCTCGCCTGCTAGCTTCGGCGTTTCCTTCCTGCACCTTAAGTGCAGGCCTTTCAGTGCGGGTGTTAAACGCCCGCAGGCGCTCCGCCAGGTCTGCGGAGGGCTCGCGGCAAAGGAAATCAAGGCCAGGGTCGCATATCATCGGCAGGTCGTCCACCGTCGTCGCCCCGGAGAGCACCACGTAGAAATGAAGCCAGAAGGCGTCAACAATGACAACGTGGTGTATGGTCCGGCCCTGGGCCGTGGACGTCAGGACCTCGGCGCGGGGCATGACCCTGGCCAGTGCGAACAGCCTGCTAAGGATGGCGAGGTCTTATCTGGATCCGCCGCGGGGCGTCACTCCGCTGGACCCCCCCAGCAGCCTCGAAAGTGGCGCCACTTTCGTGGATCGCAGCCCCCAGGGGATGGCGAGGTAGCACGGCGAAGCAGGAGGCGAGCTGGCAGGCAGCTGCAGGCCAGGTAGGAGATAGGAAAGAAGAAGAAGAAGAAGAAGAAGAAGAAGGAGAAGAAGAAGAGGGAGGAGACGAGGAGGGACGCGAGAGAAGGAGTTGCGACCGCATGGCTCCATTCAAAACGAGAACCCAGCTCAGGAGGGCCGGGAGAAAAAACTCGAATCCAGAGGAATCCGGGACGGGGCCCCAGCGTTCAGGGCACGGAGCCCAGCCCTGGCCCGAGGCCCGGGGTTCGAAGCTCGAGGCCCGGGGCCCGGGGCTCTGGGCTCCGGGCCCGGGGCTGGGCCTGGGGCCCAGGAAAGAGCACTACTCCATAGTGGGAGGAGGAGGAGGAGGAGGAGGAGGAGGAGGAGGAGGAGGAGGAGGAGGAGGAGGTGGGGGTTGAGGAGGGGGAGGAGGAGGAGGAGGAGGAGGAGGAGGAGGAGGACAGGAGGAGGAGGAGGAGGAGGAGGAGGAGGAGGGAGGCAGGGAGAGAGGGAGGGAGAGAGGAAGGGAAGGAAGAAGAGGGCCCACGCGTCCAATGCACAGGCTTCACAGGTGCTCGAGCATAGCTTCGCTTGCGTCGCACTGTCCTGGATTGTGATGAGATGACGCTTTGAAGCCCTTCGATCCCATCCGGGAATTGCAAACCAGTTGCATTTGGCCGCGTTTCGTGTTTGCGGTTGTGCCTCGGCGTTGCGGTGCGTGTGCCGCGTGGGCGTGAAGACCATCGCGTTTCACGCTTCGTGCTGCCCATGGCGCGGCGTGAGGTGCCTTATATTCCACACAGCCTCAATATGCCCGTAGCCGCGAGGGCTAAAGAACTCCGCGATGTAAGTCGAAAAGTTGCTATGCCCTGCGTTAGGCCGGCGCTCCCGCGCCCGAGCAGATGCCAGCGGGGTTTGACAGAGCGAGCCAGGACGGCACTCGATCGTGAGTTGAATAGATTATATAAATTTGTCATCGTGTTCATCGATTATTGTATCTTCGAATTTCGATTGTGGTGTTGCCCCAATGTGTTGACATACATCTTCACATCCATTGCAGCGTGCAGCTGAGCACTGTACTCGTATTCTCAAGTTTTTGGCTTTCATCGGCAAGACCAAACGGTATCTCCGAGAGGAGGAAGGGGAGGAGGGGGGAGGAGGAGCAGGAGGAGGAGGGACGAGAGGGAGGAACGGGAAAGGGGGGAGCCCAGACATCCGATATCTTGTTCCCAACCATCCTGTGGTGTTGGGTCCTCGTTTTGAAGAGACGGTGCCCCGCGTTCCTCTCCTCTCCTCTCCTCTCCTCCTCTTCCCCCTCCTCCCTCGTGCCCGCGCCCGCATGCGTCAGCCACACCCATTTCGGCACACCCCTCACACGTTTCGTGGCTCCATAGGGAGCTCCACCGAAGGCCCCAGTGCCCGCGCCCGCATGCGTCACCCACACCCATTTCGGCACACCCCTCACACGCTTCGTGGCTCCATTGCCCGCGCCCGCATGCGTGGTTTCGTCCCTATAGGGAGCTCCACCGAAGGCCCCAGTGCCCGCGCCCGCATGCGTCACCCACACCCATTTCGGCACACCCCTCACACGCTTCGTGGCTCCATAGGGAGCTCCACCGAAGGCCCCAGTGCCCGCGCCCGCATGCGTCACCCACACCCATTTCGGCACACCCCTCACACGCTTCGTGGCTCCATAGGGAGCTCCACCGAAGGCCCCAGTGCCCGCGCCCGCATGCGTCACCCACACCCATTTCGGCACACCCCTCACACGTTTCGTGGCTCCATAGGGAGCTCCGCCGAAGGCCCCAGTGCCCGCGCCCGCATGCGTCACCCACACCCATTTCGGCACACCCCTCACACGAGCGTGGCTCCATAGGGAGCTCCACCGAAGGCCCAGTGCCCGCGCCGCATGCGTCACCCACACCCATTTCGGCACACCCCTCACACGCTTCGTGGCCCATAGGAGCCCCACCGAAGGCCCCAGTGCCGCGTTGCATGCGTCAGCCACACCCCGGCACCACCCCCACCGCTCGTGGCCCCATAGGGAGCTCCACCGAAGGCCCCAGTGCCCGCGCCCGCATGCGTCACCCACACCCATTTCGGCACACCCCTCACACGTTTCGTGGCTCCATAGGGAGCTCCACCGAAGGCCCCAGTGCCCGCGCCCGCATGCGTCACCCACACCCATTTCGGCACACCCCTCACACGTTTCGTGGCTCCATAGGGAGCTCCACCGAAGGCCCCAGTGCCCGCGCCCACATGCGTCACCCACACCCATTTCGGCACACCCCTCACACGTTTCGTGGCTCCATAGGGAGCTCCACCGAAGGCCCCAGTGCCCGCGCCCGCATGCGTCACCCACACCCATTTCGGCACACCCCTCACACGTTTCGTGGCTCCATAGGGAGCTCACCGAAGGCCCCAGTGCCCGCGGCCGCATGCGTCACCCACACCCATTTCGGCACACCCCTCACACGTTTCGTGGCCCATAGGAGCTTCACCGAAGGCCCCAGTGCCCGGCCCGCATGCGTCCCGCACACCCATTTCGGCACACCCCTCACACGTTCCGTGGCCCCATAGGGAGCTCCGCCGAAGGCCCCAGTGCCCGCGCCCGCATGCGTCAGCCACACCCATTTCGGCACCCCCTCACACGTTTCGTGGCTCCATAGGGAGCTCCACCGAAGGCCCCAGTGGCGGCCGCATGCGTCCCCCACACCCATTCGGCACACCCCCACACGTTCGTGGCCCATAGGGAGCTCCACCGAAGGCCCCAGTGCCCGCATGCGTCCCGCACACCCATTTCGGCACACCCCTCGTGCGTTTCGTGGCCCCGTAGGGGGCTCCACCGAGAAGATATTCACAATTGCAGTATTCAGAATTGCATGTGGTTGGGTCCTTCGCCAGGATAATTTTTGTTCAGTACGGGGCCCTCGGAAGTCCCAACCCTTTCCCCAGGGCCACTTCTTCATCCCGACCAGTTCCTAACAGTCCAGAAGTCCAGGCTTGGCGAGGGCCCCTGGAGGCCGAAAACGGCCAAGAACCTTCCGTCCGATTTCGTTCACGACGCGGGCACGTCCTGAGGAGGAAGCGGGAGGAAGCGTAGAGGCCTACTGGATGGAGTCCGAATATATCGTAGATGGGGTCGGAGGATCGCGCCGAATCGCGGAGGCATCAGCGATGCATCGCCAATGCATTGGCGATGCGCCAGCGACGTCGGCCATGCATCGGCGACGTCGGCGTGAATTAAATCGGGCTCCGCATCGAGCCGCATCGCAAATGCATCGGCGATGCGGCCCGATCCTCCGACCCCATCTACTCGGGCCCCACCTGGGAGGCCTAGAAAGCGGGCGGAAGCGGAATATTGGCATGAAGGAAACGGATCCTGAGGGAAACAGGTTCTGGGCCCCTGGGCCTTCCCCCAGAACCAAATCTTCATCCTAAGCCGTTTTCTGACAGCCCCGGGACCCGTGGAGGGCCCCCGAGAGCCCAGAAACGGCAACATGTTGCCCTCAGGACCCGTTTCCCTCGGGACACCTTTCGTTCATTTGGATGGCTGGAAATGGGCACCAACACCAACACAGGGGGGGGCCTCCACGGGGGAAGGATGATCCTAGATTCTGGTGATGCTGGTTCTCGTTCGGCAATCCAGAAGACCGAATAGTTCCACCAGCGCCGAGATCGGGAACACCTTTCCTCGGTGGAGGCACACCTACTGGTGTTGGCGTCAACCTCTAGGCCTCCGATTCATGGCGAGATGAGGGCGCGCGCGCGCTGCGCTGGGGCGATGCGGAGCGGCGCGGAGGCCAGCTCGCCTGCAGCGGGTGGAAGGGGCGCTGGAAGCCGTGAGAGCGCGGCAGGTCCTCGCGCTCCGGCCGCGGTCGCCCCCGCGCGGCGGGGATGGGGGGCAACGATAGGGGGAACTGGCTCAGGGGGAGGCGGGGGGGGGGGGGAACATCGACCTGGAATCACGATACATCACCGCTACATCGGCGATGGGCCCCCGACGGCGAGTCCGCACGTTCTGGGGCGGGGTGGGGCTTGTCAGGCCCCCATCGACGATCCATGGGCGATTGGGGGTCGATGCGTTCCCCCCTCAGCCTGTCCACCCCTATCGTTGCCCCTGAGGGACGGGGGAGGCAGCGGCTGGTTCGATCCGAGCTCGGGCTGCTTGGAAGCAGGCCCCCGGGGCGGGATGGCGGGGCGGGATGGCGGGGCGGGGGCGGGGCTTCTCGCCTCCAGCCTTCGAACAGGCCTTCTCCGAAGACGCAGACGGCTTCTCAGAAGGCGCGGGGGCTTCTGAGAAGCCCCGCCGCCTTGGATTGCCCCCCCACACTCCCCCACTGGGCGTGCCGCCGAGCTGCGGAGAGTGCCCCTGCTCCAAATTGGCGGGTTGCCCTGGAGGGCAAGGCAACACGATGCAGAGCGCAGACGCCGCGAAAGCGGATGGGCTGGCAGAGAATTCTCACGCCAGCCATACCCATCCGGGCGGAGCGGCTAGGGCGCCAGCGGGGAGCAGCAGGAGCAGGAGGAGGCGGAGGGCAATGGGAAGCTTTCCCTCATCGGGGTCGCGGCGGGTTCATTTGTTTGCTTTGCGCTCCGCACAGGATCTATCGACGAGGAGGCAACGAGACGACGAGAAGGCCCGAGAGGACAGACGACGCGCCAAGAACAACCAACGACCAGGCGAGGGACCGAGGGACCGACGCAGCCTAACGAGGGACCGAGAACCGCACCTTCAGGGCCACGCCGACGAGACGCACTTCAGCTAAGCACCAATGCCTTACAAGAGCCCAGACTGCAAGCCGAGAGCACAGCAGAACCTTGTGAGACAAGATTGGGTGACACGTGCTCGGCTATGCGGTGCACTCTCGATCGCGCCCATGAGAATAACCCCAACCGCAAAAATCCAGGATGGGCTCCGCCCGCGCCCGACATGCCGTGCAGCAATCCTTCCATTCGATCTCAGGCCCCCCATCCAAGATCAAACCAGCTGCCCACCCACCCACCCACATGTCTCGCAGTGGTCGGTGGCGATACGGGTCAGCGAAGATGTGGTCATGCGCATCGGGGAAGGCTAAAGCCGACGCCCAGAATAGCAGATCCCGATGGTCGAGATCAGCGACGACGACAACCAAGAGGCCGCCAACGCCCAAACCCGGGCCAGTGCGATCCTGGAGACTCGCGCCCCGCAGGTCATAAGAACCCCTAGACAATTTGCCCAGGTTGCACCACTGAGAATATGCCACATAGGTTGCCTGGCCCCAATTCAGGGGAGGGCGGTAGGCTGCGTGCAGGCAGGCGGACCCGCCTACTGCAGCAGACAGGCAAGCAAATATCGAACATGTAGCCTCGACTGTTCCATCTGCTTCTGCAGCATCCGGTCTGGAGACGATTGAGACCGTCAAGGGGGGGAGGAAGGATGCACGAGAGCAGAGAGGGACGCACGACGAGCGGGAACGAGAGGCCGAGGAATTGGAGAGGGAGGGACCAACGACGAGAGGGACGACGGGGGACACGCGAGCGGGGTTGCCTGCGGCCTTTCTGGCGCAGTGTGTAAACGAAGATGGGGCCCGGACGGCTCCTGCGGCTGGTGCAACAGCCGGTCTGGATACAGCTGAGACCGCCCCGAGGGGGGGAGGGGGGAGGGAGGGGAAAGAGGGAAGACAAAACGCTGCGCGTCGACGCGCGGCCTCCAGGCCCAGGAGGAAAGCAGGACGAGCAGGAGGAGGGAGGAAGGGGGAGGGAGGGCGGCAAGCAGGCAGGCAAGCAAGCGGCAAGCAGCAGGAAGGAGGAGCGGGCGCTGTACTCACAGGTACAACCTCGCCTATCGGCGTTCCTTGCCGAGCGCGTCGCCCCTCGCGCAGCCTCCTGGGCCTGTACAGAGTTGTCGGCGTATGCCGATGAGAGGGATACCTCTCACGGGATGCTACAACATGCCAAGCGGAATGGAGCCCATGGGGCCCACACCAACCACAGAAGACAACGAGTCCAAGAAGCCTCGTGAAATTGCTATTCCTCTGGGTAGGGGGCAGCGGGGCAGAGGGCAGGGAGAGAACTTGTCCAATGCGCTGCTCCTGCAGGCCGAGCACCCACATCGACTGCACTCGGAGTCCCAGAAAGACTGGTGCTGTAGCAAAGCTGCATCTGTCGAGAAGAGAGCGGGGCTGTAGCAAAGCTGCATCTGTCGAGAAGAGAGCGGGGATGGTGGATAGGGGTTGGGAACCTTCGAGCTTCTACTGTGACTTCGGCACGTTCTCAAGCATCCGAGCCAACACAGATTCCAAGTACTCGCATATGGACGAAGGAGGAGAGGGAGGAGAGGAGGAAGGGAAGGAGGAGGAGGAGGAGGAAGAGAAGGAGGAGGAAGAGGAAGAGGAGTCGAGCGTGCGGAGAGGAAGAGGAAGAGGAGGAGGAGGAGGAGGAAGAGAGGGAGGAGAAAGAGGAGGAGGAACAGAGCAGAGCAGAGCGGAGCCAGAGAAGAACGAGGAGAGGGAGGAGAAGGAGAAGAAGAAAGAGCAGGAGGAAGAGGAAGAGGAGGAGAGAGGAGGAGGAGCAACAGCAGGAGCAGCCAGAGCAGGGGCAGCCGCAGATGCAGGAGCACAGGAGCGGGGAGCGGGAGGAGCGGCAGCAGTAGGAGCGGGAGGAACTGGAGCGGGAGCGAGCAGGAACGGGAAGAGCGGGAGCTGGAGAGGGAGGTGGAGCCGGAGCGAGCGGGAGGAGCGAGCGGGAGCAGGAGGAGCGAGAGCGGAGCCGGACAGCAAAGCCCGGAAACCCCCAAACCGTCTGAAACCCCTCGACGCCTGCTCCACGATGGGGGAGGAGGCGGGTCCGCTCCAGGGTGAGCTTGGGGCTCGCCCTTCGGGGGGGCCGGCCTGGCTTTGGGGGGCTGCACTGCCAGCTCTGCCTCGCTGGGAGACCCAGGGCGCCTTCCCCTGCCTCCCTGCCTCATTCCTCTGGTACAATCAGCCCTCTGGGCGCAGGTGGTATAACAAGTCGTTTCTCCCATCTGCCAAAACCCTTGTTCCCCATACTCGGGGACGGGTTTGTCCCTCCCCCTACCCCTATCCCATTGGGTTTGGTGGGGATGCAAGGAAGCAGACGGCCTTCTTGGGCACCAGAGACGATTCATGATAGCCTCCGAAATGCCGGGCTCCAAGTGCTCTCGGAGCCCCCCAAGAAATCCTTCCAAAAGGCCAAAATCGCTTCAAACCTAACGACAATTCATGCTGTGTGCCTTCTCGCCTGTTCGCCTCCGATGGGCCTCTGAGGCCTTAAGACGGCCCCAAGGTGGCCTCAGGGAGCCCCTAGAAGAGCCCAAGAGGCCCCACGACGGCCCGAGTGGCCCCCAAGGGGCCTCCGAAGGCGCTCCAAGAAGCTTCCAAAAGGTGTTCGGCTTCCGAGGGGGGGGGGGGGTTAGAGCCATACGGCCCAAGATCGCCCCAAAATCCCCCTAAAACGCTCCACGAAAGCCCCGAGATGTCTCCAAAAGAAACCCGCGAGGGGCCCAAGAGGGCCCCCCCCAGAGAGTCACTAGAGAACCACCAGATGCGTACTCCGAGAGTCCTCCTCCTCCTCCTCCTCCTCCTCCTCCTCCTCCTCCTCCTCCTCCTCCTCCTCCTCCTCCTCCTCCTCCTCCTCCTCCTCCTCTCCTCCTCCTCCTCCTCCTCCTCCTCCCTCTTCCTCCTCCTCCTCCTCCTCCTCCTCCTTCTCCTCCTCCTCCTCCTCTCCTCCTCCTCCTCCTCCTCCTCTCCTCCTCCTCCTCCTCCTCCTCCTCCTCCTCCTCCTCCTCCTCCTCTCCTCCTCCTCCTCCTCCTCCTCCTCCCTCCTCCTCCTCCTCCTCCTCCTCCTCCTCCTCCCTCAAGCAATCTGGGCTGGAGCACCAAGTCCCTCGCCCCCGCGCGCAGGGCACGTGTTTCGGCCTCTCCTGCACGTCCACGCAGTGTTTGGGGGATTTCGTCTCCTGCTGAGCCCACAGCAGGCGGCGTCAACGAAGACAGGAGAAACTTTCCCGATGGTAGTTGCATCCAGATATCCATGGAGCAAGTGCATCCATTGCAAGACTTGCGAGTACAATGCCAAGTTGACGGCTAACAACAAGAAGTGCACGTCCTGTGGCAAGTAGGTGAAGCTCTATGACCCGTCCCAGCAGAGGCAGAGAAGCTCATCAGTGGACAGGCGAGTTTCCTTCGACGGCGACGTGGTTCTCATCGACGAGAGCGACCAGGCCACACCAGGCCAGGGCGCGCGCCACCGCAGCCCAGGCCGTCGGCGGCCCAAGGATCTGGCAGTCAAGAAGCTCGACGGGCTGTTGGCCAAGGCCGCTGAGTACACGGACGACCCAGCGATGAAGGCCATCCTGGCCGAGCAGAGGCCCAAGCTGAAGGACCAGGTGGCGGCAGCCAGCGTCTCGGCTGTGGACTCGCTGAAGCGCGCCGACGGCGCCTGGAAGCAGGCAAGTCATCGGCATGAGCAGCTTGTGAGCCAGGTGCTTCGTCTCAGGCGCCAGCTCCAGAGTGCCGAGACCAAGGAGCAGGAGGCTGCTTTGGCTCTCGCCAAGGCCGAGGCTGACAAAAGGAGTGCGACACGCGCCCTTGCCCAAGCTGAGGGCGTCAGGTCTGCTGAGGAGACGGCAGCGGACCAGTCAGACAAGGGCGTGCATTTCAGTGCCCACATGAACCCAGAGGTTTTCGACAAGTTCGAGGACTGGGAGTGCGAGGAGTCCGACAAGATCGCTCTCCGCAACCTGAAGAAGGAGTTGCAGACCATGCAGGAGTCTTTCGCCGCGAAGGACTCCGAGCTCCAGGCGTTCACGGCCAAGCTGGACTCGGTCAAGAAGGACGTGGAGGAGCGCATGGGCCAGAAGAGGAAGACGAAGGAGGGCCAGGATGCGGTCACTCCGACCAAGGAGGCGTCAACGACGACGGCAGGGCCTGCGGCGAATGCGGCTGCGGGAACCGACCAGACCGACGAGCCGACCTCGGAGGAGCTCAAGAAGGAGGCTGCGAGGCTCTCTCAGGCCAAGTTCGAGGCGGCCAAGAGAGCGCCGGCCGCGGCAGACATCAAGGCCAAGGGCGACGGCAAGGGCGCGGGCGGCGGCGAACCTGCGGCGACCACGCCCACGGCCGACCTGCCTGGCAGCCCAGAGGCTGGCAGGAAGGAGTGACTATCGACGGCGGAGTCCAGCAGTGCCAGCGCCGCTGCGGGCTCGGACGCCATCCCCGTTGCGCGCACAACCAGTACATCATCGGCCACAACAAGCGGAGGAGAGGCCACGACTGTTCCTGAGGGCGCGAGCAGTACAGCACCTCCTTTTTAATTTCCAGGGGACAGTGGTATGAGTGCGCAGCAGCAGTCAGAGGCCAATGTGAAGATATGTTTCAGCAACGTGACGTGCATGGGCGACAAGGCCTGGGGGCGCTTGACAGAGCTCAGCGACACGCACGATTACTTAGGCGCCTGTGAGACGCACGTCAGCAAGAGAGATATGCGCAAGTGGATTGGCAAAGCTCGGAGTTATTCTCTGCGCCTGCTCCACAATGGAGCCAGGCCCAAGTCACGCTATGTCAAAGGTGATCAGCAGCATTCCAATGAGGGTGGCGAGTGGCTACTTGCTCGCAACCATAGGCCTGTCCGCATGCTAGATGCTGCTTTCACATGCAATCATCTCCAGGCCGAGCGAGGAGGAGTCCTAGATGGAGTAGGGCTTCACGCTCGCTGTTCTCATTTACTATGGATTTTCTGGCATGGGTTTCACTCATGAGAATGTGAACCGCTTCGCTAAGCTAGGCAGCGTGCTGACGGCAATCCATCTGCCTTGGCTAGTCCTAGCTGATTGGAATGTTTCCCCCGCCGACTTGAAGAGGTCGGAGTTTCTGACGCGGGCCGGCGGCTCTGCATGGCTGTCCGTCGCCGAGTTTACCTGCGCACCAGGCGGCAAGCAAAAATCGTATCATATTGACTTTGTGGTGTGCAATGAAGCAGCGAGGCCTTATCTGCGGTCTGTCTCGGCTGTCTTTGACGTTCCATGGAGACCGCACATCGGTCTCAGCATTCAGATTGCAGCTTCAGGTAGTCAGATGCTCACACGTGTGCTTGCTCTCCCTAAGCAGTTGCCTGTCGTAGGTCGGCCCTCCAAGCAGCCGATCCCAGGGTCTAAATCCGGTAAGGCTAAGACTCAGCGTAGGCATGCACAGCAAGTAGCACGTGAGCGTCGCGATTGTAAAGTGCGTGAGTGATTTAGTGAACAGCTTGAGCTCTGTAATAGCAGCAAAGTGGAGCGCAATAGCTGTGTGTTGAATGAGTCCCCCAGTAGAGTAGGCAGCGAGGCGGAAACAGGTCTCGGTGGTGAGGACCCTGACTCCGACGGCAGCGAGGAGGACCCGTGGATCCACGAGGCCAACTTCGGACTGGCCGCCCCGACCACCCCTGCCTCTCCTGTGGTTGATCAGTTTCAGTCGAATTCGGTCCAGCATGATACCCCCGCCCCGTGCACCGCCCCTGTCGAGTCAGGTTCTGCACCACCAGCGGAGAGTTCAGGGTCCCCCGAGTCTTCTGAAACCGTGAGTTTTCTGATTCCTGAGCAGCTGTGGTTGGATCAATGGAAACATGTAGGGTTTATCCCTGCTGCTGCCTCCCACCCTGCTCATGCTGTTGTTTCCTCCGTAGCCTTTCAACTCTGTTCGAGCGATTCAGGCCTCGTCTCAGCCCTGTTCGCAGCCTGGTTTCAGGCAGTGGAGGCAACCGTACACTCCCATCACGGTCAGGCCCCTCTCGGCAGATCGCGCGGCGACGCTGTCGAGTTCCACGAGACAGAGGTTCAGGAGGCGAAACCAGCACGAGAGGTGGCCCTCAGGGACAAGGTTGCCAGCTGGTGGACTCGAGCGGCCACCGTGCTGATCGCACTGGCACGCTACAGGGACAAGGATTCAGGCATCAAGCAGCAGCTCCTCCTGGTCGACGCAGCGGCACGACTGAAAGAAGAGGCCCCCGAGCGCGGTCATCAGGTGGTTCGGCCTTCTGACCGATTTGTTTGGGATTTATGGTTGCAGTTTCTCAGTCGCGTAAGTGAGAGTTCCCTTGAGGAGCTCAAGATAGTCTCTGAGGCTGCTGACAAGGTTGCACGACGAGCACAACGGCGCACGCTCAGCCAGGCCATGAGCGAGTTCCGTACCTGGGCTGAGACAGCTCCCGCAGTGAGCACTCTGCACAGGGCCATCCGTGAGCAGCCCCTTGCCAGCGATACGTTGGAAGTGGATGGGAAGTCAATTGTGCATCCCAAAGATATAATGGATCAGAAACGCAAGCATTGGGTTTCACTATGGGGACCGTCGGGCAAACCGCTGAGCGAGCTGCACGCCCTTTTTCAGGAGATTCGACAGCGAGTTGCAGATGAGGCGCTTCCACCTCTTGATGGTGTTACCCTGCGGGAGGCGTGTGATCATATGAAATGTGGTGCAATGGGGGTGGATCGTCTGACTCCGTTGAACACGTCCCGCCTCCCTGTTTCAGCTCTTGAGTTGGCAGCGCTCCTTAACATATGTGAGGCTCGGCAAGTTTGGCCACGCCAGCTTTTGATGACCATCGGGACCTTGCTTCCCAAGAAGCTCAAGGGGGACCGTGTGATAGGGCTGCTCCCTCACCTGGCGCGGCTCTGGTCGGCTGCGCGCGAGCAGCACGTTCGTGCCTGGACGGACCAGTGCGAGGCGCACTGGGATGCTGCTATACGCGGCAACTCGGCGATCCGCGAGGTCTTCCTGCGCGCGATCGACGAGGAGCTGGCGGTGCGTTTGTCCACGGAGCACGGGCACGGCCTCATCGACCTCGCCAGTTTCTACGACACGTTCGGGTGGATGATGCTCGGACGGACGGCACTCAAGCTCAACTTCCCTGCTGAGATTCTGGGGCTGGAGCTGCTGCAGTGCATGGCCCCGCGTCGCGTGCGCCAGTCGGGCGCGTACTCGGCCCCTTTTGACCCCGCGAGGTCCATCGTCCAGGGCCCCAGGTCTGGGACACGTGTCGCCAAGCGCGTTACGTACCATAGCATGGCAAAGATCACGACGGCGCATGTGGACATGCCCCACAGGCTGTGGATCGACGATCTGAGCCAGAATTATCGAGCGTCACGACGGGCTATGATTTCCAAGATGGCGCAGTGTTTATCTGACACCTGTGAGGCCATCCAGGACGCTGGCTTGCAAGTCTCCACGAAGAGCGTGGTCCTCTGCACTCGGCTGTGCGACGCCAAGGTGATTGCACGACGCTTGCGGCTCAAAGGCTACCACATCAACGCGGCGGGTCAGACGGCCCACCTTGGTGGCGACATGGGTGGTGGCAAGCGACATGCCAGAGCTACACGCACGGCTCGGATCACTAAACACAATAAGATGAATAAGAAAGTTCTGCAGTACGCTCGGGCGACGAGGCGGTACGGCTTGACGAGCCGCCTTGAGCAGCAGGGCGCCCAGGCTGCAGGCACGTTTGGACATCAAATTCATGGGTTGTTTGGTCAGCAGGCGTTGCAAGTACGACGCAAAGTTGCGAATGCAGTTGCCCCGAGACTGTCAGGGCGATGTTTGACTACCCTGCTCGACATTCGCGCACCTCAGCGCGACCCAGCTTTCAAGATGCCAGTGGAGTGTTTGCGTTTGTGGTTGTCTCGATGGGCCCCAGCTCCTCACATTCGGTCTGGAATCAATCAGTCGTGGCATCGATTGGCACAGGAACTCAGAAGCATGCCACCCGAGCGACGGCACCGTTTCATCCGAGGCCCCCAGGGCACGGTCATCACGTACTTGCCCGAGGCAGGATGGGACCCAATCACCCCGTCAGAGTGGCAGATACCATCGGACAACACTGGTCTGGTCAACAGCTGGGAGTTTAAGGTTGAGAACCCCACGGGCTTCAGCAGTGTTGACCTCCCAGAGCAGTTCTTTTCGGAGTTCACACGTACGATCCAGAGGCAGTTGTGGTTTGCAGCTTCCTCTCACTTCGACGGAGCTGGGATGGAGCAGGGTATCCACAATGCTTCTTACCGTCAGCTACTCCGCCAGCTGGAGGCAGCCCCAGGCGGTCGTCGCTTGGCTGGCCTTCTGCTGGCATCTGCGGCTGGTGCAGCCTGGCCGCGAGCCCGTCGACAGCAGAGGCCGAAGCAGAGCATCTCCGAAGTTTGCATGAGGTGCAATGAATGCAAAGAGACATCATTTCATCGAGCATGGGAATGTTCAGGCCGCAAGCATCATGAGATCTACGACCTCTCCGACGAGTTCGTCGCCAAGG
Source organism: Prorocentrum cordatum (assembly GCA_963575745.1). NCBI lineage: Eukaryota > Dinophyceae > Prorocentrales > Prorocentraceae > Prorocentrum > Prorocentrum cordatum. The sequence continues at coordinate 63,537 of CAUYUJ010000875.1, forward strand.
CGCATGCGGGTCGCGAGGCCGAGGCTTGCTTCTGGGTGCGCGGCCTGATTCCCGAGCCATGGCTAGAGGTGCCAGAGCCGATCCAGGAGGAGGATTGGACACGTCATAGCATCGATGGCTTTGGCGAAGCATGTTTCCCACACGGGTCAGAGGCTGCGCCTACCTTCATCTTCGGCGACGCCAGCGGGGGCAAGGATACCAGTGATGCTGCCCCCCGACGAGTCGGACTCGCAGTGGCGGTGTTCCCTGACCTGACCCACCACATGATGATCGAGATCGGCGTCTGGGGCGGCCTCCCAGGCACAGCTCAGACGGTGGCGAGAGGCGAGTTGCACGCTCTGTACCTCGCCGTGCGCGGCGGCAACGGCAGCACTGTCTTCGTGGCGGACAACGCTGCTGCATGCTCAGGCTGGTACAATGGCCGCCCCGCCACCCCGCCAGGTGAACATGCAGATTTATGGTTTCACATTGGAGCTGTCTTGAAGGCCCGTGGCACCCAATTGTCCATCACAGTCATCTCTGTGCACTCACACCAGGAAGCTATAGACACGCGTAAGAGTAGGACCCCTGCGCTTTTCATTATCAGAAATGCTGTTGCCGACGAGTTAGCAGGTGTTGCAGCGAACTCCGTGCGTGTCAAGGCCGATGCTCGTGCACGTCTGCATCGTACTGAACGCATGGCATACCTAGTTAGGATGAGAATTCTCCTGAGCACGTTAGAAGCGATCGAGGCTGAGCAACAGTCTGAGGGCTCGAGGCCCCGTCTGAGGCACCCTGGACCTAGGCCCCCTGCCCCAATGGTCTGTAGTATGTTCAGCTCTCAGCATCAACTGTCCGCGTCAGGTCTTTGTTGTAATCGTTGCAAGGGGTCGACCTCTCAGGCCCAGAAGAAGGCCTGGCTGGACTCTCCGTGCTTCCCCTTTCCACGGGCGATGGTGCAGTTTGGGAACCCCTTCCAGGGCAGCGGGTGCACGTTGTGGGGTGGGTGGGGTGGGGGGGGGGGGGGGGGGGGGGGGGGGGGGGGGGGGGGGGATGCGCCCATCCGTCTCGCCGACTTAAATATCGAGAACGGGCTCTTCTGGGAGCCCCCTCGGGGTGACAATTTCACAACAAAAGAAATCTTATATATACCGCCACGAAGGGAATCTCTTTGTACTCCCGTACAAAAGGAATTCCTTTGTATTCCGCTACAAAATAAATCCCTGTATTCCGCAACAAAGGGAATCCTTTTGTAGTCCGCCACAAAGGAAATCCTTTTGTATTTCGCCACGAAAGGAATTCCTTTATTTCCGCTACAATGGGAATCCCTTTGTATCCCGCTACAGAAGGAATCCCTTTGTACTCCGCCACAAAGGGAATCCTTTTGCATTCCGCCACAAAGGGAATCCTTTTGTATTCCGCCACCAAAGAAATCCTTTTGTATTCCGCCACAAAAGGAATCCCTTTGTATTCCGCCATAGAGGGAATCCCTTTGCATTCCGCCACAAAGGAATTCTTTGTTGTATTCCGCTACAAAAGCAATCCCTTTGTATTCCGCCACAAAGGGAATCCCTTTGTAGTCCGCCACAAAAGGAATCCTTTTGTATTCCGCCACAAAGGGAATCCCTTTGTATTCCGCCACAAAGGGAATCAGGCCGCATTCTTTCCACAAAAGAGAAGCAGTTTGTATCACGGTAATTGAAACAATTAGAAATGCTTCTAATTCAGCGGCCAGGGGACCAGAGGTTGGCTGGTTTCTTTTTTAAAAAATGTTGTTTCTATGTTTTTTCTTTTTTTTTTTTAAAAAAAAAAAAAAAAAAAAAAAAAAAAAAAAAAAAAAAAAAAAAAAAAAAAAAAAAAAAGGTTTCGCTTGAGACTCCCGCCAAACTTTTTAAATCCAGCGGGCGTCGCTGGCGTGAAATTCCGAGGGAGTCTCAAGCGAAACTTGTTTTTTGGAAGAAAATAATAGCAAAATCAATGAAAAAAACAGGTTTCGCTTGAGACTCCCTCGGAATTTCACACCAGCGACGCCCACTGGATTTAAAAAGTTTGGAGGTTTTCGTCAACGATAGTTCTCGGCGGAGCCCGGCTGCGACTACGTGGTTCTACATGTGGACTTACGTTGAAGATTGCGTCTTATCTGCCTGGGTCGATTTTATCAATACACAAGCCGCGCAGCATGTGAGTTTGCATTTCGACGGCGTCATGGTCGATCCTGGGCGGGTCGGGGACCGGGCAGCATTCAAGGCCGACTCGGAGAAGGCGATCTTGGAGGCCACGGAGTATTCCGTAGAGGTCGCCTTGAAGAACCACGCGCGTTTCCTGGACACGCTCGTCGGCGACGCGGAGACCGTGGCGCGCGACGACGCCACTATTCCGGAGGTACTGCTTGCTGCTGGCAACTGCATCATCCTCATGATGGCCAGGCTGACGGACAACGTCGCCGCGGCGGCGACCATGGCGAACAAGCGCAACAAGGCGAACAAGGACGCTGCAGAGTGCAAGGTGCGGACGTACCAAGATTGCAGCAAACTCATGAAGCAGTTCCTGGTGCCCTCGTTAGATTTCCCGACTGGAGAGGGCAGGTATCTGATCCACACCGAGAATGGCGGCCACCCGCAGTGCGTGGCCGCGACCCTGCTCCAGGACGATGTCTGCCATGTGTTCGTGGGGGAGAAAACGTACGAGACCAAGATTTCAACCGTGCGTCGGTGCTGGTCCGCGTCTGCAGACTCCAAGTTTCTTGCTCAGTTCAAGCTTTCGGCCGTGGTGCTCCCGCCAAACACGCAGGAACAAGTGCTCCTTGATTTGAAAGCGGGCGGATCGGCTAGCGACGGCTCATGCAGCGGCGGCGCGCCCTACACCAAGGGCAAGGGTCTGCGGCAGGACATCGCCGACGAGTTCGAGACGCACTTGGAATTCTGCGTATGCGGGTGCAGGCTCTGCAAGAAGAGCGATACGACTAACGAGGCCATCGTCCATGACCTCCACACCGCGACGACAGTGACGGTCACGCCCTGGCAGTGCAATAGCAAGAAGTGCCGATTGACATACGGCCCCAACTTCGTGTGGGTCGGGGGGCGCAAGAAGAACACTGCTACTCTCGCCGACCTGGAGTGCGCCGGAGTCGTCTTCATCTCAAGTAAGCGCGGCTTCACTTTGAGATACGTGCGGTACTACGAGGCAATGTTGTTCAGGAACTTCGTCTCGGCCAGGGGCGCAGACTGGGCCCAGAAGGATGTCTTTGACGACGGCGACGGCAGCGGTTGGCAGGGGAAGGAATTCCCTGTCAACATGCGTAAACTTCACAGCCATGCTATCATGTATGCGCTGGCCGTGCAGGAGCTGGAACCGCTCGACAAGCATCTTGACATCTACGTGGAGGAGGACATCAACGAGAGCGCCCTGAGAACATACGACGAGCACCTCCACCGGCGCGTCTATCCGCCCGCCAACTCCGCTTCCGTTACTGAGCTAGTGGGCGACGGCCACGAGAAGGTGTTGGTGCGCTGCAACGGCGGCTGCGGCCTTCCAGGAGGGAAAGTGCTGAAGAGGCCTTCGGCCGCTCGGAAGTTCGCTGGGAAGGCCCTGACGAAAAAGCCCGCTGCCGCGAAGACTCGCTCCAAGCCCAAGCCTGTCGCGAAGAAGGCCGCCGTGATTAAGAGGCCCGCGGCGACCAATGCTGGCACGAAGCGCAAAGCCCCGAGGTCTCTACACCACAACAACGGGTGGTTCATGCTTCTGACCACGAGCGGCCGCGTGGTGGCCGTGACCGAGCAGTCCGCGCCAGAGGGCAACGACGTGGTCAAGTCCACAATCCTCCGGGTTCTCCCGCAGTATCCGAAGGTCAACTGCTTCATATACGACAGGGCATGCTCGGCGAT
>CAUYUJ010000875.1:72399-108314 GCA_963575745.1 Prorocentrum cordatum
ACGCAAGGGCGCTATTCTGCAGCAAATTGCAAGCAAGTCTCCAGCGAGAGCGCGACTCCAGAACGCCGGGAGAGCTATTCCTGTATACATTGTAAGGAAGTCCCAAGCGAGTGCGCGATTCCTGAATAAAATGCGAGGAAGTCTCAGGCGGGAGCGGAGGTCCTGGCTAAATTGTGAGGAAGTATCAGTCCAGAGCCGTTGTTGTTGAAAACCGGGAGCCAACGACACAATTTGACCCTCAGGACTTTCCCTGATAAAAAACCAGGTGCGAGCCCCAGGAAGGGCACTTCAATCGAAAAAAACAATGTGCACCGGACGGGGGGATCAACAATCCGCCGGCCCCCTTGTGGGGCCACCAGGCTGTAGGCGCGGGTTCGCAGTTTCCTGTACCAGTTGTAGCTTGTAGTTTCCAGTGTTACAGTTCTGCTTCTTGGTGGTTACTGTAACTAGTTGATTGACCGCGCGAGGGGGGGGGAGGCCCAAACAAGATGTTCCAGCGTCCCCTGGGCGCGTTGTCTGAATTGCTGGGGGGGCTCGAAATCGACACCCCTCACGCAGATCCGCGGGGTCAGGGTCCAAAAACACACGGGATTTGCAACATTTCTGAAATTCGGTGCCACCCCTCACGCAGATCCGCGGGGTCAGGGTCGAAAAACACAGGGGATTTGCACATTTCTGAAATTCGGTGCCACCCCTAACGCAGATCCGCGGGGTCAGGGTCCAAAAACACCAGGGATTTGCCACATTTCTTAAAATCGGTGCCACCCCTCACGCAGATCCGCGGGGTCAGGGTCCAAAAACACATGGGATTTGCCACATTTCTGAAATTCGGTGCCACCCCTCACGCAGATCCGCGGGGTCAGGGTCCAAAAACACAATGGGATTTGCCACATTTCTGAAATTCGGTGCCACCCCTCACGCAGATCCGCGGGGTCAGGGTCCAAAAACACATGGGATTTGCACATTTCTGAAATTCGGTGCCACCCCTCACCATCCCCTCACGCAGATCCGCGGGGTCAGGGTCCAAAAACACATGGGATTTGCCACATTTCTGAAATTCGGTGCCACCCCTCACGCAGATCCGCGGGGTCAGGGTCCAAAAACACATGGGATTTGCCACATTTCTGAAATTCGGTGCCACCCCTCACGCAGATCCGCGGGGTCAGGGTCCAAAAACACAAGGGATTTGCCACATTTCTGAAATTCGGTGCCACCCCTCACGCAGATCCGCGGGGTCAGGGTCCAAAAACACAGGGGATTTGCCACATTTCTGAAATTCGGCGCCACCCCTCACGCAGATCCGCGGGGTCAGGGTCCAAAAACACAATGGATTTGCCACATTTCTGAAATTCGGTGCCACCCCTCACGCAGATCCGCGGGGTCAGGGTCCAAAAACACAGGGATTTGCACATTTCTGAAATTCGGTGCCACCCCTCACGCAGATCCGCGGGGTCAGGGTCCAAAAACACAGGGATTTGCCACATTTCTGAAATTCGGTGCCACCCCTCACGCAGATCCGCGGGGTCAGGGTCCAAAAACACATGGGATTTGCCACATTTCTGAAATTCGGCGCCACCCCTTACGCAGATCCGCGGGGTCAGGGTCCAAAAACACAGGGGATTTGGCACATTTCTGAAATTCGGTGCCACCCTTCACGCACATCCATCGCAAGGCGTGGTAACCCAAACTGCGAGAACTCCCTCGGCCCTTTAATCGCAAGGTGTGGTAACCAAGCCCGTAAACCATACACGTCTTACCAATCGCCAGGTGTGGTAACCCCTCTTGTGATCAGTTGGTTTTGCTGATTGCGAATCGGCTTCGCATGAAGTTTCGATGCTGCTTCACGACAGCGCCAAGGCCTCATGACTTAGCTCTTCCATGGCCCATTCTCTGAGAGAGGGGGCCGGCGGCAGGGGGCGAAGCCCTTACGGATAATCATTCTTCAGAAATGAACATTCAACAGCAGCAGCAACAACAGCAGCAGCAAAAACAGCAGCACCCAGCTTAAGACTGTTCGCTCTTATCTGCCCGAGTGCCATTCAAGAGGTATACCCAAAACCCTCGATACCCGCCTTCATCGTATTCGATCGTACCCCCTTGGGGGTACATCTTTCTTACCTGCAACGTGTATTTCGTGCAGCCCCTACGGCAGGAGAAGAGAGGACGGATGGTAGGATGGGACAAGGGGGAGGGAGGAGGATGGAGTACGAGAGGGAGTAGCAGGAGGGGGGCTAGGAGCAGAAAACACGTGGCAGAACCAAACTTGCACATCGGGCGGAAACGGGCGGGTTGGGAAGGCGGGCCCAGGCGGCCAGGTCGAGCAGGCGGGTTGCTGAAGCGTGCGTCCTGCATGAATTGCGAGGAAGTCTCGAGCGATAGCGCGATTCCCAAGAAAATCATGAGAAAGGCCAAAGCGAGAGCGCAATTCCTGAGTGTCAAGGGCGCGGCGTCTGAATAAATTGCGAGGAAGTCCCACGCAAGAGCGTGAATCCTTCATACATGGTTAGGAATTCCCGCGCGAGGGTGTGATTTTTCATAAACTGTGAGGACGTATCAGTCCAGAGCCGTTGTTGTTGTTGTTGTTGTTGTTGTTGTTGTAGCCGGGGGCCAGGGGCCCAGCTTGGTGACACCTCACCTTCCCTTATAAAAGACAGGGTGCGAGCCCCGGGAAGAGCACTTTAATCGAAAAATGCAATGGTTACCGGAGGGGGGGTCAACAACACTTATTCATTGGAAATGAGAATTCAACATCAACAACAACAACAACAACAATCACTTTACCCGAACGCTCAGTGTTCTCACCAGTGCCAGGGTTTTCATGCGACGCCAGCCAATACCCCCACTTTGTGGGGGGGCAGTGCAAGCTCTACCAAATATCCACACGACTCTTCGCCACCACCCACACCCAGCTTCCCGCCCTATGACGTTCGGACACTTCACTTCGTGGCCTGCGGACGACCGTGGCTACTACACTGGCGTGGAGTACACACCCACAGAAGTTGTTAAGCCTACGTTCGTACACCCACAGAAGTTGTTAAGCCTTGTTAACCCACAGAAGTTGTTAAGCCTTCCACAGAACATCTGTTGCATATGATGCATATGGTACATGATACACATGATACACATGATACGTACTCACAAGATAGTTGATCACATCTTTAGGGCAAATTCCTGAGGGATGTGGGAATACACAAGAGAGAGAGGATATGGTTGTCCCGATGGTTGTCTCGATGGTTGTCCCGATGGTTGTCCTGATGGTTGTGGTTGTCCCGATCGTTGTCCCGATGATTGTCCCGATGGTTGTCCTGATGGTTGTGCTTGTCCCGATCGTTGTCCCGATGACTGTCCCGATGATTGTCCCGATGGTTGTCCCGATGGTTGTTCCGATGGTTGTCCTGATGGTTGTCCCGATGGTTGTCCCGACGTTTTATTCTCGGCGGCCGAGGGCGCAACCTATGGCGCAACCGCAAGGGATTGTGGCCCCTGGCAGGCGCGCGAACCCCGTTGCAAGAGCGTGCGAAAGTAGCTCGCGCGAGCTCATGTAACATAAATGTTGGAAAACCATTGGTTTTTTTAGGATTCGGACAGCGCGCGCGGGTAGAAATTTTGAAAAGTCGTGCAGGTGTTTTTCGAGGACCTACGGTGCGATTCGTGTGATTTTATGATGCGCGGTGCTAAAATTCTTAAAGAACCCAATGGTTTTTGGAGATTTCGGCGTGCGCGCGCGAAGAAAAAACGAATGTGTCCCGCATGGTATTATTTGACAGGGATGATGGCCCTGGCAGGTGCGCAACCGTTGTCGCAGAAGTTCGAAAAAGTTGCTCGCAAAAGCCCGTTTGACAGAAATGTTTAAAAAGTGTTGGGTTTCCTACGAATCCGCAAGAGCGCGCGGGATGAGATTTTGACATTTTTTGTTGAAAAACCATTGGTTTTTTGATGTTTTTATGTTAAAATCGCTCCGAACACTAAGCTTTTGGAAGGATTTCGTCTTGCGCGCGCGAATGTCCACTTTACCTTATTTTTTGCAAGGGATTCTTGAAATTTGATTATATTAGAACAAGAAATGTCATTTTATAGTGTTTTTTGCAAGGGAAAACGGATTACAACAAAACAACCGGATCTTGATGACATCGTATTACCTGAGGCTTCCTCACGAAAATGATGAAAATGTAGCTGCGGCCTAGGCGGCGCAGGGGGGCCGTGCACCAGGGGTCCCAACAATAATTATTCTTTAGAATTAATAATGTTCAACAACAACAACAACAACAACAACAACAACAACAAGAGCATCAGCAACAACAACAGCAACAGCAGCAACAACAACAATATAAAAGCACACACACAAAACAATAACAACAACAGCAACAACAGCAACAACATCAATCAGTTTAAGACTGCCCGCGTGCCATTCAACATGTACATCCAGAAACCCTCGATACCCGCCCTCCTCATCTTCGATCGTACTCCCTTGGTGGTATATCTCCCATGCCTGCAACGTGTATGTTGTGCAGCCCCTAAGGCGCGGGACGAGAGGACGGATGGAAGGAAGGAACAAAGGGGAAGGGAGGAGGGCGCGGGCTCGCACGAAAACACTGGCGCGCAGGTTTAGGGGGCTGGCGCGGCTGTTTGGGGGTAAAGCTGGGGTAAAGTTGGGGTACAGTTCGGGTAAAAAGTGGGATAAGAGTTTAGTAAATGTGGTGTAAATGTGGGGTGAACATGGGGTAAAAATGAGGTAAAATACGTCGCGCTGTCTGTGTGCGCCGCGTTGTTGTGTTGCTGTGCGAGGTCTTCACTTGTTGCGGTAATGGGCAAAGCGTTGGTTTGTATGTGAGTAAGCAGTCATACCCGCTGCTGCATGCGCATAAGGCATCTACACACCACCACCGTGCCAAGCCAGGGTCATCCTGCCCCTGGCATGGTGCATACGCCCTTCTGGCCGAGGCCAGGAGGGTCTATACACCATCCTATGGCCCAGGATGGCCCTGGCCTGGTACAGTGTTGGTGTATAGATACCTTCGTCGGAACATGCGCTATGTGTGATGACATCCCCCCTCCCCCTGCTCATTTTTGCCCCGTCATGACCGCCTCTCGGCCCAAAAGGCGGCGCTTCGCACAAACGGAAACAACCGCCGGGCAAATGCCCCCGACCGCGCCGAGTCCATGACGCACCAGGCCCCGTCCCAAAGATAGATAATAATGTGGAAGCATGGGCCAGTGTCAAATGATAGCGCATGGGTCGGCACGCCCAAACTTTGCCATGCGAGCGCGGCCGACATTCTGTCTGAAAATGTCGCCCGCGGCCCCGCCGAAAGCTTTCCTGGGGCGTGCTGGCGTCCTTGGGCGACATTCGAGGATATGGAATTCCGCGATTCGTATCCATCGGTAGCCTTGCCGAAAGCTTTTCAGAGGATAGGCTGGCATCCCCCAGCGGCCCTGGTGGAGTTCGACACGCCGACTTCGTCGGAGGTGAGGGGGTGAGATCGAAGTGGAACGGAGAGCCCCCCTACCGGGAAATCGGTTTCGGTTTCGTGTTCGTGCGTGCCGTGCGTGCGGGCGAGGCGAAGCTGCGTGGGCGGGCGGGAAGAAAGTCTCCTCCGGCTGAGGCGCGGCCGGACCAAATGACTCCTGACCGGAGGCCAATGGGGCGCGGTATCCCGCCGGTGTCCCGCCTCCGGCTGAAGCGCGGCCGGACCAAATGTTTGGGGGCCGGTGGGGCGCGGTGTCCCGCCGGTGTCCCGCAGGTTTCCCGTCGGTGTCCCGATGATGATGATGATGATGATGATGATGATGATGATGATGATGATGACGATGATGATGATAACGATGATGATGATGATGATGATGATGTCGATGATGTTGATGATGATGATGATGGTGATGATGATGATGATGGCGATGGTGGTGATGATGAAGGTGTTCCGATGATGAAGATGATGATGATGATGTTGACGATGTTGATGATGATGATGATGATGATGGTGATGGTGGTGATGATGATGGTGTCCCGATGATGGAGATGATGTTGATGATGATGTTGCTGACGATGATGATGATGATGATGTTGGTTTCCCGATGATGATGCTGATGATGATGATGTTGATGATAAAGATAATGTTGATGATAATGAGATGATGATGGGGGGATGATTTTTGATGACGATGATGACGATGGTGGCCCGATGATGATGATGATGAGGAGGAGGTTGATGATGATGCTGTGGCTAATGATGGTGATGATGATGGTGTCCCGATGATGATGATGATGATGATGATGTTGATGATGATGATGATGATGACGATGATGGTGTCCCGATGATGATAATGTTGATGATGAGGGTGATGATGATGTGATGATGATGATTTTGATGATGGTGGCCCGATGATGGTGATAATGATGATTATGATGTTAATGATGATGGTGTCCCGATGATGATGATGATGTCGATGATGATGATGATGATGATGGTTGTGATGGTGTCCCGATGATGATGATGATGATGATGATGATGATCATGATGTTGATGATGATGATGATGTTGCTGATGATGATGGTGTCCCGATGATGATGGTGATGTTGATGATGTCGTTCATGATGATGATGATGAGATGATGATAATGATGAAGATGGTGGCGTTCCGATGATGATGATGGTGTCCGATGATGGTGATGATGATGTTGATGATGATGATGGTGTCCCGATGATAATGATGGTAATGATGGTGATGATGATGTTGATGATGGTGATAAGGTGATGATGATGATGGTGTCCCGATGATGATGATGATGATGATGATGATGATGATGATGACGTTGATGACGATGATGTTGATGATGATAATAATGATGATAATGACGTTGATTGTGAGATCGATTGTGATATCGATAATGGGATCGATAGTGAGACCGAATGTGAGATCGATTGTGAGACCGATAGTGAGATCGATAGTGAGATCGATTGCGAGATCGATAGTCAGATCGATTGTGAGATCGATCGAATGAAATAGATCGAGTGAGATCGATTGTGAGATCGATCGAGTGAGATCGATCGAGCGAGACCGATAGTGAGATCGATAGTTAGACCGATCGACTGAGACGTTGGTTCCTCCCCCCCCGAACCTCCTTATCATCCGAAGGGTGGTCGTATAGGTATACATCGTCGGGGCTGGGCTCAATTCGGGAGTATTCGGCCCTCTTGGGGCCCGAAGAGAATCCAAGACAGCACCAAGAGGGCCCCTCCCAGATGCTCCCGGTGGGCCCGACGGCAGCAAGATATCACCAAAAAGGCCCCCCCAAGAATCCAAGACAGCACCAAGAATCCAAGACAGTACCAAGGGGGCCCCTACCTGGCGGAGCTCTCCTTCGGCCCCAGGTGGCCATGGAGCCTCCTGGCGATGACCCCAAGAAGCCCCAAGCGTTTTAACACATGCTGTATGTGATATCTGACCTGACGTGCCCCGACAAAGGTTATAGTAATATCCTCTGCTGCCCCAAGACGGCCCGATACGTCCGCCGCGGCACGGGAACACTTGTCCAAAATTGCAACATATTTCCCCGCCTTCTTCGTTTCCGCCGCGGCCGCCACCGCCGCCGCCCCCGCCGTCTACGCCGTCGTCGTCGTCGATATCTGCGTCGTCGATGTCATCGTCGTCTGTCGTCGGCGTCCTCGACGTCGTCGTCGCGTAGTCGTCGATATCTGCGTCGTCGACGTCGTCGTCGTCTGTCGACGGCGTCGTCGACGTCGTCGTCGCCGACGTCGTCGTCGTCGATTTATGCATCGTCGACGTCGTCGTCGCCGTCTCTGTGGTCGGCGTCGGCGACGTCGTCATCATCGACGACGTCGTCGGCGATATCTGCGTCGTCGACGTCGTCGTCTCTGTCGTCGGCGTCGTCGACGTCGTCGTCTCTGTCGTCGGCGTCGTCGACGTCGTCTTCATCGACGTCGGCGTCGTCGTCGATACCTACGTCGTCGACGCCGTACTCGTCTGTCGTCTCTGTCGTCGGTGTCGTCGACGTCGTCGTCGACGTCATCGTCGGCGATATCTGCGTCGTCGACGTCGTCGTCGTCTTTGTGGTCGGCGTCGTCGACGTCGTCGTCGTCGACCTCTGCGTCATCGACGTCGTCGTCGGCGTCCACCATCGTCTACGTCGTCGTCGATATCTGCATCGTCGACGTCGTCGTCGTCTCTGTCGTCGGCGTCGTCGACGTCGTAGTGGTCGACGTCGTCGTCGACGATATCTGCGTCGTCGAAGTCGTCGTCGTCTCTGTCGTCGGCGTCGTCGACGTCGTCGTCGTCGACGTTGTCGTCGTCGTCGATATCTACGTCGTCGACGTCGTACGCGTCTCTGTCGTCGGCGTCGTCGACGTCGTCGTCGTCGACGTCGTCGTTGATACCTGTGTCGTCGACGTCGTCGTCTCTGTCGTCGGCGTCGTCGTCGATACCTGCGTCGTCTCTGTCGTCGTCGTCTGTCGTCGGCGTCGTCGACGTCGTCGTCGACGATGTCTGCGTCGTCGACGTCGTCGTCGCCGATATCTGCGTCGTCGACGTCGTCGTCGACTCTGTCGTCGGCGTCGTCGACGTCGTCGCCGACGTCGTCGTCGATCTATGCGTCGTCGACGTCGTCGTCGCCGGCGTCGTCGTCGTCGATATCTGCGTCGTCGACGTCGTCGTCTCTGTCGTCGGCGTCGACGACGTCGTCTTCATCGACGTTGTCGTCGTCGTCGATACCTACGTCGTCGACGCCGTACTCGTCTGTCGTCGGCGTCGCCGACGTCGTCGTCGTCGACGTCGTCGTCGTCGATACCTGCGCCGTCGACGTCGTCGTCGTCTGTCGTTGGCGTCGTCAACGTCGTCGTCGACGATGTCTGCGTCGTCGATATCTACGTCGTCGACGTCGTCGTCTCTGTCGTCGCCGTCGTCGACTTCGTCGTCTTCGACGTCGTCGACATCGTGGATATCTGCGTCGTCGACGTCGTCGTCGTCTGTCGTCGGCGTCATCGACGTCGTCGTTGTCGACGTCGTCGCCGTCGATATCTGTGTCGTCGACGTAGTCGTCGTCTCTGTCGTCCGCGTCGTCGACCTCGTCGTCGTCGTTGTCGCCGCGGCCGCCGCCGCCGCCGCCCCCGCCGTCGACGTCGTCGTCGTCGTCGACGTCGTCGTCGTTGAGATCGGCGTCGTCGACGTCGTCGTCGTCTCTGTCGTCGGCGCCGCCGATCTCGTCGTCGTCGTTGTCGCCGCGGCCGCCACCGCCGCCGCCGCCCCCGCCATCGTCGTCGTCGTCGACACCATCGACGTCATCGCGACGACGTCATCGCCGCCGTCGCCGTCACCGTCTTCTTGTCGGGCGCCAGGCGTCCGAGGGAGTCGCAGACTCGGGCGCCCCAGCGAGCGCCCCGTGTCCCGCGCGGGACCAGCGGGAGCCCCCCCTCACAGCGGGCATGCGTCCTCCTCCTCATCCTCCTCCTCCTCCCCTCCTCCTCCTCCTCCTCCTCCTCCTCCTCCCCCTCCCCCTCTCCTCCTCCTCCAACGACGACGACGACGACGACGATTATCCTCCTCGCCCTGCTCGTCCGGCTCGTCTGCTCGTAGTCCTGCTCGTCCTGCTTTTCTTGGTCCTCCTCATTATCATCATCCTCGCACTCCACCGCTCACTGTTCCACCTTGATGTATGTTTGTCAGCATGGACCCCAAACAGTGAGTTTTCGCACTGTGGTGGTGGCAGAGATGTCGTGAAACGCATGCGGCGGAAACTACGTAGTTGAGGCCACGTGATTGGAGCTATGTGGTAGAAGCTACGTGGTGCAAGCTACGTGGTGCAAATATGTGGTGGGAGCTATGTGATGGAAGCTACGTGGCAACGCTTCGTGTCCACAGAAGTGCTGACAAATAGCTGGGCCACGCTGAGTAAACCCAGCTTTTCGTATTCTTGACGCCCCGCGTTTCCCAGCTGGTCTCGTAGCACCCTCTGGCTCAATCCTTTTGGCTCAAAGCGTCTCCTGGGGGGGGGCCTCTTCTTTGGACGCCCGAAATGGGTACGGAAAAAATTGGTATAATGCCCCACAACAAATGTTGTCCCAAACCAACAGCGGCCGCTGTTGGGCAGGCGGCCTTCTGTCTCGAATGAACACAGGCCACGGCGGCGTGGACAGCGAATCCTGTTCAAAATGAAGAAGAGCTGCTGTTGGGTATTGTACCCCTTCTTTCCGTACCGATTTCGGGCGTCCAGATCTTCCCCCCGGGGTCAGGGCTCGAGGTTGGCCAGCGCGGCCTGGGCGGCGCGGCCGGGCCGCGCGCCGCGGCCGCCGCCGCCTCCTCGGCACGTCTTCCCGCGGTGGGCCGGGCTGGTTCGGGGCCCTTGCGCTGGCGGCGCCGCGGGCTCTGCCGCGGCTGCTGGCGCGGGTGGCGCTCCTCGCGCGGCTGCGCCGGCTCCGGCCGCCGCTGGCACCGCGGCCGCGGCCGCCGCGGCCGTGGAGACACCGGCGGCGCGGCGGCGGCGGCAGCGGCGCGCTGCCGCTTTCCGCGCCCCGCGCTCCGCCGCCGCCAGCGCCCCCTGCGCCGCGGGCGCCCCCCGCGCCGCGGCGGAGCTGCGCGCGCTGGACCCGGTTTCCTGGGATCCCGCTGGCATCACTGCGGGCGGTGCCTCGAACAGCTTCGCCCACCGGCGCCTGGCTGAGCCGAGGCACGGCCGCGTGGCCTTCCTAGCGACGACGAGCTACATCATCTCAAAAATCACCGTGGCGCCGTCTGGGTACCTGTCACCGTCCGCCCGCCGGAACATCACGGACAACCCGAACGACCTCGATGCGATCTCCCAAGTTCCCACCGCGGACTGGGCGCAGATCGTGGCGCACCTCGCACTCGGCGCGCTCCAAGACCAGTCCGAAGGCCGGGCTGCCATGACGGGCGACTTCGGTTTCCAGGAGAGAGCGTCGGGCAGCGCCGCCGAAAAGCAGAGAAGATTGGCGGCCCTGATCGCCACCGTTCGCCGGACCACGATGGCGATCATCGGCATGCTCAGCCATGACAGCTTGACCTGCTCCACACGCGGCGTCCGCGCCAACGCCCCGAGCTCTTCGTGACCTCCTGCGCCGCGAGGCGGAGAGACGCGCTATCCGCTCGCTGGCCCTGGCGCGTCGCTGGGGCCGCCAGGACCTGGTTGGCCTGGCATAGACCTCCCGCATCACGAGACGGCCAGTCGCCTACCTGGAGATGACTCACAGAGAACATTTGCGACCATCAATCGCCTACCTGGAGATGATGCCCCCCCTCCCTCCTCCCCTCCCGCTTCCCAAAACAAATTGTGCGACGATCCGTCGCCGACCTGAAGATGATTCACACAAGACATTTGCGAAGATCAATCACCTACCCAGAAACGTTGCCTCCCCTCCCTCCCCCCTCCCGTCTCTCAGAAGACCCTTGCGACGATCAGTCGCGCACCTGGAGACGATGCCCCCCCTTCCTCCCCTCCCGTTCCACACAAGACTTTCGCGACGATCAATTGCTTACCTGGAGACGACGGCCCCCCTGCGGAGGAGGTGGTGGAGGGCGGCGCTGCGCGGCCGTTGTCCTGGAGCGAACAAGGCCTCTCTGCGCCGTCAGACGTCACCAATTGCCCTGGCACAAACACGGCCCGCCCTCCCGCCGACCCCGCCGACGACGACGACGCCAGCAACGCCGACGCCGACAACGCCAAAGCCGACGACGCCGACGCCGACGCCGACCACGACGCCAACGTTGACGCCGACGCCGACGCCGACGCCGACGCCGACGACGACGACGACGACGACGACGCCGACGACGCCGACGACGCCGACGCCGACGCCGACGACCTGGGGAAAGAGCAGGCGTCGGAGCAGAAGCCAGGGGCGCCAGACAAGCAAGAGCAGGCGACCACCCACCCACGCACTTCCTCGACTGACCCTCCAGCCCCGCGCGGCCGGTACCTCGACGAAGACATGGAGGACGTGTTGGGCCCCGTGGCAGAGCCCCGCCACCCGTGCTGAATGATGCCGGCGCCGACGCCGACGCCGACGCTGCCGCCGCCGCCGACGCCGACGACGACGCCGATGCCGACGACGCCGACGCCGTCGACGACGCCGACGCCGACGCCGACGCCGACGCTGACGACGACGACGACGACGACGACGACGACGACGACGACGACGACGACGACGCTGACGACGCCGACGCCGACGCCAACGACCTGGGGACAGAGCAGGCGTTGGAATAGAAGCCGGGGGCGCCAGACGAGCAGGAGCAGGCGACCACCCACCCGCGCATTTCCTCGACTGACCCTCCAGCCCGCGGCAGCGACGCGCGGACGGATACGCCCCATCCTGACACCGCCCTCCCCTGCAACAGTGCGAGTCCCAGCGCCGAGGAGCGACGGCACTGCGGCCAGCGTGCGCCGCTGGCGCGTCTGCCTGGAAGCGGCTGGACACC
Organism: Prorocentrum cordatum; assembly: GCA_963575745.1. Taxonomy (NCBI): domain Eukaryota; class Dinophyceae; order Prorocentrales; family Prorocentraceae; genus Prorocentrum; species Prorocentrum cordatum. Next base: position 84,839 of record CAUYUJ010000875.1, read on the forward strand.
GGGCCTGGCCCCGAGAACCGGCGATCCTCCAGCCCCCTCGCCGCCCGCAGGGCGGAACCTGGCGCCCGGCAACGTCGACGGCCTGGCGGGGCCTGACAGGCGACAGACGACTGGCGGCGAGCACGGCGGCAGCAGCAGCAGCAGCAGCAGCAGCAGCAGCAGCAGCAGTAACGACTGCAACCAGCGAGCCGCCGCGCCCGACGGGACGGGTGGCACGCCGCCCGCCAGCGGCCTGAACCCCTGGATCCCGACACGGGAAAGCAGCCTTACAAAGTCAAGATCGAAGGCGCGCAGTGGGACGTTTATGGGGAACCCCGGGCAAAATGATCAAGCGACTCCAAGTCACCCTGGGAGCGACGTTCACGGGCGCCTGGCACGCGCTCGTCCAAAAGCACGCCTCACCCAGCTCCAGAACAGCAGTCGACCCGCTCTGGCACGACCAGCAAACGTGCATCAGTTTCTTGGGCAGCTTCCGCCACCACAAAGGAGACGCGCGGTCCATGGGCGACGCGCTGCACCTCGGGGCTGACTAGAAACAGCTGCGCGAGCGGTACCTGTGGCGCGGCGATGGCACGGATAAGGAAGGCGATGCCCCGCCGCGGAAACAGGCGCACATGGTCCAGGCTGGCAGCCGCGCTCCACGACGGCCACGAAACCTGGGGGAGGAGCGTTCCTGGGCCTAGCTAGCATCACTGCCAGGGGCGCCCTGAAGGGTCAATACCTGGTCCTGCTGGCACCACCCGCCGTCGCGGCAACACTCCCACGGCGGAGCCGTCACTCCTGGACCTGCCGCATTGCAGCCGCCCCGCGGGCAGCCCAACACAAGCTGCCCCTGGTCGCGCTGCAGCTCCTTGCCGACGAGAGGCGCCCCCTTTCCTTGCTCAGCATGAGCAGTCAGTCTGCCTGTGTTGTGTTTGCCCCCGCCTGGGGGGCCTCTGACCTGCCCGCTGGAGGGCGCGGAGCGGCCGCAGCCTGGCCAACCCCGCTTCCTCCTCGCGCAGCACCTTTTCACCGCGCTGTCGCTGCCCAACTACGCGTTCTAGTACCTGGGGACCTGGAGGCCGCTTGTCTCCTCGGCGTCCGCTTGGCGCGACTTCCTCGCGTTGCCCACGCCAGTCTCTCGGTGTCGTTCACGCTGCTCCTACGGGGTTGCCTGCTTGTTTCTCTATGTCTGTCTAGCCGAAAGGTTCATGGACTTCGAGTTCGACATGCTTACCTGGGGAATTGAACGACGGCTTCTTTCTCTCTCTCTCTCTCTCTCTCTCTCTCTTTCTCTTTTTCTTGGCAGCCGCATGGTTGCTGGGAGTTCGTGGCTGCTGGCTCCTTCATGGACTCCGTCTTCGGCAACTGCGTCCTGGGGAGCCCGTGCTACTGACTTCTCATGTGCGTGGTAGCTTTTCCACCCCGCACCTGCGTCCTATTGGCACCTCCGTGGGCACGCCCTGCGGCGCCTGGTCCCGCTGTTTTGATTGACGTGGCTCTGACGTGTCCTCGGTGTTGATAAAGATGCCTTCCGCGCCATTTCGGCTGCGCTGAGCCCAGCTTCTGAGCCGGGCGCCGCTCTTCTCACCGTTTGTTCCTGTGCTTCGGCGCGGCCCGCCCTAGCTTTGCACGGTTTTCGACTTGCTTCGCGAGCCCGCGTACCAAAAAGCCTCCCAGATGGAAGCGAGAACGCACGCGGCGGCAACGGGTGGCAACGGACCGGAACGCAGCGAATCCTCAACACACCCACCCAAGCGGCAACGGGCGGCAACTGGCGGCGACTGGCGGCAGCTGGCGGCAACGCGGCGCATCCTCGACGCACCAACACAAGCGGCTACGGGCGGCGACGGGCGACAACGGGCTAGAATGTGGCGAATCCTCGACGCACCCACCCAAGCGGCAACGGGCGGCAACGGGCAGCAACGGGTCGGAACGTGGCGAAGCCACCCAAGCGGCAACGGGCCGAAACGGGCGGAAACGCGGCGAATCGTCGACGCACCCACACAAGCGGCAACGGGCGGCCACGGCCGGCAACAAGCCGGAATGCGGCGAATCCTCGACGCTCCCACCCAAGCGGCCACGGGCGGCCACGGGCGGCAACGGGCGGCGACGGGCGGGATCGTGGCGAATCCTCGACGCACCCACTCAAGCGGCAACGGGCGGCCACGGACGGAAACGGGCGGCAACGGGCCGAAGCGTGGCGAATCCTCGACGCACCCACCCAAGCGGCAACGGTCGGCGACGGGCCAGAGCGTGGCAAATCCTTGACGCACCCATCCGTTTCTTTCGTAAAAAAACTTGGAAGCCCTACGTGCAAGCACTGCTTGGCGATATGGATACATGCCCATATACTAAATATACACACATATGGGCAAGCAATCGATGTCAAATGTGATATACAATTACATATAGATGTAAGTAGTACCTTAATGTTGTATACATACCCAAACCATTAAATTAATCAAATCATGGCTTAAGTTTAGATTGACCATTTGAATACAAATTAGTTAGATCTACATCTCACTAACTCAGTATATAGATGAATTAAATATAGATTTACTTAATCACACAAACATTTCTGAAAACCGTTTCGTCGAAGTGCTCAAGTCGGATGAAATAAACACAATCTCGCATCACCACTTCAGAATAAGCGCTTGATTTGAACAAGTGCAACAATACAAAAAGCTGAGGTTTATGATTCGAATATGTATATATATATGTATATATATATTCTACATTATAAACACCGGATAATTCAAAATAATATGTGTTGTCATAATGGAGTTGGCATTGAACAATGCTTTAGTTGAACAAAAAACCGCAAACTTCATACATGAATTCACACACCCAACATGTGATACATTCGAGATACGTGAGATAAATGAACTGAACAAATAAAAATGCTGCGAACAATTAAGAATATATCTTCTTTCATGCCCAGGTCTAGAAATACTTCCTACATTGATAGCAAATGGAAGATTGCCACAACAGTTTAGAACAAGTAGCACGAATGTTTCAGCAACGCTTTCAACTACCAACAAACATAAAACAACAGTTATTCATGATTAAAACGTTTTGACCCATTGCATGCCGTTAAACGCAATGCAACGAACTAGACATACACTTCTTTCATATATCTATGTATATACATATATATATATATATATATATATCCAAAAAATGTCTACATTCTAACAAAATTCACAATAAAATTCTGCACATGAAAATATTGCACACTAATACGTCCAGTACAAAGCAAGCAATTCCAAAGCGCAATTACTTCCATGAACTACTAAACTCATAACAACTGGTAAAAACTCGAAAATAATATGTTTGGCTGCGAAGGAATGAATTACGATTTGCAGATCGAACCAAAACGTCAGAGTACATGACATGCTTGGTTCAAACAACTGTCACATTGTAAATTATTTATTCTTATATAATATAATATATAATATAATATAATAAAATATAATATAATATAATATAATATAATATAATATGTATATATACATACATACATACATACACGCTGTTTGGGCAGGCGCTCCCTCGCCAATGGTCACTACGCTCAGACGCCCCTCTAAACCCCCAGTAACGTTTCCGAGGACAGGCACCGCGGCCCCAGGTGCGCTGCGCCTCGTCCGAAAGCATTCGGCCCGAATCGGGGGACCCCCAGCCGACCGCGTCGGCGGGCCCCCAGGGGCGGCCCCAGACCGCAAGCCGCCCACTCCCGAAACGCTGGGGGGGACGCCGTGTAGCCCAATTTCCCACACGTTGGCCCAACGGGCCGCTCTTAAGCAACCCCCCCCCGGTAGCTCCACACTCCACCTTACTGGCCGATAGGCCGGATCTATTGTAATGTGAAACCCCCTCCCGCCGACCGTTCCGCCTCACCCTGTCACCTGCGCCCTCTCTCAGGGCGATCGGGACGAGGGTTAGAGGGTGGGTCGGGAGAGGACCGCCGCCTCTCGCCTGCGAGAGGACTCTGAGAGGCGGGGCGGGTGAGAAGACGGTCTCAACCTCTTGCTGCAACCTGAACCTTGTCAGGGCACCACCAACACCTGTGACCACGACGTCTCTGGCGCGACCCCCCCACAGCTGCGCCTCGCCAGAAGCGAGGGGGCCGCCCGAACGGCCCGCGACGGACCAGGACCCCCAGGAACGACGCGGCGCACCACAGGCCAACGTTGGCCTGCCCATGGGCGAGACAGGAAGCGGACCTTTGAGGCCAGACACGCGGGAAATTAGCCTGGCGAAGGACCCAACCATATGCAGTTGTGGGTATCGCATTCGGCGGAGCCCCGTATGGAGCCACGAAACGCTGTACTGGGTAAGGGGGACGCATGCGAACTGCGCCACTGGGACCTTCGGTGCAGCTCCCGATGGGGCCACGAAACGCTGTACTGGGTGGGGGGACGCATGCGAACTGCGCCACTGGGACCTTCGGTGGAGCTCCCGATGGGGCCACGAAACGCTGTACTGGGTGGGGGGGGGCGCATGCGAACTGCGCCAGTGGTGGGACCTTCGGGGGAGCTACCTATCTCCTCCTCCTCCTCCTCCCCCTCCTCCTCCTCCTCCTCCTCCTCCTCCTCCTCCTCCTCCTCCTCTTCTCTTCCTCCTTCCTCCTCCTCCTCCTCCTCCTCCTCCTCCTCCTCCTCCTCCTCCTCCTCCTCCTCCTCCTCCTCCTCCTCCTCCTCCTCCTCCTCCTCCTCCTCCTCCTCCTCCTCCTCCTCCCTCCTCCTCCTCCTCCTCCTCCTCCTCCCTCCTCCTCCTCCTCCTCCTCCTCCTCCTCCTCCTCCTCCTCCTCTCTCCTCCTCCTCCTCCTCCTCCTCCTCCTCCCTCCTCCTCCTCCCTACTCCTCCTCCTCCTCCTCCTCCTTTCTTCTCCTCCTCCCCCTCCTCCTCCTCCTCCTCCTCCTCCTCCTCCTCCTCCTCCTCCTCCTCCTCCTCCTCCTTTGGTGATGGCGTTGACATATGAGATCTATGTCAGATGAAGTCACTTATAAGTTACTACAATTATATATGAAGTTATTTGTAAGTAACTTGAAATCACTTGTAGTGAGATATGTTAAGATCCTGCAACTACCATCCACATCTAACTTAATTCATTAACATATATACTTAAATCACATGTAGAACATATGTTACTTGTGTGCACCCAATTGCCATACTTATAAGTTACTTGTAGTTATACTTATAAATAAGATAAGTTTAAGTCCGATAAGTCTGCTTTTTCGTCTGCTTTTTGAAAAGGGGGTCGGAAACCGAAAAACGCGCAGGTTTTCTTCAGCACAGTGTTTCGCCAGGCGCCAGGCGACCGAGAAGGCCGTTCATCACCGAGCTCAACCCGCGCAGCCTGGGGGGTAGGAGAGAGGGGGCGGGAATGGCGGGGGGGGGATCGGGAGGGGATGCCATGCGCATTGGCGGCACACCGCCCGCACTTCTCATCGCGGCGCGTTCTGATGTGATTCGTTTCGGCGGCCCACCGCCCACGTCTTGCAAATTCTGAGCAGTTTTATCGCATTGGCGGCGCACCGCCCATCGCTATGTTTTGCCCGCGTATTGCAATTTGTACGTTTTGCACATGTTGATTGAAGTTTCGTCGCGTTGGCGGTGCACCGCCCACGTTCCCTTGATTGCGCGAATCGTTTCTTCACGCATCGGCGGAGCACCGCCCACGCAGCACGTTTCATCCGAATTCGTCATCGAATTTGGCGGTACACCGCCCACGTCCCCGTGATTGCGCGATGCGTTTCTTTCGCGTTGGCGGTGCACCGCCCGCGGCGCATGCTTCGCCCGAGTTTGTCATCGCATTTGGCGGCCCACCGCCCACGTCACCTTGATTGCGCGAGGTGTTTCTGCATTCGTTGGCGGTGCACCGCCTTCGGCGCACGTTTCATCATATACCGTTTGTTTGGTCGCATTGGCGGCGCACCGCCCAGGAGGGGGGAGGAGGGGAGAGGGGGGAGGAGAGGATAGCAGAAGGAGGGGGCCATGCCATTTCCCTTCGCCACAATACGCTGCCCCTGTCCCACCGAGCGCTTCTGGAGGGGCCGCGGGGCGGGCGCCCCCCGACGCGCCGCGGCGCGATGGAGCGCGTCCAGGCTGCCCTGGGCGAGGCAGCCGCGGCGCTTGCAGCGGCGAGCGGGCCTTCCAGGGGCGCTGCAGAGCAGCTGCACTTCGGGAGGTGCGCGCGCTCATCGAAGGCCAGAGGTGAGGCTCGGGTCAAAGATCCCGTACGGGCGAGAGGCCATCCGTTCCCCCTTCGAGGAGGTCCCCGCCTCCGTTCGGCGGAACGCCGCCCGCTCCCCCCTCCTCCCCGCCGTCTAACATTCCCCCGTCGTTTTGCAGGTGGACGGCCACGGAGAAAGGGCAGCTGCTGACCCAGCTCGGGCAGACGGGGTTCAGTCACGATTTGGTCGGCGCCGCGACCGAGTGGCTCTGCGGGAGGCGCGCGAAGGCCAAAGGGCAAAGTTACGAGTGCTTCGTGGAGTTGCTGACTGCCTCCACGTGGCACGTGCTGCTGAGCCCAACCGAGTCGTTCGCTTCGAAATTTGTCACGTTGATGCGCCACTTGGAGCGCCTCGGGCTCCGGAACCCTTCCGAGCCGACGTTTGGCATGCTAGCCGCGTTCATGTTCCTGGCGTGCCAGCGATCAGGCATCGAGAAGAATTCGCCGACTCCGCAGCTCTTGGACGTGTACTTGCAGTTGGTGAAGACCACGTGGCGTTCCCCTGCCTACACAGCTGCTCGAGGCAAGGCAACCGAGTTTGTCGGCGCGCTCTCCCCCTCGGCGGCGCTGTTCCAGCAGGAGAGGCCGACGCTGTACGAGCAGGCGTTCGCCTCGGAGGGGCCCGTGCAGCCGACAATTGGGCTTCTCGAGACGCAGGTCCTCGGGAAGCTCATCAGCTTGCGCGGCAACAGGAACGCAGCGCTCGGCGCCCAGGCAACGCCGCAGCGGGCGGCGTTGCCGCCGATCGCCTTCGCGCCTCTGCCGCCGCCTTCTCCGATGCAAAGCGTTGCGGTTGCAGCCGCGACGATTGCCGCGACGCCTCCCTTGGGGGCCGCGACGCCAGCGGCGTTGCCGTTGGGGGTGATCCCAACGCACAACACCCGCGGCGGGTGGCCGAACCCAGCGGCGGCCGCCCTCGTCTCGCAGCGCGGGCCGACGACTCCCACTCCAGCAGCTCCCGCGGGCAAGCCTGCCGCGATGTCGGGAGCGGCGCCTGCGGCCGCGGCCTCAAAGTTGGGTGGTGGCGCCAAGGTCAAGGCATCGGCCGTTGACGTCATGGTGCTGAGCTCGAGCGAGTCCGAGGTGGACGCGAAGGGGGCGCCGCAGAAGAAGGCAAAGGTTTTTGGACGGTAACCTGGACCCGCCTCCGCGGCCTCCGCGATTCACGGGGGCGCGCCTCTGCCCAAGGCAGCGGCGCGCCCTCTGCGGGGCGTCGCAGGCGCGGCGATTGGTTATTGCCACTTGCCGCTGTCAAGGTGGATCCGACACTGCCGCTGGCGAAGCTGCCTGCCGACGCTGCCCTGGTTCTCCTCCAAGCGGCGGGGCAACGTACTTCCTCTGGCTGGAAAGCGGAGAAGGGCGAGAAGAAGCGGAGGAAGTCCGACGCAGTGGCGGCCTTGGCGAAGACAAAGGCTTCAGATGGCACGGCGAAGCCATCGGCGGCGAAGGCAAAGGCAAAGGCAAAAGCCGAGGCAACACCGAAGAAGACTGCGAAGGCGCAGGCGGCAGCATGCAAGCTGAAAGCACCGCGGTATGACGACGAGACCACTCGCAGCCAGATTATCTTCAGGAGCGGGCGCAGCGGGCCAGGCGGCACCAAGAGCAAGAAGTACAGGAACGGCAAGGAGAAGGACACTTTTGGGTCCCATCTCCTCCAATCGGCGTGGCCACGGGGCTCGATGCGCGGCGGCGGAGCGCGTTGTCGCGGCCGCGCGTGGCCTCGCTCCAATCATATGCGCAAAGAGACCCCGCGGGCCACTTTGCGTTTATGACGGTTTTCATCTGCCACTCAGGAGGCCGCCATCGCCTGGGCCAAGGCGCTGGTGCAGAGCGAGCTGGAGGCTCGCAAGGGCGAGTTCTGAGGCGACCTGCTTCGGTGGCGCGATGCATGACTCTCAGTCGGATTTGCCGCGGGCGGCGCGTGGGGCGCGCAGCCTGCGTTCAGAAAACAAGGAACTCGGATCGAAATCGGATCGTAATCTTATCGGGCCTTGCTTGTCCTTGCGCTGCTCAGGCGGTTCTTCGTATTTCTTGGAAGGTTTGCCTGGCGGTGCACCGCCTCCATCTGTTGTCGGCGGTGTTCCGCCTTCGCTGGTTCCATTACCATGGGCGTTCTCATTTCTCTGACCGCTGCCTCGCCCTTGCCCGCCTCCCTCCGCCGCTCCCCCCGCGCCTTTTCAATTCAAGCAGCCCTCCCCGCGGGTCCCGCGGCGCCCCTCCCCGCGCCGCTGCCGCCAGCGGCCGCGGGCGCTTCGCGGGCGCATGGCGAGCGAGGGCGCGGCCAGCAGCGCCATGGACAACTCCGCGGAGGCGCTGGGAATTCAGAAAACGCCTGCTCAGCCCGAAGCGTCCGCTTGGGCAGTGCAGGCTGATTTCCTGGATTCCTGTTGAGGTGCACATGGCGGCTTCAGATGCGAGCCAGTCGCTTTTCGAGCAGGTCGCCGAAGCCTTGAACCTCTTCGAGATGTTCGCCCAGGCTCGAGGGAAACGGATCGAGCGCGCCCGACGCCCATGCGGCCCCGCCCCCGTTCGCCCGCGTTGGCCTGGATGCAGGCGGCGGCGGGGCAGGGCCCAGAAGCGACGGTGCTCTCGGCGTTTACCTTGCCTTGCGCAGGAGGCAGGCATGGATGACATCATCGCCGATCCCGCGCCGCCAGGCTGGCAGACGGCGGAGTGCCCTGGCAGCAGCAGCAGCGACCCCTCGCCAGAGGCGAAGCAAGGACCGACGCTCATCCCCGTCCACAATCAGGGCGCGGCGCCGAAGTCGCCGCCACGTCGCACCCGAGACGCTGGCGGCACGTGGCGGGCGGAGCAGCAGCAGCAGCAGCAGGAGGTGCAGCAGCAGCAGCAGCAGCCGCCGTCGGAGAAGCCTCAGCCGCCGTGGCGCCAGGCGCAACCGCCAGCAGGCGCGCCCAACGTGGGCGCCTCAGGCGCGCCCAACGTGGGCGCCTTCGTCGCCAAGGTACCCGAAGTGCCGAAAGCGTCTGCGGCGCCAGAGGACGTGGTGCAGGCGTACAAGTTCTTGCGCTCGCTGCTGAGCGAGAGCGCGCCGATCGCCTGGAACTCCAAGCACGTCCAGGAGCCACTGGAGCTGCTGCAGCGCTACGTCGGCATCTGGGGTCGCGCCAGCAGGGGGCCGCCCGCGCCCATGCACGGTGGCCCGCAATTCTGGCGCGGCCAGACGTGGCGCAAGAGCGGGAAGCGCTGGGGCAACCGTGGTGGTTCAGGCCCCAAGTCGGAGTGGTACGCCTCCAAATACGGCCGCGCGCCACCGCGCCGCTCGCTCCAGGACAGCGGCGGCGGCCCGTACCTCGCGCCGACGCCGCCGCCGCCACCGCCGCCACCGCCGCCCCCGCGGCCGACGGCCGCGAGTTCGGCGCCCGCGGCAAAGGCAGCGGCCGTGCGGCCGCCTCCACTGCCCCTGACGGTCAAGGCGATGCCTTCCAAGAACCGCGGGCTGTACCTCTGAGACTCGCGGGCCGCGGGCTTTGACAACCCCCTCGGAGGTCAGACGCCGACTGAAACATCCATGAGGGGCGGGGGGACGTGAGAGCGGAGAGGTGATGGACGGTGAGCCAGGAGACAAATGGAAAGAGAGCGGAGTGGAAGTTTCAGTCGGCATCTGATTTTCCGATTTTCAGGTGCCGTTCTTCGCCGCTGGCGGCTGTCGCGGTAGGCGTGCGCCGCGCTCGCGGGACCGTTCGCGAATATCCTTTGCGCGCGTCGCCAGCAAAAAATCGGCGGGGCACCGCCTGTCATGGGCTCTCGTCGGCGGCACTCCGCCTAACTTCGGCGGTGCACCGCCCGCGCGCGCTGGACTCCCAGCACTCCCCTCCATTCAGCTTCGGCGGTGTACCGCCTGTGCGTGCTCCACGCTCCCTGCACGCCTCCTCCATTCCTCTTATGATGTTTTCCGCAGCCGCAGGCTCCAGGCTGCGCTTGCGCCGCGCTTTTCCCGCGCGCGCCTTCGCGGGCGCCCATCCGCCGTCCTCGGCGCGCTCTCGCAGCCTTCGCGGCCGCCTCCCTTCGCGCCGTCTTTGGCGCGCTCTCGATCGCGGGCCTCCAGCGCGCCACCGAGCTCTTCTCTTCGCGAGATGCCCATGATCAGCGTCTTCGGGTGCACGTGCCCGTTGTCGGGGACCTGCTCGAAAGGCGGGAGTTTCTTCAAGGGCGCGTCGCGAGATGAGGCCCTGTCGAGGCTCAAGACGCACTTGGTGAAGTCGAGCTACCACCTCCTCGAGGATGTCGACGCGGATCTTCAACTGGCCATCGCCGAGGTCGGCGCGCCCAAACGATTGCTTGCCCACGTCTTTCGGCGAACCTCGGTGGCGCTCGGCTCACCGAGGTCCGAGCGCCTTCGAGGTTCGACGAATGGCGCGAGCGATCGCGGGGCGCGCTTGAAGGTCGAGGAGTGGACTGAGGACACGGACGAGTGGGAGCGCTGGCAGAAGGCCAACGACGAGCAGTGGTGCAAGAACAACCGCCGCCGTGGCGCTCGCAGCGCGCCGTACCAGCCTCCCGAGCAGGTCGCTCCACTCAGCCAGAGTGCAGTGGCGGCGGCCTTCCCGAAGGGCAGCGGCAAGGGCGGTCCGCTTCAGCTCAACATGAGCGGAGCGAGCGCGCCCGTCAGCGCCAACATCGCGCCCGAGGCCACCGTGCAGCTGAACTCAGCGCAGGCGCAGGTGATCCTCGACAGCGTCACGAGGGCGAGGATGTGCTCGGCGGCCTGCCTGGCAGTGGCGGAGCGGTCGGCCGTGGCGTTCCGCGCCGAGCAGGCGGCCCTCGCCGACCTGCAGGAGACGCTGGCCAGCTGGCTCTCCAACAACGCGTCGTGAGGCCACGTTGGGGTCCTCCCGTCGCGGCGGCGTCGGCCGCCCCCTTCGGCCGCCTCGTCGGCCGCCCTCTTCGGCCGCCTCGTCGGCCTAGCAGCCCGCCGCGCCGCCCGCGCAGGGCTTGCATCGGCCGCGTAGGCCGCCTTGGGCCCCGCGGGGGTTCGACGCCGACTGACAGATCGGGGAGGGGCACGGTGAGGGAGGTGCGGAGGGAAGGGGCATGGAGAGGAGCATGGGAGGGGGGTGCGGCATGGGGAGGGGCATGAGAACCGGGGTGGGGCGGAAAGGCTGTCGGTCGGCTTCTGACCCCCGCAACTCTTCGGCGCATCCGCGCGGTCGCTCGCGCGCGCGCGGGCCGTGCGCGCACTCTTATTTTTGGCGGGTCCGCCATTCTTTCTTGGAAAACTGCGATCATCATCATCAACATCATCGCCATCAACATCACCATCATCATCATCATCATCGTCATCATCATCATCATCATGAGTAGCATTGCCATTCTCATCCTCATCATTCCGATCACCCCCATAGGAGGAGAAGGAAGAGGAGGAGTGGTGGCGAGGAGAGGGTGAGGAAGAGGAGGAGGGGAATGAGGAGGAGGAGGAGGAGGAAGGGGGGGGGAGGAGTCCTTCCCCACCATTTTTCATCATCATTCTCACCATCATCATTCCGATCACCACCATCGGAGGAGGAGGAGAAGGAGGAGGAGGAGCAGCAGGAGGAGGAGTGGTGAGGAAAGAGAATGAGGAGGAGGAGGAGGAGAGGGAACGATCTCGGCGCGGCTGCGATGAGGGCTGGTTTCCTGCGCCGCGTATCGCGGCGTATCCTGGCGTATCCTGGCGTATCCTGGCGTATCCTGGCGCATCGCGGCGCATCGCGCGACGGCGCGACGCGATACGCCAGGATACGCCAAGATACGCCGCGATACGCCAGGATACGCCAGGATACGCCCGTATCCTGCCGTATCCTGGCGTATCCTGGCGTATCCTGGCGCATCGCGGGGTGCCGCGGAGCGCGATGCGCCAGGATACGCCAGGATACGCCGCGATACGGGCGTATCCTGGCGTATCGCGGCGTATCCTGGCGTATCCTGGCGTATCGCGGCGCGCCGTCGCGCGATACGCCAGGATACGCCAGGATACGCCAGGATACGCCAGGATACGCCGCGATACGCGGCGCAGGAACGCAGCCCTCAGCGCAGCCGCGCCGAGCTCGTTCCGATTCTTCGGAATCGCCATCACCATCACCATCGCCACCTCGCCATCTCACCTTCACCACCACATCGCCATCGCCACCTCGCCATCACCACCTCACCATCACCAGAAATCATCGTCAGCACCTCGCCACCACCATCATCGTCACCACCAGCATCATCGTCGTCACCGCCATCAGCATCACAACCTTACCCCCACGTAGTCGTCGGCGGCGCACCGCCCATCGGTTGGACTTGTCCGCTGTGCTCCGCCCTTTGTTTTGTTTGACGTTTCCGTCGGCGGTGCACCGCCCATTGCCTGGTTGCACAATTTCGTCGGCGGCGCACCGCCCATGGATCGTCGTTGTCGGCGGCGCACCGCCCATTGTATGATTAGACAATTTCGTCGGCGGTGCACCGCCCATCGGTTGGACTTGTCGGCGGCGCACCGCCCAATTTATGATTGGGCAATCTCGTCGGCGGTGCACCGCCAATCGGTCGTCGTTGTCGGCGGCGCAGCGCGCATTGTATGGTTGCACAATTTCGTCGGCGGCGCACCGCCCTTCGATCGTCGTTGTCGGCGGCACACCGCCCATTGCATGGTTAGACAAGTTCGTCGGCGGCGCACCGCCCATCGATCCTCGTCGTCGGCGGCGCACCGCCCATTGTTTGCATGTATATTCGTGAGCGCCACGCCGATCATTTGTTTTCCTTGTCGCGGCTGTCGCATCGCGCCGCGCGTTTTCGGCGGCGCACCGCCTGTTGTTCCAATTGTGTAGGCTGTGTTGCGCAGCCTTGTCCACTTCTCCAGAACCAACCTGCTCTCTCATCCGCCTTGCCCCTTGTTCCCTTTCATCCTCGCGCCGTGTTCTCGACAGCCGTTTTGTGCTGGCGGTCGGCCGCGGGGGCCGCGGCGCCGCGGGCCATGGCGGCCGCCGAGGAGGAGTCGCCCGGCCCCCCTTCTTGCACGAGGGCGTCAAGTCACCCGTGCCGTCCGAAGACAGCTCGCAGGAAGAAGGCTCGAGGCCGCAGGCAGCAGACTCGTTCAAGAACGAGCCGCAGGAAGCAGGCTCGAGGCCGCAGGAGCTTGGTTCTGTGAAGGCCGAGGAAGGCGACACCTCGGCGGAGGCCAGTGCAGCTCCGCCTTGGCCCAAGGCCTCCTCGCCTGCGACTCCGCAGGAGCCCCCGCAGCGCGCGCCTGAGGAGGTCGCGGCCGCTGCGAAACCAAAGGCGGGGAAGGCGGGGCGGCCTCTCCTCAGGCGCCCCGCCGCCGTGCCGCCCGCCAAGCAGCCCCCGTCGCAGCGCTCGCTTTCTCAGTTCTTGACCGCGAAGAAGGGCGGCGGCGCACCGCCTGCGAAGGCAAAGGCGAGCGCGGAGCCCAAGGCAAAGGCCAAACAGAAAGCGAAGAAGAAGCCAGCAGCGGCGGCACCTTCGACGGCGGAGGACGCAGCAGCAGGGGCGGACGAGGCAGAGCCACAGCAGCAGGCCCAGACGCAGCACGACAAGAAGTCGGTTGCAGCCTCGCAAGCACCGCCGGCAGCGGAGGAGGATGCAGAGCCACAGCAGCAGCGTCAGGATGCAGCGCCGACGGAGGCAGAGGCGGCAGCAGAGGAGCCGCAGGCCGCGCCCTCAGACACGTTCGAGGCCGCCACGGACGAAGCAAAAGATGACTACGGCCGCTTCACGACGGGCTACGACCCACCCTGTCCAGGCCCGACGTGCGCCAAGTGCGGTCGGGATGCGGAGAGCGTCCGCTTCAGGCTCGCCCAGAAGAGCGCCAACACGTGGTGGTGTGGGAGCTGCAACAGCAAGAGTTCGATGGTGCAGCGCTGCTATGCGCACTGGCCACCGCGCTCGTTCGCTCTCATGCGCAAGGCGGACCAGCAGGCGTTCTGGCGCTCGATGGACGACCCTTCCATTGAGAACAACGCTCAGTTCGAAGAGGAGCTGGTGAGGGTCCTCAGCGTCTCGAGGAAGGAACGCCTCACGGAGACCAAGGGCGGGGATTGGAAGCCCTTGTCCGTCTGGGCCCAGGAGGGGTACGACGCGGACGCCGTCCGTGCCAACAACGACGTGAGGTACAATTCCGATTTGAAGCAGGATTGTTACCGCATCCGCATCGAGGGCAGCAGGCAGGAGAACATCGAAGAGACAGCGAGGCAGGAGCTCCGCCAGAACAGGAAGCCGCCGAGGCCATCCCCACCGAAGCATGAGAGAGCCGTGGAGCCACTCCCGCAAAAGACGCACCGCTCGCCGAGCGGTGGCTACGAGGGCCCCACAGGCGCTGGTCGCCGTTCGACGAGTCGGAGCGGCGACAGCGACTGTTCGCAGAACCGCCAGCTGAAGCGGGGCCACTCCAGCAGCGGCGACGGCACGGACCGCTTCCCCAGCCGCGGCCGCAAGCGCAGCAGCCGCGGCCGCAGGGCGGACAGCCGCCAGAAGCACCGCTCTTCCAGAGGTTCCCGCAGAGCCGACGCGAAGGGCCGCCGCTCGAGGAGCCGCAGGGCGCACAGCAAGAAGGGAAGGCCCGCTCGAGGAGCCGCAGGGCGCACAGCAAGAAGGACAAGGCCCGCTCGAGGAGCCGCAGGGCGCACAGCAAGAAGGACAGCCGCAAGAAGGGGCGCCCCCAGTCTCGCAAGACGGGTCGCTCCCAGTCTCGCGAGAAGCAGCGCTCGAGGAGCCGCAACGACCGCGGCAAGAAAGGGGGGGGCTCGCGCAGCCGCATCAGGAGGGAACGCAGCGAGCAGAAGCGTGTCCAGAAGGCCATCAAGGACCGCAAGGCGTTGGCGATGAAGACGCTGGAAAAGACAGGGGCCTGGGACGTGCAGCTCGCATCGCTCCTCGACGACGAGGACTGCTCCAGGGTGCCGACCTGGGCGGTGAAGAACGCGAAGGACAGCCACAAGGATCTCTCGAAGCTCAGGGAGGCCGCGAAGACCGCGCTCGAGGACCCCAGGGCGAGCTTGCCGTACGAGGCGAAGGCCCTGGAGGCAGCCCTCGCCGACGCAAGGACCGCTGTCGGTGGCCTGCGTTCGGCCATCGAGCACGCGAGCTGCTCAACGGCCTTTTCATCCATCGTGGATGGCGGTGCTCCGCCGATCGACCGCTCGACTGCCGATCGATCGATCGAAGAATTTGCTGATCGACCGCTCGACCCATCGAGGATTTCGCCGATCGACCGCCGACCGATCGCGTTCGGATCGGTCGACCGCCGATCGATCGATCGACCGCCGATCGAGCGCCGTTCGTTCGCGATCGACCGCCGATCGATCGCGTTCGACCGCCGATCGATCGCGTTTGCGTCCCGATCATCCTTCTACAGGCCAAGAAGTACAGCAAGAAGAACACCTCGAATGACTGAGCTCGGCGGCGGCTGCCCTGCTCAGTCCCCAGCCGCTGCGACGCGCGCTGGGGCGCGCTGGAGGCGCGCTGGAAGTCTGCCCCCGCCCGCGCAGACTTCCCTCGCTTAGACAAAAATTATATTCCTCCGTGGTCCGCCTCCCTTTCCTCGTGCACGGCGTCCTTGTAGCCATGCTCCTCTTATTTCTGGCGGTGCACCGCCCATGGGCAGCATCCGCCGACGGCGGTAGTTTGCCTCCTGTCCACACCCCGCACTCTTCTGGCGGTACACCGCCCGTTTCCAGCCATCCGCCGACGGCGGTACTCCGCCTCCTGTCCATGCCCCGCACTCTTCTGGCGGTGCACCGCCCGTGTGCAAAAATAAAAAGCAAAAAAAAAAAATAAAAAAAAAAAAAAAAAAAAGTTATAAGAGAAGAAAAAATATAATTCATAAACAACCCAAACGAAAAAATGAAGGACAAAAACACCACAAGAAAAGATAAAGAGAAACCAACAGAAAAAAAAAGCCATCCGTCGTCGGCGGTACTCCGCTTCCTGTCCATGCTCAGGAGTCTTCTGGCGGTACACCGCCTGTTGTCAGCCATCCGTCGTCGGCGGTGCCCCGCCATCCGTCATCCGTTGTCACCCATCCGTCATCCGTTGTCAACCTTTTCCACCGCCTCACCCACCCTACTTCAACGGCTCGAAGGGCGCCCGCGGCGGCGCGCCAGGCGGGGGCGGCGCCATTGCCGAGCGATGGCCCCCTGCCGAGCGTCAGAGGCTGCAGGAGGCAGCGCTTCTGCGCCCGCGGCGGCGCGCCAGGCGGGGGCGGCGCCATGGCCGAGCGATGGCCTCCTGGCAAGCGGCAGAGGCTGCAGGAGGCAGCGCTTCTGCGGGGCGCATCGCGGGCGGCGCTGGACAGGTGCACGGAATCCAAAAATCATAATGCGCAATGTGTTTGAAGGATGTTTTGTTTGGTCGGCTTTTTCTTTTCAAAATGCCCAACCGATCTCCACCCGCCTTCCCCGCGCAGGGTGGCACGCGTCCTGCTGCAGGACGACGACGAGCACGTGGCGGCGGCGACCGTGGGCGCCGACGTGGCTCGCGCGGTGGCGCCGCTTCTGGATGTCATCGAATTGCCGCGCCGAGACGGTGGCCCAGCGTTCAGGTGGACTGTATGTTTGCCCGACAAGATTGTCCCCAAGCTGGCCCACGCGGCGGGGCCTTGGAGTGATCGGTTCTGGGCGGCGATGCGGGTGTTTCCTTCGTCGCCATCGCAACCGTGGCGGATGCTGCTCTACCCCGACGACGTGGTCGTCGGCGCGCAGCTCAAAGCTGCAAACCGCAGGACGTCCATTGTTGTGTACATTAGTTTTTTGGAGCTGGGCACATACCTTCAAGAAGAGGGCGCCTGGCTCCCGCTGGGAGTCCTTCGGTCAGAGGACAAGAAGGATATCACCGCAGCGGGCGTGGTGAGGGCCACCCTGCGGCGCCTCTTCCTCGGGCCAGGAGGCGGCGGTTTCGACGTCGGCGCGTCTCGGTTGCATTTCAAGTGCCACAGGCTGATCATGGACGAAAGCGCGGGCAAGGACACCTTCTCGTACAAGGGCTCCAGCGGTTGGCGGCCCTGCTGCAACTGCAAGAACGTCGTGCTCGACCAGGGGACTGGCACCCTCAGCCGTTGGGACCCGTCTGGTTACCTGGTGGGTATCGCTTGCGTCGAAGCCTCGAGGTTCGACCCGATGACTGCGGAGGCGTCGGGGGCGGGCAATGCGCGGCCGACGCTCGGCGAGTCCAGAGAGTTCACGAACGGACTTCGCGAACTCCCTGGAATTCGCGAGCGGAGTTCGCTCGGCCGGCCCCCGCCAAGGAGTTCGCGAAGGGGTGCGACGAACTCGTGGAACTTCAACGCACGGCGAGTGCAGTGGCCTTCCAGAATCTCCAATCCGCGTACGGCATCACAGTGAACGAGTTCTCGTTGATGGCCGACGTCGAACTCCGACGCGTTTGCTCGCTGGACATGTACACGCGCGACCCGATGCACATCATCCTGGCGAGCGGAGGCACGTTCCAGGTGGAGGTGTTCTGCCTGCACAAAGCAGTGGCGCGCGTGATTCCAGACGTGTGGGATCGGTGGCGAACCGATTTCCAGCGCTGGGCTCCAGGCCGCGGCGGAGGGAAAGCTCCCGTGCATCTCTTCTCCCCTGCCAGGAAGAAAGCCTGCGTCGAGGCAGGGCATTTCGTCGGCTCCGCGTCGGACTGCCTCGCCGTCCTGCCGTTCCTCAGGAACTGGCTGCACGGGGATTTCTTGCCGCATCACGCGCCGTTCCTGCCCCAGGCGCGGTCCTTTGAGGCCATGTATGCCGTCCTGGAACTGTACCTGGCGGCGAAACGCGGCGGCTGCCCAGACACGTTCGATGTTGATTTCAAGCGCCATGTCGGGTTGGCGCTCAGGAAACACGTGCGGGCCTACACGGACGCGTGGATCGTGCCTAAGCATTATTATCTTTGGCACGCAGCTGTGCAGGCGGCGGAGGATGGGTTGATGCTCGACTGTTTCGTGCTCGAGCGAAAACACAAGCTCATCAAGGACACCGCGGAGCACTACGACCGCTTGGGCGGCATGGACAAGGATGTGATCACCCAAGTTGTGGCTACGTACTTGCACGAGTCCTCGGCCGCGCCGCGCCAGTCGCACAAATGGTGGCCGACCCCTGAGCTTGACGGGATCATCGGGCAGCGCGGTTGGGGCCAAATGGGCTTTGGTGCACGCGCGAGCCTCCATGGGGGGCGCGCCTGCGGGGGCGCCTCTCGGGGCAACGCCGAGGCTCGCACGTGCGCCAGGGCCTATCCAGGCACGGCGCAATCACTTGTCGTCGAGCTGCTGTCGGCGGCCTCGTCTACGGCAGCGGGGACGCGTGGCTCGAGGGCGACGCCGCGTTCCACGTCCACTGCGTGGCGGTGGCCGCGGGGCGCTCCTACCTCATCGTGGAGCCGCTGGACCTGGCGTCGCGGCCTGCGCCTGGGGAGTCCGCGTGGCGGCCACGAGGAGGACCGAGCTGTGCAAGGAGGAGGGGGGGGGAGGAGGGGAGGGAAGGGGGAGGAGGAGGAACAGGGGGACGAGGAGGAGGGGAGGAGGAGGGGGACGAGGAAGGAGAGGAGGAGGAGGAGGAGGAGGAGGAGGGGGACGAGGAGGATGGGATGGCCCACTACGCCGCCGCCCCATAGGATGCGGCGCGCTGGCTGCTGAGGACGCCCCGCGGGCGCCTGCGGCGTACACCCGCCGAGCCGAGGACGGCTCGGCCCGCGCGCTGGTGTAAAACGCGCGCGCGCGGCGGTGCACCGCCTGGCGGTGGGCCGCCTGTTGTAAAAAATCACGTTCGCGCGGCGGTAGCCCGCCTGGCGGCATCCCGCCTGGGGAAAAGGAGGGACGGAGAGGAGGGGAACGGGAGCGGGGCCCCGCAGGCTGCACGGATCGATTGCGACGCCGACGCGTTTTTGAAAGCGCCCCCGCCCCCCATTTTCCATACGAAAAAGCAGACTTATCGGACTTATAAATTAGATATAAGTTACATATAAGTAAGATATAAGTAAACTAGTTTTGATGAAGATGCTAGATATAAGTAAGAAGAAGTAACATACATGCAGCATGTAACATATGTCAACGCCATCACCAAAGTCCTCCTCCGACTACTACTGCGCTTCCTCGGCTTCCTCCTCCTCCGCCTCCTCCTCCTTCTTCGCCTCTTTCGCCTCATCCTGATCATCCTCCTCCCCCTCCTTTTCCCCCTCCTCTTATTCTTCTTAGTTTACTTATGATTAGTATTATCATTGTTATTATTATTTGTATTATTGTTTGTCTTCTTAGGGTTATTCGTATTAGTATTAGTCTTATTATTATCACTATTATTACGCTTAGTAATATTATTATTCTTATTCGTCGGATTCATATTATTGCTCTTATTACTATTGGTATGATGAGTATGTCTGTTATTATTATGAATGGTAATAGTATTATTACTCGTATTAATCTTAGTACTATTAGCATTAGTATTATCATTATTCGTATGAGTACTATTATTAGCCATATTATTATTACAGCCAAACCCTATCGTTCGCCCGAGGCCATCAAGCATGGCAAGCGGATGAGATGCAACGTTATGATCGTAGAGAGATGAGTGATGATGGGTGACGACGATAATGCAATGAACTATTTTCTCCCTGCAAGAGTTGCGGCATTTCCCTTCGCGCGGACGCAACGCTTGGCCTGTCCCTTCTATGCGCCAGTGGCCGAGTTAGGGCGAGTCGATCAGCCACGAGCTGCAGCTCGAGACATCAAAGGCGTCCTTGGGCGACAGATGGATGTCGCCGCGGGACAAAGCAATCCTGTGCAAGCTCAGCGCGGTCAACACTGAGTTCAAGCCTGCGTTGCGGAGCAGGGCCGCCGACGCCAAGGCTTGGACGTTCTTCTTGCAGGTTGCTGGTGAGGTGTTGCGGCCGACATTCCCCAGCCTGCGCATTGTGTTCTTCAGGTGGCCTGTGATACCTTCTGCTGCATTATCACCCGCTGGTAAAGTGGAGCGCGGTCTCCCTGACGGAGGGATTCTTGCCCTTCGTGCGCGCCCTCAGCATGCGGGTGGTCTTGCTGTCCAATTTGGACTTGAGCAACCTGGACGCAGGCGTGAAGATTTTCCTCTGGTGGCTCACGCCCTTCAAGACCTGGCGCCCAGCGGCTTCGGCCGCGCCGTGGAAGGCCTCGCCGCCGTCTGGCGCGACCACGGCGCCCTTCCCCAGCGCCTTCTTCAACGGGCCTTCCACTTCAGCCCGGGTCTCTGGGCCGCCGCCGCCTCTGCCTTTCTTCGTCTCTCTGTCCTGGAGCGCGCGCACTGTCCATTGTTTCTTGTAACGCCCCTTCAGAACGAGAGTGCGCCCCCGGTGTATCCGCGTGGAAGCCGACGATCCTCTCTTCCGCGAGCCAGTGCGGCACGTGTCAGGCTCGACCACGTCATCCTCGAACGTCGTGGATTGAGCCCGACGTACTTCCGAGTATGCCATCGCAATATTGTGTTTGTTGAAGAACTGGGCCACCTTGTTCTCTGTGGACCTGACGCTCTCGTCTTCGCGCCGGATGGCAGCGGAAGACGCCCTCCGAGCTCGCCATCGGGCTCTTGCAGGACCAGCAGACAAACTCAAGTTCATCATCAGGTTGTGGAAGAACGCCTGCGCCCTCGAGATACTTCTTGGCCTGTTTCTGGCTGAGCGACAAGATGGTTTCGTAGGCGGGCTGCTCCAACCTAGCGGGGCCCACGTTGCGTTGGGCGCCTGTTGGCTCTGTTCCGCTGTTAGACAACCCGCACTTGTCCTTGCACGCCCTGTTCTCACTTACTTTGATGCCATACGGTGCGGCTGGCTTGGCTGTCGCCACAGCGGGTCGCCTGCGCGGCATCTTCGCTTTGGAAGCAAGCCTGGGCCTGGGCGCGGGGCGGGCGCGGCGCGACCGCCGCAACTGGCGACCTCAAACTTGCGGTCTAATGGCTGTGGCGCATCGGAAAAAATGAAAGGTCTATCGAAACGGCTGCGGCCTGCCCTTCAAGCCAAATGCTACGGCAAAGAATGATTCAACGTGTCCTAAATCAAGACTTGCTTCTCTGTCATTCGAAACGATTAAGAAGATGGAACCGCCTGGGCAAAACCGACCTCGCCGAGAGCAACAGTTTTGATTCCGCAATGACAACACAGCTGCGCAGAGGCTTGCGCGCGCGCGCCGTGCCTCAGATGCGAATGTTTGTTGTTTTTTTTCCTCACACAATCTAGTGGTGTTCATATGTTGCCGGTTCCTCTGCGAGGCGCAGTTTACCCTGCAAGCAGGCGCCCCCCGCACTCACGTGCATCCGAAGCTGTAGTTATCACGCGCGGCCGCCGCCCCCACTTGCGCCGCTTCCCCCTTCAGCTGGCTGCGACGGGGCCAGCGGGGAAGAGGGCGTCTTCTTGTTAAGCTTGCGACGACAGGAGGGCACGCTGAAGTCCGAAGTGAACCTGCTCCGCTTTGTACTGTTAGCCGCCACTGCCACGGGGGGCGCCTGCACTCGCGGCGCCGGATCCTCCGACGCTAACGTATTACGAATGAAGTTGTCGAACATAGCGGCGGGGCTCGGTTGGTAGTGCTTCTTGAGCTCCTCGTTCGCGTCGCGGATGTAGTCAGCCGACCGCATGTGCAAGTTGTACTTCGCGAAGGCCGCGTCGATCATGTTCTGCTCCTGCTCGTTGCGGGTCTGGAAATATGGTGGCAAAGTGTGGACGCCCTTTTTGAATTTGTTGAGGAACGGCTTGTTCGCCTCCCGCAGCCAATCGTTTGCGATATCATCGTCTGTGAAGCGGAACACGGGCGCATCTTCGTCCTTGCTAGGCAGCCTCAAGATAAAGCCATGCTTGCCGCCAACACCCACGATGGACCTCTTCAGGATAGCCATGACGTGAGCTTTGGACGCGCCCGCGAATGCAGTCCGCATCATCTTGTAAAACGAATTGAACGGCATCTCGTGACCAACTTATGGTGAAGGCTCGTCCTCCTCGTTGACGGCGTTGTCTGCGATGCCCCTCATTTGATTCTGGCGGAACTTACAATCGTTGTAGCGCGCGTCTGCCGCGGTGTCCTCCGCCACGTCGAGGAAGTCCTTGATGGTTGATATATCTATGCTCCCAAGATCAGCGTCGTCGAGAAAGCACGCTTCCTCCTGGCCGAACTCGCGGTGGCGGAAAACGTCGAAACACGCTTACCGCGGCGCCAACCTGGCCTTCCTGTAGCGCCGCAGTTGCGGACGCTGTACCTCCCAATTTCCATTGCCAGAGTGATGAACGCTGGCGTCTTTCCAAGACCAGGCCAGCCCAGGAGGACGATGCCGAACTCCAGAAGCAACGGCATGATGATGGGCACGATGGCGCAGGCGAGCACCGGCTTGAGGTCACTCGTGAGCACGGGGTAGAAATGCTGTGTTTCTGCGCCCATCTTTGCTCTCGCCTTGTTGTTCACCATGAATCGAACCTTGCCCTATGGCCATCCCATGATCGGCGTATCAGACCCTTCGCGGATGTTGTCATATATCCAGAACGTCATCTCGTTCTGGCTGTCGTCTGTCTCGGCGTGCTTCTTGATGTAAGCAGTACCTGCTCTCAACTCATCTGAGGGCACGTTCCACGAGCCGCCCTCTCCGCCGCCGCCATGTTTAGAGCGCGGCTTCAACGCAGTCCACGTCGCGAACTTGCCTGCGATGCTGCACATCATGCGGTGAACAACCTTCTTCACCTTCCACGGGCCTGGGCGGTGCACGCACGCCTTCGCCGCACCCGCGCACGCGGCGCGAACCTCGGACACGGGCGCCGGCGACTCGAAGAGAATGGTCTAGATGATGGTCACGGTGTCGTCGGCCTTGTACTGCGCCAGGGCATTTACCTTGCAGTTCTCCGGCAGGGGCTGCTGGAAAGCGACTGCCTCGCACAGAATTGAGGTTAACATAATTTAAGACAGAAAATTAAGATTAAGAATTTCAAACTTCGACTCTGGGTACGAATTAAGAACTACGCGTTTGGAAATAAACCAAAGCGAGAGAGGACAGGTTCAGCCTGCGGCGAACTGGCGTAATTCTTCGTCTGGATGGCTCCGACGATGTCGGACCACTCCTGTTTCGGGGCGTTCTCCTGAACATCGAACAACGCCCAGACCGTGCGGACGCCGTCTACGGGGCGGAGCGCCGCGGCCATGAAGTCGGCCATCTCGACCTGGCCTTCGTGAACTTCCCCGACTGCGGGCTCGCGGTCGTTCACGACGTAGTTGTAGTCAGCAACGGTCTCTCCCATATCGTCGAAGAGGTCCGGCATTGCCTGAGGTCGCGACGTCGGG
>CAUYUJ010000876.1:0-52500 GCA_963575745.1 Prorocentrum cordatum
TGGGGTCGGTTTTTGGAACATTGTGCAAGATTTGACAATTCGTTTTCATAAGTTGGATTTTTCCTACCTACAATAAGCTATGGCGCATCTGCTGGTAAAATTTTCAGGGCTCTAGAAGCAATATTACTATCAAAAGACTTGCGGGAACCGACTTTGCCCGCAGTACAGTTTGGCAGGTGACGGTGGTTGGCTTTACAACTCGAGCTGTCAGCAATCTACAGACCTCTCACGCACACCAGATGCAGAATGATCTGACGCGTCGAAATACCGAGCTCTTCGGCAAAGATGAGCTAAGAGGAATTCGGGCACAGGGTGGAGCTAGTTAGCCGACCCGACGAAAAGAGACAATGTGATAACTTTGAGTCAGTTTTCTGAACTTTTTGCAGAGTTTTCAAATTCATTTTAAGAAAAAAGATTTTTGAGCGGTGAATAACAATATAAATTGAATTCTGAGAGCAGAAGGAGTCTGTAGCCCAGGTATTACTATCGGAAAATTTCCAGGAACAAACCATGTACCACCACTTTTGCAGATGACGGTGGTTTCGTCAACTTAACTTGAGCTGTAGGCAGGCTATGGATGTCTCTCGCACACGAGGCGATCCTGAATGATCTGACGCATTCCAGTGGAAGCGCGAGGGTCTTCAAAAATAGTTGCCTCAGGAGATATGGGCGGAACACCGTCTCTACGTGTGTCGAAAAATCTCAAGTTTTCGATTCTGTGTCGATTCTCTGCACTCTTACCAGTGAGAGGAGCTCTACGAGGTTCCCGGCGGTGACTAGGTTGACGGTTCACCGCCGGCGCCAGTGGCTGAGTCAGGAGTTATGATCGAAATACCGTCTCTATGTATGCGTGTTGCGAACGGTGTTTCGATGATAATTCGAGCTGAGTGCATGCTATGCATGCCAGGTGCATTCCAATCGAAGCAGCGACATGCGAGACATCGAATGAGCCTCGAGAGTGCCCAAATTGATTAGAATTTTCAAAATTAATGAAAAATATCGATTTGTACAATTTTATATTTTTTGTGTCGGATGATTTTTTTCTAATTTATATCGATCTATGGGTGACCTAGAGAGTTCTGGTGCATTTTTGTCGACGCAGAATGGTCTCGCGCTCTCACTGAGAGCGCGAGACTTCATATGAATAGCTTCGCTGGGAGTGAGAACTTTGGTCCAGCCGGCCGAGGCGGACAATGTGACAACTTTTGGGTGGTTTTGCAATTTTTTGAAAGATATTTGACAATTCATTTTGAAAAAGCAGATTTTTACTCCGAGCATTGAGATATAAACTTCGTTCCCTGATCAGCTCGGCCATCTAGAGTCATTTTCAGTACCAGTTCACTTGAAGGAACCGACTTCATGTTGACTCCAAAAAAATCTCAACTTGAAGTTTTTGTAGAAAAGCTCCCAGAAGCTCCCGCTTTGATGCTGAGCTTTCTCACGGATTCAAGGAGCTCTACGAGGTTCCCGGCGGTGACCAGGTTGACGGTTCACCGCCGGCGCCAGTTGTGCAAGATTTGACAATTCGTTTTTATAAGTTGGATTTTCCCTACCTACAATAAGCTATGGCGCATCTGCTGGTAAAATTTTCAGGGCTCTAGGGGCAATATTACTGTCAAAAGACTTGCAGGAACCGACTTTGCCTGCAGTGCAGTTTGGCAGGTGACGGTGGTTGGCTTTACTTAACTCGAGCTGTCAGCAAGCTACAGACCTCTCACGCACACCAGTCGATGCAGAATGATCTGGCACGTCACACTGGAAGCTCGAGAGTTCCTAGAAATGGCTGAGTCAGGAGTTATGCTCGAAATACTGTCTCTATGTATGCGTGTTGCGAACGGTGTTTCGATGATAACTCGAGCTGAGTGCATGCTATGCATGCCAGGTACATTCCAATCGAAGTAGCGACATGCGAGACATCGAATGGGAGCCTCGAGAGTGCCCAAATTGATTAGAATTTTCAAAATCAATGAAAAATATCGATTTGTACAATTTTATATTTTTTGTGTCGGATGATTTTTTTTCTAATTTATATCGATCTATGGGTGACCTAGAGAGTTCTGGTGCATTTTTGTCGACGCAGAATGGTCTCGCGCTCTCACTGAGAGTGCGAGACTTCATATGAATAGCTTCGCTGGGAGTGAGAACTTTGGTCCAGCCGGCCGAGGCGGACAATGTGACAACTTTTGGGTGGTTTTGCAATTTTTTGAAAGATATTTGACAATTCATTTTGAAAAAACAGATTTTTACTCCGAGCATTGAGATATAAACTTCGTTCCCTGATCAGCTCGGCCATCTAGAGTCATTTTCAGTACCAGTTCACTTGAAGGAACCGACTTCATGTTGACTCCGAAAAAATCTCAACTTGAAGTTTTTGTAGAAAAGCTCCCAGAAGCTCCCGCTTTGATGCTGAGCTTTCTCACGGATTCAAGGAGCTCTACGAGGTTCCCGGCGGTGACCAGGTTGACGGTTCACCGCCGGTGCCAGTTTGGAAGATATACCTCGTAGAGCTCTTCGACGAGATGAGCTAAGAGGAATTCGGGCGCAGGGTGGAGCTAGTTGGCCGACCCGACCAAAAGAGACAATGTGTTAACCTGGGGTCGGTTTTTGAAATTTGTGCAAGATTTGACAATTCGTTTTCAGAAAACGGATTTTCTCACATACAGTAAGCTATGGCGCACCTGCTGGTAAAATTTTCAGGGCTCTAGGGGCAATATTACTGTCAAAAGACTTGCAGGAACCGACTTTGCCTGCAGTGCAGTTTGGCAGGTGACGGTGGTTGGCTTTACTTAACTCGAGCTGTCAGCAAGCTACAGACCTCTCACGCACACCAGTCGATGCAGAATGATCTGGCGCGTCACACTGGAAGCTCGAGAGTTCCTAGAAATGGCTGAGTCAGGAGTTATGCTCGAAATACTGTCTCTATGTATGCGTGTTGCGAACGGTGTTTCGATGATAATTCGAGCTGAGTGCATGCTATGCATGCCAGGTACATTCCAATCGAAGTAGCGACATGCGAGACATCGAATGGGAGCCTCGAGAGTGCCCAAATTGATTAGAATTTTCAAAATTAATGAAAAATATCGATTTGTACAATTTTGTATTTTTTGTGTCGGATGATTTTTTTTCTAATTTATATCTCTATGGGTGACCTAGAGAGTTCTGGTGCATTTTTGTCGACGCAGAATGGTCTCGCGCTCTCACTGAGAGCGCGAGACTTCATATGAATAGCTTCGCTGGGAGTGAGAACTTTGGTCCAGCCGGCCGAGGCGGACAATGTGACAACTTTTGGGTGGTTTTGCAATTTTTTGAAAGATATTTGACAATTCATTTTGAAAAAGCAGATTTTTACTCCGAGCATTGAGATATAAACTTCGTTCCCTGATCAGCTCGGCCATCTAGAGTCATTTTCAGTACCAGTTCACTTGAAGGAACCGACTTCATGTTGACTCCGAAAAAATCTCAACTTGAAGTTTTTGTAGAAAAGCTCCCAGAAGCTCCCGCTTTGATGCTGAGCTTTCTCACGGATTCAAGGAGCTCTACGAGGTTCCCGGCGGTGACCAGGTTGACGGTTCACCGCCGGCGCCAGTTTCACAACTGATAACTTTTGGTCGGTTTTGCTGAGATTTGAACGATATTTGACAATTCATTTTGAGAAAGCAGATTTTTACTCCGAGCATTCACATATAAACTTCGTTCTCCGAGCAGCTCAGCCCTCTAGAGCCATTTTCAGTACCAGTTAACTTGGAGGAACCGACTTCATGTTGACTCCGAAAAATCTCAACTTGAAGTTTTTGTAGAAAAGCTTCCAGAAACTCTCGCCTGTTTTCTCACGGATGCAAGGAGCTCTACGAGGTTTCCGGCGGTGAGCAGGTTAACGGTTCACCGCCGGCGCCAGTTTCACAACTCGAGCTGTCAGCAAGCTACAGACCTCTCACGCACACCAGTCGATGCAGAATGATCTGGCGCGTCACACTGGAAAGTTCCTAGAAATGGCTGAGTCAGGAGTTATGCTCGAAATACTGTCTCTATGTATGCGTGTTGCGAACGGTGTTTCGATGATAACTCGAGCCGAGTGCATGCTATGCATGCCAGGTGCATTCCAATCGAAGCAGCGACATGCGAGACATCGAATGAGCCTCGAGAGTGCCCAAATTGATTAGAATTTTCAAAATTAATCGAAAAATATCGATTTGTACAATTTTTTTTTTTTTGTGTCGGATGATTTTTTTCTAATTTATATCGATATATGGGTGACCTAGAGAGTTCTGGTGCATTTTTGTCGACGCAGAATGGTCTCGCGCTCTCACTGAGAGCGCGAGACTTCATATGAATAGCTTCGCTGGGAGTGAGAACTTTGGTCCAGCCGGCCGAGGCGGACAATGTGACAACTTTTGGGTGGTTTTGCAATTTTTTGAAAGATATTTGACAATTCATTTTGAAAAAGCAGATTTTTACTCCGAGCATTGAGATATAAACTTCGTTCCCTGATCAGCTCGGCCATCTAGAGTCATTTTCAGTACCAGTTCACTTGAAGGAACCGACTTCATGTTGACTCCGAAAAAATCTCAACTTGAAGTTTTTGTAGAAAAGCTCCCAGAAGCTCCCGCTTTGATGCTGAGCTTTCTCACGAATTCAAGGAGCTCTACGAGGTTCCCGGCGGTGACCAGGTTGACGGTTCACCGCCGGCGCTAGTTTTGCTAAGATTTGGAAGATATTTCACAATTTATTTTTAGAAATCGTATTTTTCTCACGTATAGTGGGTTATGACGCGTCTGCGAGTTAAATTTTCAAGTCCGTAGCTGCAGTATTACTATCGAAAGACTTGCAGGAACCGATTTTGGATGGAAACCGAAAATCACCATGTTTCGAGCTTTTCGGCTCTCGCTTCAGAAGCTTTCTTGATGTGTTTCGAGGAGCGCAGTGCAAGAAAAGAGCTCTACGAGGGTCCCGGCGGCAACCTGGTTGACGGTTTACCGCCGGTTCCCAGTTTCAGGCGGCCTGGCAGAGGTTCCCGTGCAGCGTTCCGGCTTCGCTTCGCTATCCGGGTTTTGGACGCTTACAAGTGGACGCTGAGAAGTTTCGGAGCGCTGGAGAGCTAGTTGGCAAGAAAAATCTCGACGGAGCTTTGTTGACTTTTGGTCAGTTAAAAATTTTGTTCTCGAAATTTGACCATTCGTTAGAGCTCTAGTATTTTTTCCCGTGATATTCGATCTCATTACCGCTCGCCATCTTGATCTCAGCTCGATCGGGTAACTTAAGGCCAAAAAGCGTCCGGCGGGAACGGCCGTTTCGAGTCATCTTGATACGCGCTGTCGGTATTTTCTACTTAACTCGAGCTGTAGGGCAGCTACAGAGCTGGTTAGCACAGCTATCGCTTCCAGAATTATCACGCGCGTTCGCCTGTCGAATCCAAAGGTCTGAACTCGGTCTGCTAGCCGAGCTAGGCCCGCAAACCTATTCGTATTATTCGAGTTGTCTTGATAGACGCTCTCGGTTTTCTGTACTTACCTCGAGCTGTAGGGCAGCTATAGAGCTGGTAAGCAGAGCTATCACATTCAGAATTATCGCGTGCGTTCGCCTGTTGAATCCAGAGGTCTGAACTCGGTCTGCTAGCCGAGCTAGGTCCGCAAACTTATTCGTATTGTTCGAGTCATCTTGCTAGACGCTCTCGGTTTTCTGTACTTAACTCGAGCTGTAGGGCAGCTACAGAGCTGGTCAGCACAGCTATCGCACTCAGAATTATCACGCGCGTTCGGCTGTTGAATCCAGAGGTCTGAACTCGGTCTGCTAGCCGAGCTAAGTCCGCAAACCTATTCGTATTATTCGAGTCATCTTGATGGACGCTCTCCGTTTTCTGTACTTAACTCGATAGGGCAGTAACAGGGCTCATTGTGACAGACATCGATGGGAAATCATCATTCGCGTTCGCCTATTGGACCGAGAGCTCGGAACTCGGCCTGCTGCCCGAGCTAGGTCCGCGAAACTATTCGTATTCTCCGAATGATCTTGAGACGTGCTCTCAATTTCCTGCACTCAACTCGTGCTGGGGGAAGGCTACAGTGCTCTCGGGTCACATATATCGATTTGCACACATCAGGCGCGTCTTTCGGTCGATTCGAGAGCTCGGAACTCGGTCTGCTGATCGAACTAGGTTCGAAAAATTATTATATTATTCGAATCGATACTCTCGGTTTTCTGCACTTAACTCGGGCCGTAGGGGACTTCAGGGCTGGGAATCACATTAGTGGATTCGCAGAATCCGCGCCCGCCTGTCGCATTCAGAGGTCTGAACTCGGCTTGATACTCGAACTAGGTTGCGAAAAGCGAGATGCTGTCGGTTATCTGGACTCAACTCGGGCTGTAGGGGGGCTGCGTGGCTGGTAATCACTGGAATCGATTTCAGGACATCAGGCGCGTTCGCCTGTCGAATACAGAGCTCTGAACTCTGTCTGCTGTCCGAACTAGGTCCGCGAGACTATTCGTATTGTTCGAGTCATCCTTAGAGATGCTCTGGGTTTCTGCATTTAACTCGTGCTCGGGGAGGGCTACAGTGCTGTTGGTCACAGAAGTCGATTTGGAGACAACAAGCGCGTCCGTCTGTCGAACCCAGAGCTCGGAACTCGGTTTGCTGCCCGAACTAGCTCCGCGAAACTATTCCATTGTTCGAGTCATCCTGAGAGGTGCTGTCGGTTTTCTGCACTCCACTCGGGCTGTAGGGGGGGCTCGAGGGCTGGTAATGACAGAAGTCGATTCGCAGACAGCAGACGCGTCCGCCTGTCGCATTCATAGGTCAAAAACTATTCACTATAAGTCAGATTGTTGGTAAGTGCTGTCTGTTTTCTCAACTTGAGTCGAGTTAGGAAGCTCTACGAGTCTCCCGGCGGTAACCAAGGTTGACGGTTTACCGCCGGCGCCCAGTTAGAATGCAGATTTTGCGCACCTGTAGAGAACCTTGAAGGCCTCTGCGTCTTAATATGAGCGCCAAAGGCGCACTTTTACTCTCAAAACACTTGGCGCAACCAACTTTCTATCGACATGAAAAAATTGAAGATTCAATCCTTGAGAAATGCCTCGAGAAGCTCTATCCTTCGACTCTTAGCACTCTTACGCGTGAAAAGAGCTCTACGAGGTTCCCGGCGGAGACCAGGTTGACGGTTCACCGCCGGTGCCAATACCTCGTAGAGCTCTTCGGCGTCGATCAGCTAGAGGCATTCCGGCGCAGGGTGGAGCTAGTTGCTGGCCAGAAAGGACAATGTTATAACTTTGGATCGGTGTTGCGAATATTTGAAATACATTTGACAATTTATTTAAGAAAGCAGATTTTTTACACTAAGCATTAATATCTCAAGTTTATTCTGCGAGCAGCTTAGCTCTGTCGAAAGATTTTTACTTCCCAAACAGTTGGAGGAACCGACGTCACGTTTACAGCGTTGACACTTAATTTTAAGGAAGCATATTTTTCGCACTTCTAGTGAATATTTTGCGTCTCCCAGTAAATTTTGAGGTCCATAGTTGCAGTATTACTATCAAATCACTTGGCGGAACCGACGTTAAATAAAAACAGAAAACGTGAATTTTTTAGAGGTTTTTGTTTCTCGCTCCAGAATCTTTCTCTATGAGTTCCGACGATCGCCGTGCAAGGAAAGAGCTCTACGAGGTTGCCGGCGGTGACCAGGTTGACGGTTTACCGCTGGTCCAGTTCCGAGGCGCTGGAGAGCTAGTTGGCAAGAAACATCTCGACGGACGGTTGATTTTTTTGTTCTCGAAATTCAACAATTCGTTTCACCTCTAGCATTCCTTCGATATTCGATCTTATTGCCGCTCGCCATCTCGATCTCAGCTCGATCGGGTGTTTTACTGCCAAAAAGCGTCCAGGCGGGATCGGCCGTTTCGAGTCATCTTGATGCGCGGTGACGGTTTCCTCAAGATAACTCGAGCTTTAGGACAGCTACAGAGCTGGTTAGCACATTTAATCGATTCAGAATGATCAGGCGCGTTTGCCTGTTGAATCCAGAGGTCTGAACTCGGTCTGCTAGCCGAGCTAGGTCCGCAAACCTGTTCGTATTATTCGAGTCATCTTGACAGACGCTCTCGGGTTCCTGTAATCAACTCGAGCTACATAACAGCTACAGAGCTGAAGAATAATTGAGAATTCATTTTCAGGAACCAGATTATTCGCACCTGTGGGTACGGCGCGTCCGCCAGTATAATTTCAGGCTGAACACTTTCAGGAACCGAGGTTGTATAAAAGCAGGACAACGTGATTTTTCGATTTTTTCGTTTCTTGCCTCACAAGCTTTCTTCATGCGCGGTTTTGCTAATATTTGAAAGATGTTTTAGATTTTAAGAAACCAATTTTTTGGCATCTATGAACGATTATCAGAGCCTCTGCGTCTCAATATGAGCTGTGTAGGCGCACATTCACTATCAAAACAATCAGCGAAACCACATATCGCCGTGTAAACAATCAATTTTGCCCTTTTCGCAAAATGCTGCCAGAAGTTACGCGCGTAACTCGGGCTGTAGGAGAGCTACAGAGCTCGCGCAGAAGACAATCCGGAAGCATAGGGCGTTCGGCTGTTGCATCGAAGAGGTCTGAAATTGCTTGGGCTGAAAAACTATTTTTTCTGTGTAATTTTTCACGACTTTATATGTTGTCAGGAAGCTCTACGAGTCCCGGCGGTAAGAAAGGTCAACGGTTTACCGCCGGCGCCCATTTAACTGACCCGGCCAGAGAGGACAAAGTGGTAACTTTTGGGTGGTTTTGCGCAAAATTAAAGGATATTTGATAATTCATTTGAGAAAGCAGATTCTTTGCACCTGTAGTGGGTTACAGCGCGTCCGCCTTTAAAATTCCCGGGCCCATAGGTGCAGTATTACAATCAAAACACTTGGAGGAACCGACGTTGGATGAAAACAGAAAAACGTGATTTTTCGCGTTTTCCAGGTCTTCCTCCAGACGCTTCCTTATGCGTACCAGGGAGCGACGTGTGAGAAAAAAAGAGCTCTACGTGGGCCACGAACATGGGCTATAACAACACCTTGGAGGCGGCGCAAAACACTCTTGATGCTATAACGGACACCTGCTTGAGAACTGCGTGTGCGGGGGCTGACCCAATCAAACATCTTTATAGGGAGGGTAACAGTTATGCTGATGAACTCACGTGGGCTTGCAGAGCTTGCCCACACACATCGAAGAGAAACGAGTACCTTGCCCCTTTATATACTTCGAAAGTTTTAGGATTGAGGGGTTACTTCGACGGAGGCATTTCGGATATTGGGGCTGGGGGAGGCTGGTGGCTGCAGGCTTTTGTAGAACATCAAAATGCTATACAGTGTCACGTGATTGCCGAGGAGGCGTTTGGCCTCGATAGGGGGTCAACCGTGACGGTCTGTGAGTTAACGGCCGCCTCGAAGCTAATTCACGCAATCTCGCAGATTGCGTCTGTTATAGATAGCGTCTCACACGCTCGGTAGAGCCACTTGCGCCTGGTGGCCGCGGGGAGCACCGCTGCTTGCATGTGCTGGAGGACCCCGCCGCAAAGCCCGCAAAAAACCTGGTTGATGGTTTACCGCCGGTTCTCGTACCTCGTAGAGCTCTTCGTCATCGATGAGCTAGAGGAATTCCGGCGCGGGGTGGAGCTAGTTGGTCGACCCGGCCAGAAAGGACAAAGTGGTAACTTCTGGGTGGTTTTGCGAATATTTGAAAGATATTTTAGAATCATTTTTTTGAGAGCACATTTTTTTTTGCACCTGTAGTGTGTTATGCCGCGTCTGCCAGTAAAATTTTCATGTCCGTAGCTGCAGTATTTCTATCAAAACACTTGGAGGAATCGACGTTTGATAAAAACAGAAAAACATGATTTTTCGAGTTTCTCAGATCTTGCTCTAGACACTTTCTCCATGCTTGCCGAGGAGGGCCGTGTTAGAAAAGAGCTCTACGAGGGCCCCGGCGGTAGCCTGGTTGACGGTTCACCGCCGGTTCCCAGTTCCGGCGCTGGAGAGCTAGTTGGCAAGAAAAATCTCGACAGACCTTTTGCTGACTTTTGGTCGGTTGGAAATTTTGTTCTCGAAATTCAACAATCCGTTTGAGCTCTAGGATTTTTTCCCACCATATTCGATCTGATTCCCGCTCGTCATCTCGATCTCAGCTCGATCGGGTACCTTTTACTGCCAAAAAGCAGGCAGGCGGGATCGGCCTTTTGAAGTCATCTTGACACGCGATGACGGTTTTCTGAAGATAACTCGAGCTCCAGGACAGCTACAGAGCTCGATCGCGTCAATATTTCTGCAAAAAAGCATCGCGGCGAGATCGGCTGTTTCGAGTCATCTTGATACGCGTTCTCGGTATTTTGTACTTAACTCGAGCTGTAGGGCAGCTACAGAGCTCATTGTCACAGACATCGATTGCGAATCAGCAGGCGCGTTCGTCTCTTTCATCTGGACGTCTGAACTTGGTCTGCTGCCCGAGCTGGGCCGCGAAATTTTTCGTGTTGTTCGAGTCATCTTCAGAGATGCTGTCAGTTTTCTGCACTTAACTCGGGCTGTAGGGGGGCTACAGGGCGCGTGCTCACAGGAATCGATTCGGAGACATCAGGCGCGTCCGCCTGCCGAATCTAGAGCTCAGAAATTGGTGTGCTGCCCGAGCTGGGTCCGCAAAACTATTCGTATTCCTTGAGAGGTGCTGTCTGTTTTCTGCACTTAACTCGAGCTGCAAGGGGGCTGCAGCGCTGGTAATCACTGGAATCGATTCGGAGACATCAGTCGGGTCCATCTGTCGCCTGCTGCCCTGAACTCGACCTGCTCCTGAATTCGCCATCAGTCGAGCCCTGAACTCGGCCTGCTGCCCGAGCTAGGTCCGCGAAACTATTCGTATTGTTCGAGTCATCTTCAGAGGTGCTGTCGATGTTCTGCACTTAACTCGGGCTGTAAGGGGGCTGCAGGGCTGGTAATCACAGGAATCGATTTGAAGAGATCAGGCGCGTCCGCCTGTTGCATTCAGATGTCTGAACTCGGTCTGATATTCGAGCTAGATTCGCGAAACTTTTTGCATTGTTCGAGTAATCTGTGCTGTCGATTTTCGCACGCAACTCGGGCTGCAGGAGAGCTACGACTCGTGCGCACAGGAAACGATCCAGAAGCATGAGGGGCGTTTGGCTGTTGCATCGAGAGGTCATAAATCGCTTAGGCTGAAAAACTATTCGTTCTCTGCAATTTTCTCCGACATTATATATGGTCAGGAAGCTCTACGAGTGCCCCGGCGGTAAGGAAGGTTGACGGTTTACCGCCGGCGCCCAGTTGGCCAACCCGGCCCGGGCGGACAATGTGGTGACCTCGGGTCGGTTTTTCAAAGATTGCGAGAGATTTTCAAATTCGTTTTGCGAATTCGAGTTTTTATTCTATGCAGTGAATCATGGCGCTTTCGATGGTGCAAGTCTCAGGGCTCTAGCTGCATTATTTCGATCAAAAGACTAGGGGGGGCCAACATTGTGTGACACCGAAAACAACATGTCTTTGTTTTATTGAGAAGCGCTTTGCTGCTGTTATCTGGAGCGAACTTGGTCTATTCAGAGCTCTACGAGGGTTCCGGCGGTAACCTGGTTGACGGTTTACCGCCGGCTCCCAGTTCTGGGGCGCTGGAGAGCTAGTTGGCAAGGAAAATCTCGACTGACCTTTTGGTGACTTTTGATCGTTTGAAAATCTTATTCTTAAAATTCCTCAATTCGTTTGGGCTCTAGTATCTTTTCCCGTAATATTCAATCTTATTCTCGCTCGCCATTTCGATCTCAGCTCGATCGGGTACCTTTTACTGCGAAAAAACGTCTAGGCGGGATCGGCCGTTTCGAGTCATCTTGATACGTGGTGACTGTTTTCTCAAGATAACTCGAGCTTTAGGACAGCTGCAGAGCTGGTAAGCACAGCTAATCGATTCAGAATGATCAGGCGCGTTCGCCTGTTGAACCTAGAGGTCTGAACTCGGTCTGCTAGCCGAGCTAGGTCCGCAAACCTATTCGTATTATTCGAGTCATCTTGACATACTCTCTCGGTTTTCTGTACTTAACTCGAGCTACAGGACAGCTACAGAGCTGATACATACAGAATCCGACTCAGAATCATCAGTGGCCGTTGTCTGTTGAATCCAGAGCTCTGAACTCGGTCTGCTGCCCGATCTAGAATCGCGAAACTATTCGTATTGTTCGAGTGATCTTCAGAGATGCTGTCGGTTCTCTGCACTTAACTCGGGCTGTAGGGGGGCTGCATGGCTGGTAATCACTGGAATCGATTCGGAGACATCAGGCGCGTCCGCCTTTCGAATTCAGAGCTTCGAGCTCTGTCTGCTGCCCGAACTAGGTCCGCAAAACTATTCCTATTGTTCGAGTCATCCTGAGAGGTGCTGTCGGTTTCCTGCACTTACCTCGGGCTGTAGGGGGGCTGCAGGGCTGGTAATCAGAGGAATCGATTCAGAGACATCAGACGTGTCCGCCTGTCGCATGCAGAGGTCTGAACTCGGTTTGATACTCGAGCTAGGTTTGCCAACTATTCGTATTGTTCGAGTCATCTTGAGAGGTGCTGTCGATTTACGCACGTAACTCGGGGTGTAGGAGAGCTACAGAGCTCGTACAGAAGACAATCGAGAAGCATCGGGGGCGTTCGGCTGTTGCATCCGAGAGGTCTGAAATTGCTTGGGCTGAAAAACTTTTTTTCTGTGTATCTTTTTTCAATATTATATGTTGTCAGGAAGCTCTACGAGTACCCCGGCGGTAAGAAAGGTTGACGGTTTACCGCCGGCGCCCAGTCAAGATGGCGAGCGGGAATAAGATCGAATATCACAGGAAAATGGCGCCGGCGGTGAACCGTCAACCTGGTCACCGCCGGGAACTTCGTAGAGCTCCTTTCACGCGTCAGAGTGCTCAGAGTCGAAAGGGAGAGCTTCTGGAAGCTTTCTCAGAAAAGGGAGAAATTCATTTTTTTCGTGTCGACATGAAGATGGTTCAGGCAAGTGTTTTGATAGTGAAAGTGCGCCTACAGAGCTTATATTAAGACAGAGAGGCCTCATAGTCTTTTACAGGTGCGAAAAATCTGCTTTGTCAAAATGAATTGTCAAATATCTTTCAAATATTCGCAAAACCACCCAGAAGTTATTACTTTGTCCTTTCTGGCCCGGTCGACCAACTAGCTCCACTCCGCGCCGGAATTCCTCTGGCTCATCGATGCCGGAGAGCTTTACGAGGTATACTAGAGCTCAAACGAATGGTTGAATTTCGAGAACAAAGTTTTCAACCGACCAAAAGTCAGCAAAAGGTACGTCGAGATTTTTCTTGCCAACTAGCTCTCCAGCGCCCCGGAATTACTCTTGAGCTTCCAGCAATAACTTGCTAAGGGAAGCTCTACGAATTACTAGTTTCATCCCGCGCCGGAATTCCTCTAGCTCATCGATAACGACTCTACAAGGTACTCTGAAGCTTCCAGCAACAACATGCTAAGGGAAGCTCTACCTACGAGTTACTAGCTGCACCCCGCGCCGGAATTCTTCTAGCTCATCGATGCCGACGAGACGAGCTCTTCGAGGTAAGATGGGCTGCTGGCAGGCACCCTCACCGTCCGGCTTCTGATCTGAAGCCCTATAGCTCTGAGAGAGCCCTCCGGGAAGCAGCCATCATAGCTCTGAGAGAGCCCTCCGGGAACCGACCTCAGGTCAAAGCTGCCCTGGCGAGCTCTGGGAAGCTCGCCTGACGCGCTTCTCAGGCGCTGCCAGGCATGCTTCCACGCGTGCCTGCACGCGTGCAGGCACGCGTGGACGGGTGCCGGAACCGCTCCCGGACGCGCTGCCGGGACCATCAGGTCGCTGCGGGGATTCTGGAGCGGCGAAGATGGGCTGCTGGAAGGCATCACCACCGTCCGGCTTCTAATCTAAAACCCTAGGCTAGAGGAATTCCGGCGCGGGGCGTAGCTAGTTTGTCGACCCAGACAGAAAGGACAAATGTGGTAACTTCGGGGCTGATTTGCTAAGATTTGAAAGATATTTCACAATTCAGTTTGAGAAACGAGATTTTCCGCACCTGTAAGAGACTATGAGGCTTTCTGCGTCTGAGTATGAGCTCTGTAGGTGCATTTTTACAATCAAAGCACTTGGCGGAACCAACTTAACTAATATCGACATGGAAAATACAAAATTAAAGATTTCACGAAAATATTGTACAAAGTTCTCTCTTCGATTCTGAGCACTCTTACGCGTGGCAGGAGCTCTATGAGGTTTCCGGCGGTGACCAGGTTGACGGTTCACCGCCGGCGCCAGTCTAAAACCCTATAGCTCTCAGAGACCTTTCCGGGAATTGTCCGCCCGGACAGGGTCGGTCAGCTAGCTGCGCCCCGCGCCAGAATTCCTCTAGCTTATTGGTACCGAAGAGCTCTACGAGGTACTAGCTGCACCTCGCGCCGGAACTCTAGCTCATCGATGCCGAAGAGCTCTACCAGGTATTCCTCTAGATCATCGATGCCGAAGAGCTCTACGAGGTACTCTTAAGCTTTCAGCATCTAGCTAAGGGAAGCTCTACGTATTACTAGCTCCACCTCACGCCAGAATTCCCCGAGCCCATCGATGCCGACGACCTCTACGAGGTACTTCTGCAATTCCCGGGGAGCTCTCTGAGAGCTATAGGGCTTTAGATTACAAGCCGGGCAGCGGTGGTGCCCAGCAGCCCATCTTCGCCGCTCCAGAATCCTCGCAGAAACCTGTTTGAAGTCGCAGCGGGTCCGGGAGCGCTTCCGGCGCGCGTCCACGCGTGCCTGCACGCGCGCCGGCACGCGCGTAAACGTGCCTGGCTGCGCTTTAGACTTCAGAAGAGCTCCCTCTTCTCTCTCCGGGTTTTGGACGCTACCAATGCAAAGCTCACCAGGAAATGAGGTGCCAGGTCCAGTTTGTGGAACCCATCAAAGCTACGCCAGGTATACGTGCAAAAGCCAGTGCCTATAGCGATCACGCTCTGGTCTGGGTAAATCTCAAGACTACGGAGATCAGGCGCCCAGCTTTGCCACCCCGCCCTGTGTCCATGGTTGGCTGGCAGCCGACGGATGACACGGCGAGGAACATGTTTCGTGTGCTTGCGGATGTGTCGATTGAGGGGCTTGCATCTGACGCGGTAGGGACGGACCTGCAGCAGGTC
Organism: Prorocentrum cordatum; assembly: GCA_963575745.1. NCBI lineage: Eukaryota > Dinophyceae > Prorocentrales > Prorocentraceae > Prorocentrum > Prorocentrum cordatum. The sequence goes on from CAUYUJ010000876.1 coordinate 15,165, forward strand.
GGACGGGTACTCTTGGAGACGGCTAAGCTTGTGGACCACACTAAGGGGCGCCCCAACTGCAAACCTATTCAGAGGCCCAGGGAGCTCATAGAGGTGGAGTCTGCCATCAGGCGTGGGGCCCTTGGGAATACTCGTAAACAACTGCTGCGTAGGAGGAAGACCCTGAGGAGACAGCATAGGAGGAACCAACTCCTGCAGGACCACAAGGGATCCAGTAAGACCTCACGGTGTATCCTCAAGGAGCTGGAGTGTGAGGGTGTGCTGACAATGGACAGGACTAGGTGGAGTACGGAGATCACTAGGTATGCGACGGCGTCTTACACGAACTCGGAGGAGGAAAAACGGACTTTGGAGGCCTTTCAGGAACTCAGACACAACGACCGTGGGGTGGAGGGAAGAGTCATCACGATGGGCATGCTCATGCAGGCTCGTGCGTCTTTGAAGCCTGGCACGGCACCCGGTAGCGATGGAGTCGTTGCTGAGGTCATTCGTGAGTTGCCGTGGAGGAGCCTCTTGTTTGTGCGGCGTGCTTTCCAGAGGATTTTCGAGCAGGGAGCCTCCAGCCCTGAGACGTGGAGGCAGCTCAGTATCCAACTTGTGCCGAAGATGCGGGATGCTACACGACTCTCCAACACCAGAGGGATTTGCCTGATCAGTGTGATGAGTAAATGGTACATGGCATGTGTGTTGCAGTTCATTGATGCATTTCCTGTGAACCGACGGTTGTGCACATACGGATTTGAAAAGGATCAGATGGTTACTAACGTCACGGCACCACGATCACATCTTACTAGACATGCAAATGTGTGGGGGAAGGCGGAGTCTATGCACGTGGGAGTCTTGGACATACACAACGCATTCGATAATGTCACACTGCACACTATCATCGAGGCCATGCTGTACCTTAAGTACCCTTTGTGCCTCATAAGAGCCATTGTGGAGCCCATGCTGGATAACATTGCTACCTTTGAGTTTCAGAACGTGTGCGGCGATGAGGTGAGATACAATAAATCGGTCCGAACGGGAGGTAAGGAAGGACCTATACTTTTCATTATTGTCTTGGAGGCCATCTGGGGATCTGTGATTCAGACTTGGGATACCTTAGGATACGGTGTCCGACTGGAAGGGGAGGGGACGGACGGTGCTCTTGTACACCACTTCTTGTGGGCGGACAATGTTACGCTCTGTGCTGCATCGCAACTCCAGCTACAACAGATGATCGGTATGATGACGGTAACACTCAGACGGGCAGGGATGGACTGGAAGGAGGATTCTTTGGCGTATGTACTTTTTGGCCAGACGTACACATGTGGCGATCCGCCGCTGCTCTGCCCGCTCTCGCCAGCCATCTGTGCGATTTCTGGAGATGAGGATCTCCCAGAGCACTTGCGCTCGACTGTCGTAATGCCGAGGAAGGAGGAGGTGGAGGTACTAGGAGTGAAGCTCAGTTCGGAAATCAAAGGTTACCACGGCTTGTATCATCGACTGGAGAAAGGGAGGAAGGCCTATTTTGCTGACATCCAGTTTTATCGCTCCAGATCGGTCTCACTCAAAGAGAAGTTTCGCAGGTATGCCGCTCGTGTGCAGTCTGTGGTGTACCGCGGATGTATAGGCTGGCCGTGCAATCTACGACTGCTGGAGAGGATTAAGGTCTGGGAGGGGAGGTGTCTCAACGGTATGCGAGGATTACACAAGAGGGAGGAGGAGACGTGGGAGGAGTTCAGGGACAGGACCACACCGAAGTCATACGAGCTATTCTTGCAGGCTGGCCACTGCAGTCTCCTAGAGAAGGTGGTCCGAGCCAATTTCGAGTTTGCGTTGGAGCTGGCCCAGTTTCATGATCGGGCCTTCGCCTCCACGGACATGCGTGGAGCACGAGCCTGGCGACAGACGCTTCAGGCCATGTTACACTGTGCGGGGGAATGGTCACTACGGAGGGACACACTTGTATCCATGTTCACGGGAGCCAGGAGGAGGGAAGGTACGAGGAGAGTGGGAGGGAGAGCGCATGCAAGCACTGACAGCTGGCATTGTCTTATGCTGGCGGCGAGTGGTAATTTACGCTGGTTCAGCATCAAGTGGAATGCGACGGACTGGTGGAATGTAGTTGCGTGCATGACAAAAATACAGCCTCGATGGGAGCCCATCTTCAGGAAACCGCCCTGTGCTCCTTGTCCTGTGGATACGTGGGACTCCCCTGAGGACTCCGACAGGCTCGCTCGTAGGATTGCCCACGGATATAACAACGAAGCTGTCTGGCAGGAGGGCTCGGAGGGCTCATTGTTGGTTGAAATGACAGGTGATAGTATGTGTGTGGTGAACTGGGCCCGAGGGATCTGGGAATGCCGTGATCGTTCGTACCGCAGGAGAGTGCATGGTCTACAAAACGATATGAATCAACTTGCTGAGGATTACGACATCAGGTGTGCCGCTGTAGGGACGGATCCGTGGAAGCATATCTACAGAGAGTTCAATTGTGTTGCGGATGAGTTGACTTGGGAGGCGAGGAGGGGAAGGACGGGAAGATGGATTGACTTCAGATATGTGCGACAACAGAGACATTGTATCAAACGTATCCGTGGAGGATGGGACGGTGGCGTGAGTGTTGAAGGCTCTGCTCTAGGTTGCTATGTGGAGGTCTCATTTGGGGACAACCACTGGCGACGAGTTTTCCAGGAGGCTTCTTTACTCCCTCTGGGGGCCACTGTTACAGATAGCGAGCTCACAGCTTGTGAACGCCTGCTCCAAGGTGGTCGGCAGATTATCTCTGAGATCCTCGGGCCTCCAACCCCAAAGAGGTTGAGAGGGCGTGAGGGGCCCTAGGGACTCTGCACGGCTAGGGCGCACGCGCCCTGTGTAGCCGACCCCAACACCCAACCAATGCAAAGCTTCGCTCGGCCATACAATGCCGCTTCTTTGCATTGATCATCAAAGCAACAGCCGATCAGGAGCATATTCCCGGATAGATCTCTGATAGCTATAGGGTTTTAGATTGCAAGCCGGACGGTGGTGGTGCTTCGCTCTCCGGGTTTTTGACGCTACCAATCCCTTCACAGACCTAGTTTGCCCACCCGACCAGCAAGGGCAATGTGGCAACTTTGGTCGGTTCCTAATAACTTGTAGAGCTTCCCTTAGCAAGTTGCTGGAAGCGTAAGAGTAATACCTCGTAGAGCTCTTCGGCATCGATGAGCTAGTGGAATTCTGTCGCGGGGTGGAGCTAGTTGGCCCACCCGGCGAGAGCGGGCAAATAACTCGTAAGGCTTCCCCAAGCTAGTTGCTGGAAGCTTCAGAGTATCTCGTAGAGCTCTTCGGCGTCGATGAGCTGGAGGAATACCTCGTAGAGCTCGTCGGCATCGATGAGCTAGGGGAATTCCGGCGCGGGTTGGAGGTAGTAACTCGTAGAGCTTCCCCTAGCAAGTTGTTGCTGGAAGCTTAAGAGTAATTCCGGGGCTCTGGAGAGCTAGTTGGCAAGAAAAATCTCGACGGACCTTTTGCTGACTTTTGGTCGGTTGAAAACTTTGTTCTCGAAATTCAACCATTCGTTTGAGCTCTAGTATTGTTTCCCGTGATATTCGATCTTATTCCCGCTCGCCGTCTCGATCTCAGCTCGATCGGGTACCTTTTACTGTCAAAAAGCACTGCGGCGGGATCGGCCGTTTCGGGTCATCTTGACACGCGGTGACGGTTTTCTCAAGATACCTCGAGCTATAGAAGAGCTACAGAGCTGATACTTACAGAAACCGATTCGGAATCATCAGGCGCGTTTGTCTGTTGAATCCAGAGGTCTCAACTCTGTCTGCTGCTCGAGCTAGGTCGGCAAAATTATTCGTATTGTTCGAGTCATCTTGAGAGGTGCTGTCGGTTTTCTGTACTTCACTCGGACTGTAGAGGGGCTGCAGTGCTGGTAGTCACAGGAATCGATTCGGAGACATGAAGCGCGTCCGCCTGTCGCATGCAGAGGTTTGAACTTGGTCTGCTACTCGAGCTAAGTCCGCAAAACTATTCGTATCGCTCGAGTCAAGTCGACAGAGACTGTCGGATTTCTGTACTTTACTCGATCTGTGGGGGAGCTGCAGAGCTCATACGCACAGAAACCGATGCAGACTGACCAGGCGCGTTCGTCCGTTGCATCCAGAGGCCTGAACTGGGTCTGCTACTCGAGCTAGGTCTGCGAAACTAGTCGTATCCTTCGAGTTATCTTGAGAGGTGCTGTCGGTTTTCGCACGTAACTCGGGCTGTAGGAGAGCTACAGAGCTGGTACGCACAGGAACCGATCCAGAAGCATCAGGAGCGTTCGTCTGTTGCATCGAGAGGTCTGAACTTGGTCTGCTATCCGAGTAAGGTTCACAGAATTATTCGTATTCGACTGTTTTTTTTCCAGATGATGGTGACTTTTTTCACTGAACTCGAGCGGCCGAAAAATCAGAAGGAAATCGTGAGGCGTGAAGCATTTAGACGCTTGGTTTGAGTCTGTTGTGAACGCAGACGCCAAAAACGGATTCGTACTCTGCTACTTCCTCCCAGCGCAGCAATGGGATATCACTAGCCGCCTGAGATTAATCTGCTATCAGCTCGGCCTTAAAAACAATTCGTTCTCTGCTATTTTTTCGAACATAATACATGGTCAGGAAGCTCTACGAGTCCCCCGGCGGTAAGAAAGGTTGACGGTTTACCGCCGGCGCCCAGTATCTCGTAAAGCTCTTCGTTGTCGATGAGCTAGAGGAATTCCGGCGCGGGGTGGAGCTAGTTGGCCCACCCGGCCAAAGGACAAAGTGGTAACTTTTGGTCGGTTTTGCCATTATTCGAAAGATATTTGACACGCACAGATAACGATGCAGAATACTCAAGCGTCTGTTGCATCTAGAGGTCTGAAATCGGTCTGCTACTCGAGCTAGTTCAGCGAAACTATTCGTATCGTTCGAGTCATCTTGAGAGGTGCTATCGGTTGTCGCCTGTAACTCGGGCTATAGGACAGCTAAGAAGCTGATACGCGCAGAAAATGATTTGGAATTATCATGCGCGTTCGTCTGTTGCATCTAGAGGTCCGAACTGGGTTTGCTACTCGGGCTAGGTAAGTAAAACTATTCGTATTCTTCCAAAGATCTCGACAGATGTTGTCCATTTTCTGTATTGAACTCGGGCTGTAGGAAAGCTACAGAGCCAATACGCACAGAAACCGATCCAGAATCATCATGAGCGTTCGTCTGTTGCATCGAGAGGTCTAAACCCGGTCTGCTACCCGAGCTAGGTTCACACAATTATTCATATTCGTATTTTTTCTAACTGATGTAATTTCTTAGCTGAGCTCGAGCGAAAAAATCAAAAGGAAATCATGAGGCGTGAAGTATCCCCTAATGGTATTGTCTACACGCTGCAAATGAGCTGTAGAACTGCTGGGCACAGCAATGGGATATCACTAGACGCCTGAGATCAGTTTGCTATCAGCTCGGGCTCTGCTAATTCTTTGACATAATAGAGCTCTTCGGCATCGATGAGCTACAGGAATTCCCGCGCGGGGTGCGGCTAGTAACTCCTAGAGCTTCCCTCAGCTAGTTGCTGGAAGCTTGAGTATTTCCGGGGCGCTGGAGAGCTAGTTGGCAAGAAAAATTTGACGACTTTTGGTCGGTTGAGAATTTTGTTCTCGAAGTTCAACCATCCGTTAGAGCTCTAGTACTTTTTCCCGTGATATTCGATCTTATTCCGCTCGCCGTCTTAATCTCAGATCGATTGGGTAGATATTACTGCCAAAAAGCACTGCGGCGGGATCGGCCGTTTTGGGTCATCTTGACACGCGGTAACGGTATTCTGAACATATCTCGAGCTATACGGCAGCTACAGAGCCGATACTTACAGACACCGATGTAGAATCACCAGACGCGTTTGTATGTTGAATCCAGAGCTCTGAACTCGGTCTGCTGCCCGAGCTAGGTCCGCGAAACTATTCGTATTGTTCGAGTCATCTTGAGAGGTGCTGTCGGTTTTCTGCCCTTAACTCGGGCTGTGGGGGGCTGCAGGGCTGGTAATCACAGGAATCGCTCCAGAGACATCAGGCGAGTCTGCCTGTCGAATCTAGAGCTCAGAACTCGGTCTGCTGCCCGAGCTAGGCCGCGAAACTATTCGTATTGTTCGAGTCATCTTGAGAGGTGCTGTCGGTTTTCTGCACTTAACGCGGGCTGTGGGGGGGCTGCAGGGCTGGCAATCACAGGAATCGATTCGGAGACAGCAGGCGCGTCCGCCTGTCGCATAGAGGTCTGAACTCGTTTTGATACTCCAGCTAGGTTTGCAAAACTATTCGTATTGTTCGAGTCATCTTGAGAGGTGCTATCGATTTTCGCACGTAACTCGGGCTGTAGGAGAGCTACAGCTCGTACGCACAGAAAGCGATCCAGAAGCATCGGGGGCGTTCTGCTGTTGCATCGAGAGGTTTGAAATCGCTGGGGCTGAAAAACAATTCGTTCTCTGCAATTTTTTTCGACATTATATATGATCAGGAAGCTCTACGAGTCCCCCGGCGGTAAGAAAGGTTGACGGTTTACCGCCGGCGCCCAGTTGGTGACTTTTGGTCGGTTTTCCGAAAATTTGAAAGATATTTGACCGTTCATTTTGAGAAAGCAGATTTTTGCGCCAAGCATTTGCATATAAACTCCTCTCTCAGAGCATCTGAGCTCTCCCGATGCATTTTCTTGTGAGTTGACTTCCGGGAACCGAGCGATTATGAACATCGAAAAAAATGCAAATAAAGATTTTCGAAAAATCTTTATTTCATGACTCTACTCCGATTCTGAGCACTCTTACTTGTGTAAGAAGCTCTACGAGGTTCCCGGTGGTGACTAGGTTGACGGTTCACCGCCTGCCGGGGCGCTGGAGAGCTAGTTGGCAAGAAAAATCTCGACGGACCTTTTGGTGACTTTTGGTCGGTTGAAAATTTTGTTCTCGGAATTCAATAATTCGTTTGGGCTCTAGTATTTTTCCCATGATATTTGATATTATTCCCGCTCGCCGTCTTGATTTTAGCTCGATCGGGTATCTTTTACTGCCAAAAAGCAGGCAGGCGGGATCGGCCGTTTCGAGTCATCTCGACATGCGTTGTCGGTTTTTTGTATTTAACTCGAGCTATAGGACAGCTACATAGCTGATAATTACAGAAAGCGATTCAGAATAATGAGGCGCGTTTGTCTGTTGAATTAAGAGCTCTGACTCCGGTCTGCTGCAAGAGCTAGGTCCGCGAAACTATTTGTACTGTTCGAGTCATCTTGACTGCACTTAACTCGGGCTGTAGCGGGGCTACAGGGCTGATAATCACAAGAATCGATTCGGAGACATCAGGCGTCCGCCTGTCGCATTCAGAGTCTGCACTCGGTCTACTACTGGAGCTATGTCCGCGAAACGATTTGTATTGTTCGAGTCATCCTGAGAGGTGCTGTCGGTTTTCTGCACTTAACTCGGGCTGTAGGGGGGCTACAGGGTTGATAATCAAAGAACTCGATTCGGAGACATCAGGCGCGTCCGCCTGTCGCATTCAGAGGTCTGAACTCGGTCTGCTACTCGAGCTAGGTTCGCGAAGCTGTTCGTATTGTTCGAGTCATCTTGAGAGGTGCTATCGTTTTTCGCACGTAACTCGGGCTGTAGAACAGCTACAGAGCTGAAACGCACAGGAACTGATTCGAAATCATTGTGCGCGTTTGTCTGTTGCATCCAGAGGTCTGAACTGGGTTTGCTACTCGGGCTAGGTCCGGAAAACTATTCGTATTCTTCAAGTCAGCTTGGCAGATGTTGTCCCTTTTCTGTATTGTAGGAGAGCTACGAGCTGGTACGCACAGAAGGAGTATCAGGGGCGTTCCGCTGTTGCATCGAGAGGTTTGAAATCGCTCGGGCTGAAAAACTATTCGTTCTCTAGAATTTTGATTCACATTACACATGGTCAGGAAGCTCTACGAGTCCCCCGGCGGTAAGAAAGGTTGACGTTTTACCGCCGGCGCCCAGTATTTGAAAGATATTTGACCATTTATTTTGAGAAAGCAGTTTTTTCGCGCCTGTAGACGACTATGAGGGCCTCTGCGTCTAATATGAGCTCTGTTGGCGCAGATTTGCTATCAAAACACTTGGAGCAACCAATGTGGACATGAAGAAACTAAACGTTCATTTTTTTGAGAAATGCCTTTATAAGCTCTCTCCTTCGACTCTGGGCACTCTCACGCGTTCAAGGAGCTCCTACGAGGATCCGGTTGTGTCCAGGTTGACGGTTCACCGCCGGCGCCAGTTACCGCCGGCAGCTTCTTAGAGCTCCTGGATCGCGCGGCGCTGTTCGGACCACATGAACAAGTTTTCTCAAGGATGAGCCCGGAAATTCGAAAACTTACGTTTATCAGCGCCAAGGACGGCCGAAAGGGCGCCGCGTGCTGTATTTTCATAGGTTTCGAGCCCAGGGGATGTAGCGGAGTGCAGGGGACCCGCTTGCTAGGGCTGAGGGTTAGGGGTTCCTTTTCTTATCGCCGGAATTCCTCTAGCTCATCGATAACGACGAGCTCTACGAGGTACATGGTTCAAACGGTTTACCGCCGGATCGCAGTAAAGCTCCCCTAAGAGCGTTCGCGGCGAAGCTAGAAGAGTAATTCTGGCGCGCTGGGCTGGGGAGTTCGTTGACCCGAAAAATCTCGACTGTCCTTTTGCTGTGACTTGTAGAGCTTCCCTTAGCTAGTTGCTGGAAGCTAAAGCTTGACTCGTAAAGCTTCCTTATGATGAGCGTTCGAAGCGAAGCTAGAAGACAAACTCTGGCGCGCTGGAGGTCTAGTAACTCGTAGAGCTTCCCTGAGCAAGTTGTTGCTGGAAGCTTAAGAGTAATTCCGGGGCGCTGGAGAGCTAGCTGGCAAGAGAAATCTCGACGGACGTTTTGCTGACTTCTGGTCGGTTGAAAATTTCGCTCTCGAAATTCAACCATTCGTTAGAGCTCTAGTATTTTTTCCCGTGATTTTCGATCTTATTCCCGCTCGCCATCCTGATCTTAGCTCGATCGGGTACCTTTTAACTGCCAAGAAGCGTCCAGGCGGGATCGGCCGTTTCGAGTCATCTTGATACGCGCTGTCGGTATATTGGACTTAACTCGGATAGCTACAAAGCTGGTAAGCACACCTCATCGATTCAGAATGATCAGGCGCTTTCGTCTGTTGCATCCAGAGGTCTGAACTCGGTTTGCTAGCCAAGCCAGGTCCGCAAAACTACTCGTATTATTCGAGTCATCTTGAGAGACGCTCTCGGTTTTCTTTACTCAACTCGAGCTATAGGACAGCTACAGAGCTGATACTTACAGAAACCGATTCAGAATCATCAGTCGTGTTTGTCTGTTGAATCCATAGCTCTGAACTCGGTCTGCTGCCCGATCTAGAACCGCGAAACTGTTCGTATTGTTCGAGTCATCTTGAGAGGTGCTGTCGGTTTTCTGCACTTAACTCGAGCTGTAGGGAGGCTACAGTGGTGATTGTCACATTTATTGATGTAAAGACATCAGACGCGTCTGCCTATCGACTCTAGAGCTCGGATCTCGATCTGCTGCCCGAACTAGGTCCGCGAAACTATTTGTATTGTTCGAGACATCCTGAGAGGTGCTGTCGGTTTTCTGCACTTAACTCGGGCTGGGGGCTGCAGGGCTAGTAATCAGAGGAATCGATTCGGAGACAGCAGACGCGTCCGCCTGTCGCATTCAGAGGTCTGAACTCGGTCTGATACTCGAGCTGGGTTTGCCAAACTATTTTGTTCGAGTCATCTTTAGAGGTGCTGTCGATTTACGCACGTAACTCGGGCTGTAGGAGAGCTACAGAGCTCGTACAGACAATCGAGAAGCATCGGGGGTGTTCGGCTGTTCATCGAGAGGTCTGAAATCGCTTGGGCTGAAAAACTATTCGTTCTCTGCAATTTTTTTCGACATTATATATTGTCAGGAAGCTCTACGAGTCCCCCGGCGGAAAGAAAGGTTGACGGTTTACCGCCGGCGCCCAGTTGGCCAAACAATCTCGACAAAAGTTCTACCTAATGTTGCTCGGTTTATTTCGGATTTCGAAATTCAATCATTCGTTTGAGCTCTAATATTTGTTCCACCCATCTTCGATCGTATTCCGGCTCGCCATCGCAATCTCAGCTCGATTGGGTGCCTATTACTGCCAAAAAGCACTCAGGCGGGATCCGCTCTTGGAGTTATTTTAACAAGTGCTCCCGGGTTTCTGAACTTCACTCGAGCTCTAAAACCGCTACAGAGCAGGTATGCACATCTAATGGATCCAGAATGATCAGCATCTATAAGTCTCAACTCCAGTCAGCTACTCGAGCTAGGCCCGCGAAACGATTCGTACTCTACTATTTTTTCGACGACCGTGATGAGTTTCTTGACTTTACTCGAGCTGCAGATAAGGTACAGCTTTTTTGGCACAGCAATGGAGCAAACTATCAGACGCGATCGTCTGACGTATCTACACGCCTTAAAGCGATCTGCTATCAGCGCTGGGCTGAACAACTATTCGTACTCTGCTAATTTCTCGGAGAGGGGTGGAGCTAGTTGATCGACCCGGCCAGAAAGGACAATCTGATAACTTTGGGTCGGTTTTGCTAAGATTTAAAAGATATTTGACCATCTGTTTTAAGAAACCAGATTTTTCGCACCTGTATGGGGTTATGCCGCGCCTGCGAGTGAAATTCTCAGGTCCGTAGCTGCAGTATTACTATCAAAACACTTGGCGGAACCGACGTTGGATAAAAACAGACAAAACGTATTTTTTCGAGTTTTTTCGGGTCTTGCTCCAGAGGCTTCCTTTATGTGTACCAATCAGCGCCGTGCGAGAAAAGAGCTCTACGAGGGTCCCGGCGGTAAGCTGGTTGACGGTTTACCGCCGGTTCCATTGACAATTCATTTTGAGAAAGCAGATTTTTACGCCGAGCATTGGCATATAAACGTTGTTCCCTGAGCAGCTCAGCTCTCTAGAGCCAGTTTTAGTATTCGTTGACTTCCCGGAACGACTTCATCTTCACTCCGAAAATCTCAATTTGACGTTTTTCTACTTCGATCCTGAGCTTTGTTACGGGTGCAAGGAGCTCTACGAGGTTCCCAGCGGTGACCAGGTTGGGCAGAGTTTACCTCCTGCTCGGCCAGGCCTCGCCGCTGGGGCCCCCCTCGTCTCGAGCTGCATTGTGCAGTAAGGAGTCTTTGGTTCCTCATACTGTACACGGTGCTCTCACCATGAGGGACGACGGTGGCGCCGCGTTGGCTGCATCTCTTGTGGAGGCAGCGGTCCGCGCTGCTGTTCAGGCAGGTGCCCCGCGCAGGACTGTCGCAGCCGCCGCGGCTGCCGTGGCCTCGGTCATGGCGGCGACGCGGTGTGGCGTTGGTCCGGCGCAGGGCGCCCCTGATCCCGCTGCCGCCGGTTCGGCCGGATCCAGGCGGCAGCGGAGGAGGCTGAAGAAGAAAACTATGATGTGCAGGTCGGGGCAGGATGCTGTCCTTGGGGAGCCTGTCGGGCAGACCCTAAAGGCTCAGTATGTTGATCATGAGATATCTTGTTATCACAGGTCCAGTGTTGATCATGGCGCCTCTGATTTTCATGTTGGGAGCTCTTCATCTAGCCGAGTCCAGTTTGATGATCGGTCTTCAGTGGTTTCTTATGAGATACCCCTTCAAGCGAGGCTGAGTCCCATATCGAGGAGGCCGAAGAAGAAAACTATGAGTTGCAGGTCGGGGCATGATGCTGTCCTTGGGGAGCCTGTAGGGCAGACCCTAAAGACTCAGCGTGTTGATCATGAGGTAGCGCACGTGGGTTCGCACGTTCCTGTTCCTGCTCAGACGGCAGCTGATGTGAAGATGTCGGAGTTGGAGAAGGATTACGAGGATAACATGTCTGTTGTTTTTGCTCCTGTTAAGTCGGCAGCTGATGTTAATATGTCGGAGGTGGAGAAGGAGAACGAGGATGTGGAGATTCGTGGAGGAGGAAGCTCATCGGAGTCAGGGGATACATGTGCGGAGTTGGGAAAGATTCAGCAGATGGGGTCCACGAGCGTCTCATCAGAGGAGTTGCATGATGAGGAGTTGCAGGGTGAGGAGTTGCAGAATGAGGAGTTGCTGAATGAGCAGTTGCATTATTCTCATCATAAAGATTCTATGGCTTCACACCCTGGGAGTTCCACGACTGGGAGTTTATCTAATGCAGTTGTGAGTTCAGCAGTGACGGAGGACGATGGTCAAGCTGCCAGGGACTGGGCCCTTGCCGGTGTCGATGTCAGTGCCCTTTGGCGTGAGCTACACCGACTCCCGAGACAGGAGCTTCAGCGTAGGACTGAGGCTCTTCATGCATACAGGCTGCAATTGGGAATTGAAAGTTCCGAGGAGGATGATTCGCAACAGGGGGGTCCTCAGAGTTCTACTTCCAGGAGTGCATTGACGCGGAGCGGCACGAAGCATCGGAAACGGCACAGATGATGCACATGTGATTGATCCTGCACGCTTGATTTGTCATTGCGTTGCCTTTCTTCATGCTTGTGTGTGTTGTCGTGCATGCGCGTGTGTTGAATAAGAGCTTCGCCTGATCCCCCAAAGTAGGTCATTCGTTGCTTCCTTGATTTGAGTGCTCATTGACCTTTGAACGTGACTTTCCGTGATTTGTCACGTGGTGCCTCAACGTAGGCCTTTGATCTGGTCGACACCAGGTTTCACTTTGACATGGTTTCACACGTCCAGGTTTCACTTAGGCATGGTGTCAAAGCGCACTCGCTATCTCAGTTCTCTTAGTTTCGTGTTCTTTCTCAGTGGTGTTCAGACGGTAATCGCTGTATAAACCAGTGGTTACTGTATGGTCTCTCACTGCTTCTTGCTGTCTTGTGCAGCTTCTTTGATCATCTTTGTCGTTTTGTATTCTAGTGTATTGGCAGTCTTGTGCATATCTGTACAGCTTCGCTGTTTGATGCACCTCTGCTTTAATCTTTGCAGCTTCGCTGTTTTCCTGTACAGCTTCGCTGTTTAGGTTCTTTGTGTTTAGGCCTGCTCCCATGGGAGCTCGAACCGGCCTTCGCAAAAGACGCAAAAGACCAGATTGACGGTTCACCGCCGGCGCCAGTTGTTCAGCTGAGAAATCGGAAGGAACTCATCGGGCGCGCTAGTACCTCGTAGAGCTCTTCGGCATCGATGAGCCAGAAGAATTCCGGCGCGGGGTGGAGCTAGTACCTCGTAGAGCTTTTTCTCATCGATGAGCTAGAGGAATCTGGTCTTCGCGAGTTTGCTACGGCCCGACTGTGTGCGGCGGGATTTTCACAGATGACGGAGGGCTTTATCTTTAAGGAGGAGGGAGGTCAGATACACTGAGAGGAGGAGGAGGAGGACAATCAGTATACACAGACGGCGCTTGATCGTATTACCAGGCGCCTCGCAGCAAACTTCGAAAATGAGGTCCGCTTCGAGGGGCGAGGCGGAGTTGCGATGGAGCTGTTAGGCGACTCCATGCTGATAACCAACTGCATGAGGGGAAGGTGGAACTGCAACAACAATATATACCGATCGCAGGTGGGGGAGGTTATTGATTCGTTACGATGCCTGTTCAAATTGTAAGCTGCAGGGCCCAGCCACAGGATATGACTAGTGGTGTCATCACTATTGTGAAGGCAACGACCGTGCCAACCGACTGACTTGGGAAATCAGAGATCTACCATTACAATCGAGGTACAGAAGCATTCAATCACATATAAACAATATTGAAACATTGATCGCAATCCGTGGTACGTACGACAGTGGCGTTACCAGTGCTGGTGCTGGGGGAGGATGGTGGCTAGACGAAGAGTTCATCAGTGAGCAATCTGGGGAAGGAGTTAGTGATTGCCTGCGCACGTTTACCCGTCCGTTGGCGGAGGAGGCTTTTGGCCTGCTTCCCGATGCGACGGTTACTGCCCGCTTCGAGACTTGCCCGCTCTGCTTGCAAGATACTTCAAGAGTATCACGTTTTTCAGGGTACATCCAGCCCGCAGGCGATGGCTGCACCAATCCGACCGCCCTTGTAGGGCCCTGTGGTCGGACCGCAAACCGCAAAAAACCTGGTTGCCTCCCTCCTCAGGGGCCTGGCTGCTGGGGGCTCCCGCCTGGGGCTCTCGTCTCGAGCGGCATTGCCGTGCGGGCTGCTTGGTTCTCTTTACTGCACACGGTGCTGCAGCGTGTGTTTTGCCTGAGTACCGTGCACGTTCATTGAAGGCCGAGATTGTCGGAGTACACATTGAGCGTCGGAGTACAAGTTCATTGATTGTCGGAGTACACATTCACTGTACAAGCGCACATTGTTTGTCGGAGTACATTGATTGTTTGTCTGATTACTGTACACATTCAGTCATTGATTGTTGGAGTACACATTTATTCTTTGATTGTCGGAGTACACATCCTTCCCATCATTCGCAAAGACGGCTTGGAATACTCAGAGAAGCCCCTCGTGGGAGAGTGGAAAGCTACCCCCACCAGTGTGCTATCATAATCAGCCGCAGGTGAGTTCCACAGTTTCGACGGTGATAGTGCGCCAGCTTCCCTTGACTTCCCAGATCTCAGGATGGAGGGGAGTACAGCTGCGGGATCGTTCGGCCGCTCGGGCCTTGTCGACAGCAGGCGAAGAGGCGGGGATCAGAGGAGCCGTAGTGGAGACAGAACGGATGAGAAGCCCCCTGCGTGGTGCTGGCGCTCAGAGTGCGATGATTGACGCTCAAAGGGTGCAACTGAATGAGACCCTCACAGCACGCCTGGCCCCCATGGAAGCGACCCTGCGACGCACACTGCATCAATTGCTTCAATGCGGCGCGAGATCGCAAATACTGCAGCCTCTTTGTCAGCACTGAGGACCGAATTCAACGCACTCCGAACGAGATCGGAGTCAGGTTCCAGCAACGGTCTGTCCTCTCGGATGTCTGGTGCCTTTACTCGTGCTATCTGGAACCCGTCTTTCGTTGAAATCAAGGGCTGGGTGACGGGCTGGAAAAACTATGAGCAACGAGGCCGCCAGATGTTGACACAGTCGCAAGTAAATGCTATCCTCAATGAGATTGGCCTTTCCCCGATCGTCGCCAGTACTTCGGCTGATGGCAGGGTTGACACACCACGTACTCAAGAAGAAAATGACGGGTGCACATTCGGATGCAGCCGTATTATAATCTTTTTCACCATGGGGACCGACTCCAGAATATTGTGGGACATGCGCCAGAGACTCTTCGCGGCAGTGCAAAGTGGAACTAACAAAACACTAACAGAAGTGGCCAAACAGAGTGCAGAGGCACAGGGGAGTATCAAGGTCATTGTTGAGGCGGCACCACACAAACAACCGCATGTGAATTGCGCTGGTAAGTTTCAGAACATTGTCAGGCGCCATGTCAATGCGACCCTGGGGGTCATTGTTCGAGCGGAGCTGGGGCCACCCACGACGCACTTTTGGGGCAAGCTGCCCAACGACACTACACATGGCAAGGACATCGCAGTTTTGAATTCATCCAGCAACGAACTATGAGATTCTCCCCGCTCTGGCTGGCTTGGACCCAGAGTTGGCACATGGCACATAGAGAAGAGAGGTCGACAGTTCTCCAAAGCTATTCTTGATGCTGCCAACGACAGGGGCATCTTCATGCTTGGGCTTCAGGCCCAGTTTTTCATTGACAGTCGAAAGATATTAGCAGGGGATGGGTGGCGTATGGAACGGTCCTCATGTAAGAAAGCAGCCATTCTGTGGAAGGGCCCATGGCAGGCTCTGCTACGTGACATAGAGCGCGGACCAAGGTTCGTCATTGCATGGTTCAGGCCAGCCGCTATTGTTTGCTTGTGTTTGCCACATGCAGATGATACGGATGAGAAGGTGAGGGAATTCAGTCAAATTTTGGAGGAGGTGAAGAGGAGGATCAGAGAGTATCGCAGGCGCCACCCAGAGCAGCCAGACATGCTCATCTTGTTTACGGATGCCAACGTTGAGATGGCACCCAACATTATTGCCGACGGCCGTGCTATCACTGGTATGGGTGTGGAGGAATAGGTGGAGGTACTTTTCAGAGGAGGAAGAGAAGGTGTGAGGAAGAAACAATTGGAGGAGATGAGGTTCTTGTTCGCCGAGTTTTGCAGTGTGCATCGAATACGGCTGGCAAACACGTTTGGCCCCCGCTGTGCGACTTGGCGCGGCAGGGCAGCACCCCGATGTGAGGCGGTGCTCGATTATGTAGGCATCAGTACTTCTATTCAATTCGATTCGGGGACTACTGCTGAGTGGATTCGTGCCCCAGGGAGATCGGCCACAATCCAGGATATCAGCGATCGCAAACTAGTTCATCTTGCGGTTGCTGTGGGGAGACGGCGACATTGCGAGAATAGGAAGCGAGCAGCCCTGCATCAATGGGAACCCGTTGACCCTGCTGCGGCTGCTGCCAGCTTCGATCGTGCCCTGTCACGGCAGTTTCGCATGCGGTCCTCGACGAATGCGGCCCGAAGTTCGTCCAAGGTTCAATATGCTGGCTCTCGGTATCGCCCGTTGCAGTCTTTGGTGGAAGAGGATGAGGGGGGGGACTTCGAGTGGGGCGCGAAACTCGAGAAGGAGGAGAAGGAGGAGCAGAGGAGACAGGGCAGGGGCACACTCAGCCAGATCATCGCAGATACGGCGGCAAGTATCCCTAGCCGCCAGGTGGCCGCACTTCGTGCACCTACGAGGCCGGAACGTCTCTGGACGCTCGAACGGCTGTTACGGCGCGCTCTCTGGCCCAGAGAACTTCGATGGCATAATGAAGCCAGGAGTCTTCGGATATTGATCACACCATTACGGAAACAATATGATGCCGACATGCTCGAATACAAACACAAAACTGAACAGCGCAAACTACGTACACAAGCACATGCACTTAAAGTCAAAAAGATGACGGGGGAGTGGGAACTTACTTATGATGTCGAGGCCAAACAGGTGGAAATTGGGAGGTATTTGAAAGACAGGGTGGAGGACTATGGGGCTAGGAGGGAGGTGCAGTCTATACTGGAAGGTCTGGCATCGAAGCTCGACCCGACCCAGTGCGTGAGCATCACCATGCATGACATTTTGCGAGCGAGGGCTCGCCTCAAGAGTGGGGCGGCTGGACCCGACCAAGTGACACGGGAGATGCTGCAGCTCATCCCCTTTGCCAGCCTCAAGACAATCCGACATCACTTCAGTCAGATCGCCAACGTCGTCAACAGGTCCCCTCGGATTGGAAGAGGTTCCTACTGACACTCATCCCGAAGGCGCCGTCCATCCAGGAGCTTTCGGAGACTAGGGCGATCTGCCTCCTGAGTCTGGTCCAGAAGTGGTACAACCATGTATTAGTCCTTAAAGGGGAACAACACTTGGTGAAAATCAAACACTCACTTAACATGTACGGATTTGTTCAGTTCAGGAAAGTTTCGGAGGGCACTTCGTTTGCCAAACATCTGTGCCAACACGCTGCCCAATGGGGAAAAGGGGAGAAGCTCTATCTTGCCAGCCTCGATGTCCTACAGGCTTTTGACCATGTGACAATTAAGCCAGCCCTGCAAAGTATGGAGAAGCTTGGTTTCGACCCCGCTTTGATTTATGCCCTTCTCTGCCCTATGACCGAAAACACGTGTAAAGCCACCTTCGAAGGGATTCAGAATTTGGACTGGATTGGATGGGATCGGAGTATCAGGACGGGATGGGTGGACGGACCGTTCATATTCAAAGTGGTGAGTGTGGCCCTGTGGAACGATATCGTCGGGACCTGGGCTGGGCGTGATCTGGGATACGTAGTTGAGCCCCCCGTTCCCATGCCCACTAGATCGACTATTTCCCATGCCCTCTGGGCAGACAACTTATTGCTATACGCCAGAGACGAACGGCAGCTCAGGACCATGATTACTGAGCTCACCATCCCCCTTCTCCAGGCTGGCCTCAATTGGAAACCATCCTCTTTCAAGCTCATCCCCTTTGGCGTCAACGGCTCGAAGGACATAGTTCTTGATATTCAGACACCCACTCGGATCCACGCGTACACACTTGAATGCGTTAACACCTTAGACATATTGGGTTACAGACCGGACAGATATTGGACACATCATAGTGACCTGCAATTCAACTTGGACCGTGCCCGTGGAGCCTTCTTTGCTGACATCGAATAGTATAGAAGCCATCGCATTCCGATTGAGAGACGATTCCAGCGTTTCCGACTTCGTATCCAGAGTAAGCTACTATTCGCAGTTGGGGGAATGACGATTGACAACATCACAGCACAGAAAATATTTCCCTGGGAAGGAAAGCTGCTGGCTATCATTGGAGGGAGGAGGCAAGGCGCGACAGAAGATTGGACGGTGTACCAAAAGGGGAGATTTAAGTATGCACGCGACCAGTTCGCCAACCATGGCTTTCTGTCGGCTGTGGAGCTCTTCATACACAAGAACTGGCTCTGGGCGAAATATGTCGCTAGTTTTGCCAGAGGCTCTGCGTGTCAGAATATTCCGACAGCTACGCTGCACACGGACAGAGTACATGCATACACACGGCCCTCATTGCCAGACCCACAGTACGACGCGGCTATGTTTGGTAGCCGCGCTCGTTTGCCAATGGACAAACAATGATTGTCAACGTTCTTCTGATAATGTGCCCATTGTTATTCCGACAGCTACGCTGCACACGTACAGTCAAGATCATACACATGCTCATTCGTTATTGCCTGTGCCTCAGTTGGATTGTCAACGTTCTTTCGAGTCTTCCCCCAGCTATATTCCGACAGCTACGCTGCACACTCACAGTGAAGATCCTACACATGTACATTCTTTGTTGCCTGTGCCTCAAGTGGAGGACCACTGTTCTTTTGATTCGCCGCCCAGCTATATTCAGACAGCTACGCTGCACACTAACAGTGAGGAGCATACACACCTTCATTCCTTGCTGCCTGTTCCGCAGGTGGATGGCCGACGTTCTTTCGATAAGTTGCCCACCGATATTCCGACGGCTACGCTGCGCACACAGAGAGGACATTGCGTATATTCCTTTGCCTGAACATTAGTTTGGTGCGGCTACGTCTGGTAGCCGCTATCAGTCGGCGTGGAAAAGACATCATGCGGACTCTTCTGCTCTGTTGCCTTGTTATATTCCGACAGCTACTTTGCACGCGCACACGCAGTACACACCTCATGTATCATCATGCTCCTTCTTGTGCTTCGCCTCAGACTGTTTCGCCTGAGCCCCAGAGAAGCGCGGCTATGTTTGGTAGCCGCGAGAGACTGACGTCTAACAAAGAAGTTTGTCAACGTTTTTCTGGTCGTGTGTCGTCTGCGTCCAGAATAAGAGTTCCTTTGGCGCCGAACAAACAGGGTGCTCATTGTTCTTTCGGTCGTGTGTCGTCTGCGTCCAGAATAAGAGTTCCTTTGAGCACCGACCGCCGTGAGCTGAACGATCCGCTGCAAGTGGCGCATCCATTTGAGTGCGCCAGACTCCTGGAGGAACGGAGTTTGCAGTGCGAATCGCAGGGCGCTTTTAGTCCTGCGGCCACAGCCCCCCCCAGACGATGGTGAGAGCGAGCCCGCGCCCGTAGTCAAGAATCGTCGCAGGCTGATCGTGGAGACCCGTCTGGCCGCCAGGGGAGAGAAGAGAGGCATTGGCCCGATCCCCACTGCGAGCCAGGAGGAGCTCGCTAAGCGTGTCAGGCAGCCTCAGCACCCTTGCGACAAGAGAGCTCGGGATGAAAGTTGCTCTCCGAGGGGCAGCCAAAAGAGACGATGTATTGCACATGTGAGTGACGACCCCATCGCTTCCGCCGATAGTCCGTCTGCTGCTCCACAGGGGAGTAAGCGACCACGTGGCCCTCCTTCTCTCAATCATGCGAGCGAGCCGCGTGAGGCACGACCCTCTGGCGCACATGTGAATGCCTTCAAACTCAACGCCTACTCTCAGGCGCGGTTGGGCATGATGCATGCGTCAGGTGACTGGTCAGCTCATCGTCGTGCGTTTGCTTCGCGCTCGAGGGGCACCCAGGCTGCTCTTCTCGGCTGGCGTGGCTGTATTAAATATGTCGGCTGGAGAAAATGGGAAGATGTCTTCATTGCGGATCAAAATGGCAATGCGAAGTGGTGGGAGACAATGCAGTTCGGTAAAGAAGATGGGTCGATCTTCATTGAGAAGTTACTCAAAAGATTGCACCTGCCTGCCATCCTGGACTATCTGGCCAAACCTAGAGTTACGGTTGTCCGTTCAGAGGAGGAAGAGAAGAACATCAACGATGATAAGATTGCGCGTCGCATTGCTCATAACTTTGAAAATGAAATGGTCTTTGACTATGAGTCGGATAAGATGCCATCCGAAATGCTGGGTGTCAGCTTGTGTGTTGTCCAATGGATAAGAGGGCTCTGGAGGTGCACAAACATGGGCTATAACAATACCTTGGAGGCTGCGCAAAACACCCTTGATGCACTAACGGACACCTGCTTGAGAACTGCGTGTGCGGGGGCTGGCCCGATTAAACGTCTTTATCGGGAGGGTAACAGTTATGCAGATGAACTCACGTGGGCCTGCAGAGAAGAGAAACGAGTATCTAGCTCCATTATATACTTCGAAAGTTTTAGGATTGAGGGGTTACTTCGACGGAGGTACTTCGGATATTGGGGCTGGGGGATGGCTGGTGGCTGCAGGCTTTTGTAGAACATCAAAATGCTATACAGTGTCACGTGATTGCCGAGGAGGCGTTTGGCCTCGATAGGGAATCAACCGTGACGGTCTGTGAGTTAACTGCCGCCTCGAAGCTTATCCAGGCAATCTCATAGATTGCGTCTATTATAGATAGCGTCTCACACGCTCGGTAGAGCCACTTGCGCCTGGTGGCCGCGGGGAGCACCGCTGCTTGCATGTGCTGGAGGACCCCGCCGCAAAGCCCGCAAAAACCTGGTTGACGGTTTACCGCTGGCTCCCAGTGTGGGAACTTTGGGTCGCGTGGACGAACATTGTGAGAGGTTTGAACATTCGTTTTGAGAACCGGTATTTTCCGCACTTGTAGTCTCAGGTCCGTAGCTGCAGTATTACTATCAAAACACTTGAAGCAACCGGTTTGGGTTTTTTTATCCCAAAAAAGTTCTCCAGCTCGCACTTAAGGAAGTTCCTTCCATGTATTCCGAGTAGATTCGCGCGAGAAAAGAGTTCTACGAGGCTTCTGGCGGTAACCTGGTTGACGGTTTATCGCCGCTTCCCAGTTGGTCGACCCCGTCAGAACGGACAATGTGGTGACCTGGGGGCCGTTTTTTGGGAGTTGCAAAAGATTTGAAAGTTCGTTTTGAGAATCCAGATTTCTGAGCCGTGCAATCGATCATGGCGCGCTCGATGGTGCAATTCTCAGGGCTTTAGGTGCAGTATTTCGATTAAATCATTCCCCGGAACCGTCATCCTACGAAATCCGAAAATAATTTGCGATTTTCAAGCTAACTTGGGACGATGCTCACTACTTCTTGCCGGGCACTCATTCCGCGCATTTAGAGCTCTGAGGGTCCCGGGAGTAACCTGTTTGACGGTTTACCGCCGGCTGCCAGTAATTCTGGCGCGCTGGGGAGCTAGCTGGCAAACAAATCTCGACAGATGTTTTGCATGATGTTGCTCGGTTTGAATTCGATTTCTCGAAGTTTGAACATTCGTTAGAGATCTAGTATGTTTTCCCGCCATATTCGATCTTATTCCCGCTCGCCATCTTAATCTCAGGTCGATCGGGTACCTGTTGCTGCCAAAAAGCATGTGGGCGGGATCGGCTGTTCGGGTCATCTTGACAGGTACTGTCGGTTTTATACACTTAACTCGAGCTGTAGGATAGCTACAGAGCTGATAGGCACACCTAATCGATCTAGAACAGTCAGGCGCGTAAGTCTCAAGCATCCAGATGTGTAAACTCTGTCTGTTACCAGAGCTAGGTTCGCGGAGCTGTTCCTACTCTAATATTCTTTTAGAGATGATGATGAGTTCCTTAACTTAACTCGAGCTGCAGATCAGCCACAGAACTGTTTCCAGTTCGCCGACCCGCCCGGGGCGGACAATGTGACAGCGTCGGTTTTTTCGATGATTGTGAGCGATTTGAAAATCCGTTTCGGGAACCAGTATTTTTCGCACCTGTAGTGGGTTATGGTGCGTCTGCCTGTCACATTCTCAGGTCCTTCTGCAGAGCAAGCGGAAGGGAGTCATCAGGCGCGTTTTTTTTTTTATCGTATCCAGGCGCCTGAACTCCGCCTTCTATCAGAGCTGGGTCCGAAAAACTCGTCGTACCCTGCTAACTTTTTATGTCCGGTGGTGGTTTTCTTGACTTAACTCGAGCTGCAGATGAGCTCGAGGGCGTTTTGGCTCAGCAAGCAGAATCTAACTATCAGCCGGCCTAGCGGAAAGTATCTAGATGCCTGAACTCGGTCTTCTATGAGAGCTGGGTCCGACAAACTATTCGTACTGCTAATTTTGTAGAGATCGTGCTGTTTTTCCACAAATGAAGCTGCAGACGAGCTACAGAACTGTTCGGCGCAGCAATCAGAATGGAATAATCAGGCTCGCTAGTCTAAACTCTGTCTGCTACCAGAGCTAGATCCGCGAAACTGTTCGATGATGATGATGATGAGTTTCTTGACTTAACTCGAGCTGCAGATGAGCTACAGAGCTCTTTGGCACAGCAATCGGAAGGACATCATTAGGCGCGATAGTCTAACGTATCTAGTCGCCTGAACTCGGTTTGCTATCAGAGCTGGGTTCGAACAACTATTCGTACCCTGCTTTTTCTAGAGATGGTGATGGTTTTCTTGACTTAACTCGAGCTGGAGAGGAGCAACGTAGCTGTTTGTCACATAAGTCGGAAGGCAATTATAAGAAGCGCTTGTCCAAAGTATTTAGACGCCTGAATTCGGTTTGCTACCAGAGCTTGGTCAGACATTATTCGTACTCTGCAAACTTTCAGAAATATGATGGTAGCTTTCTTGAGGTGACTCGAGCTGCAGAGGAACTACAGAGTGGTTCGGCACAGAATCGGGAGGAATTTACCAGACGCTAGTTTCAAGTATCCAGATGCCCGAACTCGTCGCGCTCTCAGAGTTGGAGCGAGAAAACTCCTCGCGTGCTATAATTTTTCTAGAGATGCTGTCTCCTCACTCCTTCTTCTCCTCCACGTCCTTCTCCATGAGACCGCGCCCTCGCGCGCGCCATGCGAGATTACCGCGCCCGCATTGCACGAGGAAGCTCTACGAGTTTCCGGCGGTAACCAAGGTTGGTTACTGCTGGGGCTCGTGGGGCCTCCTCGTGCGGCTCGAGCTGCATTGTGCAGTCAGGCAGCCTGCCCCTGGCCTGGCCCGCCGCGCGGGGGCGCGTGGCGATCGGGCCACTCGGCATCTTCGGCGACTTCGGCGAGTCCGAGGTAAGCAGGCCGCCTGCCATTTGTTTGTATTTGTTTGTGTGCATTGTTGCGGCATTTTGCTGCATCGAGCTGGACGGGACGAGCCAGAGTCAATCGATCGATCTGGACCGCTGGGGATCCAACTTCGGACGCTGGGAGTGGGAGTATCTTGCCAGACAGGTTGGTAGATCTTGTCGCGACGATAAAGATTCTCTAGTTGACATACCATCTGGACCACCTGATCTCTCCCCCACTTTACCTCACAATCCTGTTGCACCATATAACTTTCATCAGTTAAGTGCGCATCTCAAACGTACTCGAGAAGATCGATCGTTCTGTGAGAAGTGGAATATCCCTTGTAACATCTCAGACGGCAAGATGGCTGCCTCATCAGCTGCTGCGGTCCCCGAGATTTTCGCCATGGATGCCACTGATATGCCCGTTCCAGGAGCCAAGGAGGAGGAGGTCCCAGAGGGAAAACGTGTCAAAATTCAGACGGTTGAAGGCCTCGAGGAGGCCATGACAAAGGGTATGGACAATATCACGACGCTTGTTGCATCTCTGGGAGGTAAGATGACTGAGGGCTTCCAGTCAACTCATCGGAGCATCACGGATCTCGGCACCCAACTCAATGCTCGTGTTGATTCGGTAGAGAAAAATGTACAGCAGGCGATGACGGACATAGATGCTACTACTAAGAAGGTGGAGGATCAGAGGCTCCAGATTATCCAGCTCCAGCAGGCTCCTGCAGGTGGGGCCCCCAGAGCAGGCACCTCTACGACGGCGTCCTCGGCGGAAGCTCGGCAGTCCATGCAGAATTTCACTCCGTCGTTCGTCGAGCTCAAGGGATGGGTGACGGACTGGCGGGATGCAGAGAAGCGTCAGGAGGAGATGTTGTCGCAGCAGGCGTTGAATTCACTACTGAATGAGGTCCTGGCTGGAGAATGGTTCAGTGGTGTCAAGGAGTTTCTGGACCTGAACCAATCCAAGAGGTTCAACACAGGTCGAGAGGCATGGGGTTATTCGCGTGCTCGGCCCTATTTCCAGAATGGGGTTACCAGTGACCAGCTGTGGGATCTCCGTCGTCGACTCGTCGCCGCGATTGCCGACAACAAACTCCAGCACGCTCCCAGGGTCCTCAAGGTCCACGTGGAGGCCCCCCCCCTGGAAGAAGCCCCATCTGGATGCCGCTGGGATCTTTCAGGCAAAGTTCAAGAGTTTCAAGAAGCATCATTCAAATCTCAGGGCTGAGACGGGACCACCGATTACGTTCATGTGGGGCTCCAGTGACCACTTACCACCTCCAGGGAAGATTGTGGCCAAGTTCTCTCTGCAGAATGGCTGGGAGATTACTCGTGCAATGAATCAGCTTGAACCAGGGATCAACATTGATGATTTGCGAGCGAGGATTTCCAGTACGAACTAGAGGTGCCACGACACCATTGCGTCATGGAATGTGCGTCGGGCAGGTGCAGAGAACGGCCATGACATAATTAATTCACTACGTCGCTTAGATGTGGGACTCGCGGGGTTGTGCGAGTGCCAGTTCCTTTCAGTTCGTGATCTCAGCATGCGAGGTTACACAATTTTTCGGAGTACTTGTCGGAAGGCTGCGGTGATCATGTCTAAGTCTTGGAGAGACTCGCTCAGAGCCACATATCGTGGCAACGGTTTTGTGATTTGTAGTTGTTCTAGTGGTACTGTTATTGTTGCATATATGCCACATGAGAGTATTCGTACCCTTACGGAAGAACAGCATGAACATGATGTGTATGAGCAGATATTGTTTGATATATCCCAAGTGCTTCGCACACATAGGTCTAAGTTCCCGAAGCAGCCGCAGGACCTGGTCTTCTTGACAGATGCTAACGTCGAACTCGAGCCAGATTCGGAGGTCAACGGCTTTAGAGTTACTGGATCAGGGCTTCTGGAGGCGTCTGGGATTGCTGGGGATTCTACGGAGATGGATACTGGGATGGAGGAAGGATCGGATGACGGCAACCCGTATATGACTCAAACAAAACGTGGTGCACGTAAAACAAGACCTCATAGGGTTTTCTTGGGCTTCGAAACTCGACGGGCGTCTAGGCTGCAATCTATGAGGAGGGCCCTACTGGACTTCTGCGGGCTCTGGGGCATCAGGATGGAGAACACATTTGGGCAGAGGAGGGTTACTTTCAAATCAAGTACGGGGGTGGAGAAGGTACTCGACTATGTTGGTGTCAGCCGTCGTTTACACAGGCAGGAGATCACTGTAGGCTGGATGCTGCCTGCGGAAGTCGGCCACGCCTGGACGGAGCACCCATGCAGCAGATACGAGCGTGCGCTGTCTGACCACGCTTGCATAGTTGTTCGCTTGTCTTGTGCACCGTCTGCGAAGAGACGGACCCAGCCTGCTCGCAAATTCATCTACTTGCAACCGGTGTCGCAGCTTGAGTTTGCGAAGAACATGGACGATCGGGGCAGTCGTTACCGTGCATTGTGCCAGGAAAATGCTGACCCAGAGGATCGCCAGGAGATGTTGGATATGCTGGGACCTGACCTCATAAAGGCCGCCGAGGAGACCCCCCAGAAAGATATCAATCCCAGGAATAATGTGCCAAAGAAATCCGAGATCCACTGGGCCGCCCAGGAAAGTAAACGCGAAGCACTTCGTCGTGGGGATAGAGAGGAGGCCAAACGGTGCTCAAAGATAGTGAGGAGAGAAAGAAGGAGGCTGGAGGCAAGAGTACAGAGGTGGAGGACGGAAATGAACACGAGGAGGAGGAGGAGGGCCAAGACGGAGACGTTGATCCTTGCCAACGGGATGGAGTCCCAGAACCGCGAGGAGTGGGGGGACGAGATATTGGGGCACATGAAGTCTAAGGTGGAGGACCCCGAGGCCAGGGAGGTGACCCTTCGTGAGCTACAGTCGCTGCGTGGTCTATGTTCGGGAAGCGGATCCTCAGAGGTGTTCTCGATGTCGCTCCTGCTGCGGGCGAGGGCGAAGCTGTCCACGGGAAAGGCCCCAGGTCCCGACAACGTGACTGTCACGATGTTGAAACAGCTCTCGTGGGCATCTGTTCGACGTGTTCTGGTGAGCTTCCAAGGTGTGTATTCCCGCAGGTTATGTTGCCCCGACAGTTGGCGTCAACTAGCTGCCACGCTCATGCCTAAAGAAATGGACATACAACATTTGACAGATACACGTGTACTATGTCTACAGTCGTGTCTTATGAAATGGTACATGACATGTATTGTGATGATGATTGAGAAGAGGATTGAGGAGCACCGACACTATGTATGCCTGTGCGGATTCAGATCGGGACGTAAAACATCGGAAATCAACAGCGTCGCCAAAAGGCTCAGCCAGCACTCCGCTGTCTGGGGCAAAGGAGACAGTTTGTGGCTTGCCAACCTTGATATTTTACAAGCATTCGATAATGTCACTCCGTGCCTCGCCATGCGCTGTCTTCGTGCTCTTGACATACCAGCTGATCTCATTGTGGCGTTGATTGAACCCATGATGGATAATCAGTGCGTGGCCAGCTTCGAGGGCAGCGAGGCATCTTCAGCGGTCTATTGGGACAAATCTATTCGAACGGGAGGAGTGGAGGGGCCGATGATTTTTCTAGCAGTTTCTATTGTACTCTGGAGAGATGTGATCGACAGGTGGAGGCAGGGTACGCAGTACGGTATCACATTGGGAAATGATGAGCGCATGTTCAACGGTGAGCGTATGACCCACAGTTTCTGGGCAGATAATCTTCTGTTGTATGCGAAGACCCGCACTGACCTCGAGTTGATGGTGCGTGACATGAGTATCCCGCTGATGAATGCAGGAATGACCTGGAAGCCGAAATCCTTGATGTATATTTACTTTGGTGCGCCGCCTGGCATCCCGCCGTCCCCCGAGCAGGATATCCGTGTGCTGGTGCCGTCTAGTGACGCTGCTCTTGGGGACCGAGAAGTGGTCCTGCCGCGTGTTCAGTCGTTTGAGATCCTGGGAGCCACTCTGGAGGAGACCTGGAAGGACCACTCGGATTCAGAGGCCATGCTCCAGAAAGCCCAGAAGATGTTCTTTGGGGAAATCGCTTATTATCGCTGCTCTGGGATTGATTTGGCTGAGAGATTTACTCGTTATCAGGCTAAAGTGATTGCTGCATTATTATTCAACTGTGAGGGCAGAACGCCCGACTATTCCACCATTGCTGCTGTTCGCTCTTTTGAAGGTATATGCCTGGCGTTAATGTCAGGTCTACGCAAGCGGAGAACTGAAGGCTGGTTTGAGTTTCAACGTAGGCGATACAAAGTTGGACGACAGAGTTTTGTTGAGCTTGGATTCCGAAGTGCGGTGCAGATATGGATATTTCGTTGTTGGGATTGGGCTAAGGATGTCTCAGTTGCTGCAAGTATTCGTATGAGGAGATACACAACACAGTGGAGGAGGAGGGAGAGACGGTACCAAATCGGCGTCAGAGGAAAACTCGGGCGATGGCGGTGGCGGCGGCCTCTCATGCTTCTCATGTATCTCAGATCTCCCAGATGTCGAGTGGCTGTCGTCGGCGGACAACGGATGACCAGCCTGCCATACCTGAGGAGTCGGACATGTCACGTGAATGGATGATATCTAGGCTGGTCATGCTACATGGAAGGGGGAAGTGGACGGAACATCGGGGCACATGTATTCTAGCGTTGCCTGCAAAAGATAGGAAGCATCTCACACGCATGAGCATGGGCGCACCTGCCCGTGGACATGCTGTGTGGGACTGGTGTTTGTGCGATCTCTTTGGTTGTGAGTGGTACCTCTCGTTCGACAGCTCCGCTGGGTCCCGAGAGAAATATTGCAAACATTTGCTGACTGTGATTGGCATGCAACACTTGTTCGACTTGTTTGTTTTACCCAGGCCACCTGGTGTGAGGCACGTGAAGGCGGAGGAGGAGGAGGAGAGAGAGAGATGAATGAGAGGATTAGCAAACGTATTGCCGCTAATTATGAGAATGAAAC
The DNA here is from genome assembly GCA_963575745.1 of Prorocentrum cordatum. Lineage (NCBI taxonomy): Eukaryota > Dinophyceae > Prorocentrales > Prorocentraceae > Prorocentrum > Prorocentrum cordatum. The sequence continues at coordinate 43,510 of CAUYUJ010000876.1, forward strand.
GGAGTGGAGGTGTGAGAATATTGAGCGTCTTGGGATGGAGATCTTGGGAGATAGTAAGACGGTTGTAAACTGGATGTGTGGTGAGTGGCAGATTCGCAACAAGCAGTATGTACGACTGGTGGGAACACTACAAAATACGGTATCGATGCTGTCTGGATGGGGACTGACCTCACCTGCATCGGGACAGAATCTGTATAAGCATTTCTTTCGTGAGGGTAATGAGCGTGCGGATAGATTGTCGTGGGAGGCCAGAGGTGGCCAAACTATTACTCGCTGGTTTGCATATGATAAGTTCCTCAGTACTCGTAAGACTGCTCTCCGTGGTGCATTCGATGGGGGTGTCAGTAATGAAGGATGTGGAGGTGGGTGGTGGCTTCAGATTGGCGTTGTAGGTAGGGGTTCCAGCGTGCAGGTTGATTTTCCCATCTCCTCCTCCTCCTCCTCCTCCTCTTCCTCCTGCACCAGCTCGCACAGCTTCCATTGGCACGATGTGGCCGAGGAGGCGATGAGCTTGCCTCCAGGTAGCACGGTAACCTGCTGTGAACTAGCCGCCTGCGCTGCCCTGACGAGAGCTGCTGCTAAGGTGGCGTGCGCTCTGCTGCGACCTACCTAAGATGGTGGGGGCTCAGTTGCACTGCTCCGCCGATTCGGATTCGGATTCTAGTGGCGGACCGCAAACCGCAAAAAACCAAAGGAAGGAGGACGAGAAGAAGGAGAAACGACTTGCGTACATTAATGAACATGCATCGGAGTGGAATGCGGAGCCTCGGGACTCGATACCGATGGAATTGATTGGTGACTCCTCCGCAGGGGTGAATTGGATTAACGGTCTCTGGGCAACATCCAATATTATCTACAAGCACATTCTTGGCGACGTTCAAAACAGGCTGGAGCATATCTCTGTGTTGTATGGTATGAGGCCTCCGAGTTGGGGCCACAATATGTTCAAGTGGATCTATCGAGAAGGAAACGAAAGAGCTGACAGGCTGACATGGTTGGCCAGAACCAGAATAGTTACGTTACGTTCCATGCCTCGCTTATTGAACATGCGAGTAAAACAAAACTAGACGGCCTCCGTGGATTCTTCGACGGAGGTCGCTCTGTGGAGGGATGTGCTGCAGGATGGTGTATAGATTTGTGTGTACACGGGACGTGGCAGTTGGTGGCGGAGGAAGCTTTCTCGCTTGATGCCTCTGCTTCTGTCATGTTTTGTGAGATGATTGCCGCACAACGGCTCTGTATGGCCGTGGAACACATTTTGGGTAGCATCTTTCATCCAAGCAGCTGACTCATTTCATCTTGCTTGGAGCTCTCCAACACCTTTACAATTTCACATGTTGTACTGCATCCTTTTCCTTGTTCCTGCATCCTATTCCGATGCCTATGCCTCAGTGGCTCGGAGTGTGATGATAAGAGATGCCCTCTCTAGCTACCCTGTGCTCCGTTTGGGAGTCTTAGGGCTCAGCTGTCACAGCTGTCCGCGCCCTGACTCAAACTCAAAAAACCAAGGTTGTCGGTTTGCCGCCGGCTCCCAGTAATTCCGGCGCGCTGGGGGGCCAGTTGGCAAGAACATTTCGACGGAAGTTTTGGCTTTTTTGTTTGATTTGAATTGAATTTCTCGAAATCTGAACATTCGTTTGAGCTCTAGTATTTTCGTGATGTTCGATCTTATTTCCGCTCGGCATGTTAATCTCAGGTCGACAGGGTACCTATTACTGCCAAAAAGCACTCAGGCGGGATCGGCGGTTGAGTGTCAACTGCGCAGGTGCCGTCGGTTTTCTGTGCTTAACTCGAGCTGTAGGATAGCTACAGAGCTGGTAGGCACACCTAATCGATCTAGAGTCGTCAGGCGCGTTCGTCTGAAGTATCTAGATGTCCGAACTCGGTCTGCTACTCGAGCTAGGTCCGCGAAAGTATTCGTACTCTTAATATTTTTTTGGAGATGATGATGAGTTTCTTGACTTAACTCGAGCTGCAGATGAGCCAGAGAGCTCTTTGGCACATCAATAGGAAGGAAATCATCAGGCGCGATAGTCTAAAGTATCTAGACGCCTGAATTCGGTCTGCTATCCGCGCTGGAGCCGAACAACTACTCGTCCTCTGCTATTTTTTGGAGATGGTGATGATTTTCTTGACTTAACTCGAGCTGGAGATGAGCGAGCTGTTCGGCGCAGCAATCGGAAGGAAATCATCAGGCGCGCTAGTTGAAAGTATCTAGACGCCTGAACTCGGTCTGCTATCAGCGCTGTTTGTTTTCCTCCTCTCCAGAAATTTTCATGGTTTTCCTGACTTCACTCGAGCTGCAGATGAGCTGCAGAGCTCTTCGGCACAGCAATCGGAAGAAAATCACCACGCGCGCTAGTTTAGAGTATCTAGACGCCTGACCTCGGTCTGCTATCAGCGCTGGGGCCGAAAAGCTGTTCGTACTTTTTTTTTTTTTTTTTTTTTTTTTTTTTTTTTTTTTTTTTTTTTTTTTTTTTTTTTTTTTTTTTTTTTTTTTTTTTTTTTTTTTTTTTTTCTGGAGATGGTGATGGTTTTCTTGACTTAACTCGGGCTGCAGATGAGGTGCAGAGCTGTTCGGCTCAGCAATCGGAAGGCAATGATCAGGGACGATTTTTTAAAGTATCTAGACGCCTGAATTCGGTCTGCTATCAGCGCTGGGTCTGAAAAACTATTCGTGCTCTGCTTATTTATTTGAGATGGTATTGGTTTTCTTGACTTAACTCGAGCTGCAGATGAGCTACAGAGCTGTTCGGCACAGCAATCGGGAGACAATATTCAGGCGCGCTAGTTCAAAGTATCTAAACGCCTGAACTCGGTCTGCTATCAGCGCTGGGGCCGAACAACTATTCGTGCTCTTTTTTTTTAGAGATGGTGATGGTTTCCTTTACTTAGCTCGAGGTGCAGGTGAGCAACATAGCTGTTCTGCACAGCAATCGGAAGGAAATCAACAGGCGCGCTAGCTCAACGTATCCAGACGCCTGAACTTTTTTTTTTTTTTTTTTTTTTTTTTTTTTTTTTTTTTTTTTTTTTTTTTTTTAAAAAAAAAAAAAAAAAATAAAATACATATTCGTAGATCTATGTTTTTCCCCCCTCCAGAAATGCTCTTCCCTCACTCTTTCTTCTCCTCCACGTCTCCCTCCATGAGACCGCGCCCTCGCGCGCGCAATGCGAGATTGCCGCGCCCGCATTGCACGAGGAAGCTCTACGAGTTCCCAGCGGTAACCAAGGTTGACGGTTTACCGCTGGCTCTCATGCTTCTGTAGCTCGTCTGCAGCTCCAGTTTGATTAGGCAAACCATCACCATCTCTCAGACATAGCAGAGTACGAATAGTTTCTCGGGCCCAGCTCTGACAGCAGACCGAGTTCAGGCGTCTAGATACTTTACGCTAGCGCGCCTGATGATTTGTTTTCGATGACTGTGCCGGACAGCTCTGTAGCTCATCTGCAGCTTGAGTGCCTCGTAGAGCCTTTCGGCATCGATGAACTAGAGAAATTCCGGCGCGGGGTGGAGCTAGTTGGCCCGCCCGTTTCGGGCGGACAATGTGACAACCTGGCGCCGGTTGTTTTCGACAAGTCGTTTTGAGAGCCAGTATTCTTCTCACGTGTAGTGGGTTATGCCACGCCTGCTGGTCAATTTCTCAGGTAGAATATTACTGTCAAAAGACGTGGAGGAACCAACTTCACATAAAATCAAAAAAAAATACATGTGACAACCGGACGTCGTTTTTTTAGAAGATTTTCTTAGTTGAGGCCCGAGCTCTGATAATACATATAGTTCAGGCGTCTAGTAGCGCGCCTGATGATGTGCTTTCCATTGCTGTGCTGAACAGCTCTGTAGCTGATCTCACTACCATCCCCCAAGAAATTAGTGCAGTAGGAATAGTTTCGCGGACCTAGCTGGTCCCAGACCGTGTTGGGACATCTAGATGCTTGAGACTTACGCGCCTGACGATTCTAGATCGAGTAGGTTGCCTACCAGCTCTGTAGCTCTCCTACAGCTCGAGTTATCCGAGTTAAGTACAGAAACCGACAGCACCTGTCAAGATGACTCGAACAGCCGATCCCGCCCACATGCTTTTTGGCAGTAGTAGGTACCCGATCGGGCTTTGATTGAGATGGCGAGCGAGAAGAAGATCGAATATGATGAGGAAAAGTATTAGAGCTCCAGCGACTGTTCAAATTTCGAGAAATCAAATTTAAACAGAGCAAACGTATGCAAAACTTCCGTCGTTTTTTTTGCCAACTGGCCCCCCAGCGCGCCGGAATTACTTTTCTAGCTTCGCCACTAACGCTCTTAGGGAAGCTCTACGAGTGATACTCTACACTTGCATTCTGCAGTCGGGCCTTGAGTTGTTCTTGGCATACGATACGAATATCGGAGGCCTACGTGTCGTGTGGTATTGCAAGCTATTCGTTGAAATCCTCATCTTGTACACTGTTGTTGCACTCTGTCAATGTGTTGTACCCTGCTCAATTCATGCAAGTTTGTGATCACCCAGGTAAACATTCGACATTGTGGCAATGATAAGTTCAGGTTTCGTTGAAGGCAGTGGGACACTCAATTCGAGTCAAATGCAATGAGACGCTGGTCTCAATGCAATGAGACATTCAATTCAAGTTCAGTTCAAGTTTCTTCCGATCGAGGAGGAGGTGTTTGGCCTGGATCCGCGGTCGTCTGTGATACGGTGTCTGTTTGAATCATGGTCTGTGATGTTCTCACGTTTGGGCTCCGCTTCCTCTGTGCACGCTGTGCGCTGACCGTGCATATCGTGTGTCTGTAGTCTGCCCAAGTCATGCATGTTGTGATTTTTGAGACATCCAGACGTTCAACATTGAGTCATTCATAATTCATTGCGAGAGGTCCATGCTGACAGTCTCTATTATTATTCTCGTGTGTCTTTGCGAATCACCTTGCTGTGTGTGCCCCTTCTTGTGTGGCGCCCTCTTGACAGTCTCGGAGAGATCATTGAGATTGAAACATTGAGATATTACAGACCTTTCAACTCTATTCATGCAATTTTGTGCTTATTGAGACATTGATCAATTCATGCATGTTGTGAGAATTGAGCCATTGGGGCGTTCAACGTTGAGTCAATGACAACTGATAATTCATTGCGTGAGGACAATGCTGACAATCTCTACTGTGATTCTCGTGTGTCTTCGCGAATCACCTTGTTGAGTGTGCCCCTTCTTGTGTGGCGCCCTCTTGGCAGTCACGGAGATATCGTTGAGGTGAAACGTTGAGATATTTTACGCCCTTCAATGCAATTCATACAATTTTGCGCTTATGGAGATATTGAGACGTTCAACATTGAGTCATTGACAATTCATTCATTCATCAAGGTAGTTTCAACTATTCTGACTTGTTACTTGGTGCCTCAAAGTAGGTCACTCGTAGCTCTGATCGACAGTGCAGTTGCCTCAAAGCAGGTCGCTTGCATGTGATCTCATTTGCTTTGTATATACATGTTCCTCAAGAAGGTCGCATGTACTTGAAGGTCGTTTTCCTGGCTCATTGGAGCCTGCTCGTTGCCCCGTGAGGGCCTGATCAGCGAGACCGCAAACCGCAAAGAAACTTGGTTGACGGTTTACCGCCGGCTCTCATGCAAGCACCGGATAAACGGCCGCTTGTGTCCACACGTGGAGTTTTCGTGTCTCTTCGTCCGTGGCCCGTACCTTGGCCCGGCGAGCAGATGCAGGAGTGAGTTTTTCAGCGCCTCTCATCAGACGTTCCGTGTCTGTCAAACGACGCCGAACGTGATCGCAGCCCAGCTGTTGCATGTCCATGGCAACAGGTCTTGGCGCTGCCAGCAGCTTGTCCTCCACCTCTTAGTGCCAAGCAGCAGGAATTCATGTGACGCCAACGCAGCCTCGGAGCACGGCCAGACTCTGTTGCAAAGGAGAAAATCAATTTGCGAGCGTGACTTCGAGGTTACCTCGCACCCACGCGAATTTCCCACATGGTAACATGGCCAAGGCACCCTGCTGAATAATGAAGACTTATCCCAGTGCGACCCAACCTAGGAGTTGAAGCCAATGCTATGCTCTGCTATGCTCGGCTATACTATGCTATGCTCTGCTCTTCTCTGCTATGCTTTGCTATGCTGCGCAATGCTCTGCTTGGCTAGGCTAGGCTAGGCTATGCTGTGCTATGCTATGCTATGCTATGCTGCGCTATGCTATGCTGCGCTATGCTATGCTATGCTATGCTATGCTAATGCTATGCTATGCTATGCTATGCTATGCTATGCTTTTGCTTTGCCTTCGCTTTTGCCTTCACTTTTGCCCTTGCTTTTGCTTTCGCTTGGCGCCCAGGGAGCGCAATTGGGGGCTTTTGCTTGGCTCCCAGGGGACTGGGGGAACCGCCCAGGGCGGTTTGCACTGTCTGGCCCCTTCAAGCCAAGCGAGTCAGAACCCTTCTAGTTAGGCAGAGCCTAGACAGGGAGTTGTGGATGTACATGTGCCTCGTACTCTTGTCCAGGATATGCGAATACATGCGCGTCCAGAATAGAGTCTCCATCGCCCATGCGTCCGTGGAGCCTTGTTCTAACATCGCCATATACAAATTTTGAACCATGAGCGAAACGTGTTCGCACAAATTCTGCCAGTTCGTGGAAGAAGTGTTGCCTCTTGTTGAAACACTTGCCGCTGTGCGGAGCGTAGGCTAAGATCAAAACTCCTTTCGCAACAGAGGCGCAGCTTGAGCGATGCCATGCGCGCGGTCGCCTGACAGACACCCAGGATCGAAGCACGCACCAGCGGCGCCACTATCCCGCGCCTGTCTTTTCCGTGCTGTCTTCCTGCTCGCCTGACTCGATGACGAGGAAGCCGGAGTCGGTGATGAAAACGCCTGACTTCGGCGTTCACGTTTCCTGCGCGCAGAGGACAATGATCCCTCGGCCGGTAATGATTCTCTACAGCTCGATCTGCGTGGCGTTGTTCATAATGCAAAGACGACATCTCGCGGTCCAGGGCACAAGCGGCCATCCCGCTCAGCAGCCAATGAAAGCCTGGCTTCGCCATGTCCTGAGATTTCCGGAGGCCTTCAGCAAGAGGTTCCTTGCCTCCAGGGCTCAATTCTCAAACAATTCTGCTCGCGCGTGGCTGGCGCCCCTACTGCGGGTGCGCCCCTTCCCTTTAGCTTTCTTTTTTCCGCCATTTCCCCAGCGCCTTCGGAATGCACGCGGTTCAACTTGTCCGAAAGCTTCTTGGAAATGTCGAAAACCGCCTTCATGCGACCGAGTATCACAGCAAACGTTCAGAGTGCTCTGTTCAGTAATCGCTTGAATAGTCACTTCGCTTTTCTAAGGGGCGCCGCTGGCTCCATCGGCACCGGCTCAAGCGACACGTAGAAGGAGAATGTAATGTTGTGGTGGTCGGGGGATTGTCGTCGATTGCGGACTTGGCTCCCAGACAAGCTGCGTGACCTCTACGCCCCGGAGGCCCGACGAACGTCTTTGTCAAAGCTCGCGACAAGGCCACCAGCGAATGGATTGTCAAGGCGTTTTGGGCATCCCGTTTTAGAGGACGGCATTACAATCTGGGCTAAGTCCGACAAGGCTTTGCCAGAACGGGTCTTCTCGGGATGAAAGTTATGTTGAACGGCTCAAAGCTGGAAGCTGGCGGTAAACCATTGGTTACCGCCGGGGACTCGTAGAGCTTCCTTGCCATCTATAAGCATGGCATGCGAGCGCGGCAATCTCGCATGAAGTGCGCGCGAGGGTGTGGAGTTTCATGGACATGTGCGTGACAGCTCCTTAGCCTGCCCACAGCTCGAGTTCTGTTGAGACAACCACCCGCGCAGGAAAGTATACGACTCAAATTGAACAGATGAATAAAACATATATGTCAATCTTGAGAAGCTCTCGTCACGTGTAGAACATGCCCATTCCATATCGAATGATGTGTTTGACAGTTTGGTTGCTGTTTACAGAGTACAACTAATTCTTCGGTCGCAGCTCTGGTAGGAAACCGACCTCAGGCGTCTCAGTACTCCAGACTAGCGCTCGAAACCCTTTCCATTCAAACGGTGTTGCCTCCCAGCTCAGTAGCTCGCCTACAGCTGAAACCAACACCGTCTCTCCAAATTTTGATGCGTACCACCTTTTTTTTGGGTCGCAGCTCTGGTAGCAGACCGATTTCAGCCGTCTAGATACTTCAAATTAGCGCTCCTCTGCATTTCCTGTCGATTGGCGTGCATCTCAGCTCCGTAGCTCGTCTATAGCTCGAATTTAGTAGAGAAGGCAAATATCATCTCTCGCCAAAAATTGCGGCGTGCGGATAATTTTACAGTTGCAGCTCTGGTAGCAGACCGATTTCAGACGTCTTGACACTGTAGACGAATGTTCCCTCTTGGACTGTATTCTTCCAAGCCCCGTAGCTTGCCCACAGCTTGGATTAGGTAGAGAAAACCAACATCGCCGCAACAAATTGAGTACAAATAGACTGGCAGCCGGCGGTAAACCGTCAACCAGGTTACCGCCGGGACCCTATTAGAGCTCTTGACATGCGGAGTAGTGTTCAGAATACGAAAGCTTCCTTGCATATCAGCTTAACTCGAACATTGTATTTGTTTATACGAAATTGGTTCCGTTAAGTGTTTTGATAGTGACATTGCAGCCAGGGGTCGGAGAATTCGACAGACCGACGCGCCATAACCTACTATAGGTGCAAAAAGAAATGGAGTTCTGTAGCTTGCTTTCTGCTTCAGTTAAGTTGACGAAGCCATTATCATCTGGGAAAATACATCCCGATAGTGAAAATGATGATGATGCTGCTTATGATGATGATGAGGATGGGGATGATGATGACGATGACGATGCCTTCGATGATGATGCTGATGAGGATGATGATGCTGATGATGCTGATGACGAGGAGGAAGAGGAAGAGGAGGGGGGGGATTATGATGATGATGATTATTCTGATGCTGATGAGGATGATTCCGACGATGATGATGATGCTACTGCTGATGATGCTCATGATGCTGCT
>CAUYUJ010000876.1:56235-73735 GCA_963575745.1 Prorocentrum cordatum
GTCGTCGTCGTCGTCGTCGTTGTCGTCGTCGTCGTCGTCGCCGTCGTCGTCGTCGTCGCCGTCGTCGTCGTCGTCGTCGTCGTCGTCGTCGTCGTCGTCGTCGTCGTCGTCGTCGTCGTCGTCGTCGTCGTCGCGCTGGTGGTGGTGCTGCTGCTGGTCGCTGTCGTTGTGGGGCTGCTGCTGCTGCGGGTCGTGCCGGCGGCGGTGGCGCCGGTCGCTGGCGTGGTGGGGCTGTTGCTGCTGTGGCTGGTGGTGCCTGGGGCGATGCCGCTGGTGGTGCCCTTGCTGGTAGCCGTCGTTGTGGTGGTGCTGCTGGTGCTGCTGGTCGTCGTCGTGGTGGTGGTGCTGTGTATCGCCGTCGTAGCGGTAGTGGTCCTGCCTGTGTCGGACCTGGCGGCTCGGCAGTAGCTGCGTCTCGGGATGCGTGGTCAGCTTGCGTGGGCGGGCATAGTGGAGGACAAGCCCAGGGTGGAGCCTCCGAGCGTCGGGCCTGCTAGCGGGCGTCGGCGGCGAAACGATGCAGGCGACGATGCAGATCTGCCGGCTGGTACGCCGACCGTTCCTTGGCGACCAACTCGATCCGGCGCCTGTCGTTGGCCGCGATGTCCGGGCGGCGACTGCGCGCAGAGGAAAACGTTAGACGGAGGCCCCCGCCCGACCTCGCGGCATACGCGTGCCCACATCCTTTCGATTGGGGGGCGCCGCGTTTTAGCAAGCGCCCGCTGCGAGGGCATGCTGGTCTTGTCGCCTCGCTTGTCCGAAGGGACCTGACAGGAGCGTCCCTTCATCTGCTGGCCCTGGCGCTCCAAAGCAGGTGAAGTCGTCGTCGGACCAGCGTCCAGAGACGCTTAGTCGTGCAGGTACTCCTTCAGGCGTCGGCGGGATCAGCGTCAGGTGTCGCCCGCCGCGACGGCCTCCTCGGGAGTCGCGCATCCAGTGCTCGTCGTCCTTGGTCAGGTCGGGGCGCGCTGCTTCTTGGGCGCGCGCCGTCCCAGACTTCTTATCGGGTTGGGCAGGCAAATCCGTCGCGAGAGGCTGCGGCCCTGGCGCCTTAGGTTTCCTGGGGGCCGCGTCCCTGCGTGGAGGGCGGCGACAAAGCCCTGTTCCGCCAGAAGGTGTCCTGGTCGTAGCAGGGGTGGCCAGCGGAGGCCAAGTGGCAGCGAGCTCACTTGGAAGAGTCTTTCTGCGCCGGCTGTCGCCGGGGGAAGGTCGAGAAGGCCGTCAAGCGTCTAATGGAGCGTGGGCGACGGAGGCAGCGTGCGCAGCACGTGGGCCTTGGGCGGGGATTTGGCCGAAGTGCGGCAGAGCCGAGGTCGGGCAACGTGCGGGGGAGCGCGGCGCGTCATGGGCGCCAAAGTTCGGCTCTGCGCTGGAAGGTCGCGCGTCGAGTGTGTGTACGCTTTTGCTTGTCGCGCGGACAGCAGTGGGGAGGGAGGAGCGTTGGGGAGTTGAGGCTGTTTACAGGAGAGGATCGCGTAGCGGCACACGGCCCCGACGCGGCCACACCGGACCGGAAAGGCGCACAGGAGGCGCACGCTTCTTCATCTCACGCTTCTTTCAGCGGTGCGCCCAGGGGGCTCGAGAAGGAACAGGCCTCTTTAGAAGGCTCGGGGGCCCCGGGCCGTCTTTGAGAAGTCGCCCAAAGTGCGCCCGGAGACGAACCAACCGTCCAAGAAGTCCAGAAGGCTGGCCTTCTCCAAAGGTTTTTTCCTTTTTGCTTCCCTCCCCAGGCTCGCCGCTACTTTGGTTCCTCGCTTACCGTGCCGTCGAGGGGCCCTGCGATTGTCGCGCTTCGCGCGTCGCAGTCTGGGCCAGAGTCCTTGCTCGCGTCAAGCGCGTCGTGGGACGCAGGGCGCGCGGCGCGAAGACAGAGGTCCTGAGGGCGAGGGGGTCGGAGGTTGTGGGTGTCAGGGCTTCGATGGACCGATCGCTGACCGCAGCGCCCCCCCCCGTCGTGTGCACGGCTGGTCGTCCATCCACGCAGTCACCGTCGACATCGGGCACGGGAGAGGTTGCGCGCGTGTACGCTGCCTGTCTGAGAGACAGAGTGACCGGCGAGCGTGTCTGCCGACCTGCCGACGTGAGGACAAACACTAGACAGCCAGGTGTCCTGCATCGAGTTGCCTGCGGGCTATCCGCCGTCGCACCGTCGCACCAGCCAGACACACTGTGTGACAACCCGTCGGGGACCGCCCAACTGGCGCGCAGGTGTGGCCCCCTGGTCTCCGTTTCCCTGGAGTTTTCCTGGGGACGAAGGGTGGGTGCTAAGAGGGACTACCGCGGTTTTTCTTGGGGGGGAGGCAGTCGTGGGGGTCCCGTGGTGTTCTCTGGCTGCCAGTCCGGACAAGCACCAGGGCCGCGCGCGGGCTCAGGGGAAGAGGGGGGGCGCGCTCCGGCGCGCCCTCAGTAGCAGTTTCTCCAATCCAAGGCGGGGCAGGGCGGGGCGAAGCGATGGGGGGGGGGGCTAGGACTGCTGACCCTGATTCGCGGCAGTGCAGGCCCGCTGCCTCCCGTTGCTGGGGAGTCGCAGGGACACAGGAGGGAAGCAGCAAGAGGGACAAGAGGGAGATGTGGCGGGCCCGAGCGGGGTTTAGTGGAGCTCGTGGGGCTTTCGTGGGCTGTCTTGGGGCTCTCTTGGCCGTTGGGCCTCTTGGGGCTTTCGTGGCGCGCCTTACCGGGTCCGCTTCGCCAGGTGCCGGGGGTGCTAGGGGAGGGGAGGTGGAGAGTGGTGGTCGAAGTGTCGAGGGACGTTTCTCGCACTTCTGCGCCTGGGTTGCGCGCTTTTCTAAGCAAGGGGAGAGTCCAATCGGACCGTCGGGTTACCCAGGGGGCCTCGGCAGGGGGAGGGGGTGGGGCCCGCGCGAAAGATCTACAGTAAGCCCCTCAAGCAGCCGTAGACGTTCGACCACTTTTCAACTTACCTAGGGCCACGGGGGCGAAGGTACGGAGAGAGTAGCGATAGAGAAAGGGAGAGAGAGAGAGAGAGAGAGAGAGAGAGAGAGAAAAAAAAAAGAGAGAGAGAGAGAGAGAGACCGGACAAGTAGGCGGACCAAGGTCCGTCCTCGGGGCGCACTGCGGTGCGACAACCCGAAAAACATTGTTAGCGGCGGTGCAGCCTTAAGATACGAGGGCGGGCGACAGGCCCCCTCCCCCGGCGCAATGCGTCTGAAGCAAAAGACGGCGGACAGACCATGAAGATCTCACCTGTCAGACCGCGTGAAGAAGAAGGCCCCAACGCGAGTGGCGACGTGAAGAACGTGGCTAAGGCGGCTTGGCGGACCGCCGGTTGGGCGCTTGGCCGCTGCGCGGCGCGCAGAGACGGGGCACCCCCCGCCCCCACGCCCAGGCCCCGTGGACGCGGTGCCTCGCGGGCGCACGGGCTGGCGAAAAGAGAAAAGGTGCACCAGCTGGGAGCCGTATGGCCCAGCACAGTGCGCACAGGCCGAGAACCCCAACAGGAGCGGCAAAAGCTAGCCGACAGCACAGCGGCACCAGCCGCTGCCAGCTAACCTGTAGCCCCCATTTTTTTTTTTTTTTTTTTTTTGGCCTCCGCTGCGGCGGCCACAGGTCGGACGCCCGCCGCGCGCCCTCGCCGCGCGCGCCCGGTCCGCGGACCCCCGCGGCGCCCCGGCTCACCCCCCCCCAGAGAGAAGTGGGCGAGGCGGGGCGCAGGGTGCCTCCGTCTAGGGTCGGGTCTTTCACCGCCCTTCGTAAGGCTCCCCTTGAGAAAGAAGAGAGCTCGCAGCCCACGCCGACCCACCCGCCCTAAGGCGCCCCTCGGCGACGGCGCCTGCCCTCGAATAGGAGGGCGGCCCCCCCAGCCAAATGGAGACGCTAGGGCGACGGCCCCGCGTGCGCGGCCAGCAGATAGAGAACAGGGCAAGAGAAGCAACAAGTGCAAGCAAAACAACAGGCACCACATGATGCAAACAGATGGAAACAATGAGAGGACAACAAGCATGCAACATCGCACCGCTGCTCCCCTTCTCCGAGTGCATACCACGCAAGAGCGGCGACGAGACAAGGGACAACACAAAAACCAACGAGACGACGGAGAGGGCGACGACGACGACGACGACGACGACGACGACGACGACGACGACGACGACGACGACGACGAAGACGCGACGACAGAGACAACAGCCCCCTCGCATGTCAGCCGAAGTCTGCCTGACAGAGGCGGGCACTGGACGACAGCCCCCCCCCCAGAGGTCAGACGGGAAGCGTGCTCCTCCAAACGGTAAAGTCAGACCCAACGATCGCAAAGGGACGTCGTGGCATAGTTGCACTGCACACACACACACAAGCCGAGAAAAGGACGCAACACGGGCCGCAGGGGCCGCAACACAACAGTGAGGCAGACACTTGCACGCAGTACGGGCCGCAGGGGCCGCATCACGACAGTGAAGCAGGAACAACGCATGGACTTCTGCACACAGCTGGACACCCTCACACACCTGCTGGGAAGCATACAACAAGATAGAATGTGCGATGGGACCACAACAGTAAGGCAGGATTTTGCACGCAGACCGGGCCGCAGGGGCCGCATCACCACTGTGAGGCAGAGAAAACGTAGAGGAGAAGCAGGACAGGCAAGCAGGCACGGTGGGAAGCGCGCGCACGCGGCGCGGGTAGCAGAGGATCCAAGCCGCATTTTGCCACCGCGCGCACGCGGACCACAGTCGACCTGCGCGCTCGCCCCCCCTGGGCGCAGGCCACGACGGTGCCGACCCACGCCTGGCACCCCCCTGCCCAAGCACCGGTCAGGGGCTCACGCCGGGCGCCCCGCAAACAGGCCGGGCCTAATGATGCATGGCACCAGTCATGGCCAAGAGCACGGCCGTGGCAACAAAATGGACATGCTCACGGCGCTCCGCTGGCGGGCGGCACTGGTGGAAGAGAAACTGAGAAACCTGGGCAGGACAGGAGGGAGGAGGCAAGGGGAGGCGAGACCACAGAGCGGACCTAAGTTCAGCCGAGGCTGAGCAGGAAAAGAGGGCATGCCACACATCTACGTCACGCGCGCCACAAGCCCCACAACGGGGCAGCGTAGAAACGCAGAGCGGGGCCCCCAGCACTTGGAGAGGCCAGCATCCAGACATTCGCACCACAGACCAGAGGCGGAACTGGAGCCAGGAGCCAGGGCCAAGTGCCAAATCTAAAAGGTTCCAGTGCGTTCCCGGCGGGCCGGACAGCCACGCCGAGAACGGGAGACGAAAGACAGGCAGGGCATCTGCAGTAGCCCGCTGGAACGAGAGAAGATCCAGCTTAAGGAGTGCAGGGCGGACGACATAAAACTTGTAGCTACGGAGGAGCAGACGACGCGCTGCAGGATCAGCGCGCGCCTTGGCGCACGCCGGAGGTCCGGCGAAAGGCCACTCTACCACGTCAGGAAGGGGAGGGTCCAGAGAGCACATCCACGCCCGGACCGCGCTCGCCCACGTGGAGCAGCTCGTGCCCGAGGCCACTGTCAGCATACTGGCACCCGGGTGCTCGGCGGGCAGGAGGAGCAGCCTTGCGCGAGCGAGGACCGTACGCTCAAGCATCTTAGTGCCCAAGCGCAGCTGCCACCCACACTGCGCTACGACAACCGCGCCGGGCAATTCTGGGCCGATAGCGCATCCGAGCAAACGCCGTGCCCAGGACGCTTGCAAATGATCGAGTGAAAAACGCGCCCGCTCGGCCAGGAAGAGGAACGGGGAGGGGTAGAGCAAGGCAGATTCCACGCGCGACGGCACTTGGGCACACAGGACTGGGAGACCAAAGCCCCCAGACCCGCCGGCGAAAAACAGCGCCTCGAACAGCTCATGACCTTTGGCCAGCGTAGCCCGAAGCAGGGGGCGGAAAGAGAGCCGGGAGTCAAAGAGCACCCCCAGCAGGGCCTTAGTATCCACCACTGGGCAGCCGATGTCCCCCGGCGGGGGGCTGTCAAGGATCACCATGGCCGCGGTTTTCCCCGTCTTGTAATTAAACATGGACCGGGTGCGGCTTGCGTACCGCGAGCAGGCTGACCATGGCTCCCGCGACACGATGGCTCGGAGAGCCCCCGGCGAGGATGTGGCAACCGTGAGGTCATCAACAAACTGCAGTGGGGGCAAAAGGCCCGTGCCCAGGCGGTCCATCAAGTAGGCCCTGTCGGCCTCAGAAGCTAGCCGCAGGGCACCGCGCAGCATCGCGCGCTCGGCACTCGGGAAGGGCGCCTGCTCCGCGGCAGCTGCCGACGCCACCTCGACAGCCAAGGCTTCGAGGTCGCCCCCAACAGCTGGCGGCGCTGGCCCACACGCGGCAGGGGAATCAGGCACAGGAAGCGCTAAGCACAAACGCCGCAGGTGGGGCTCAACCCAAGCAGCACAGCTCCCAGGCAGCACGCGATACACCTCCTCCGCCAGCCACTTGAGCTGCGCGTTGAAAACACCCACGCTGAACCTACGGCCCTGCGCCGTGCCGCCGCCAAGCGAAAACAAAGAAGAGATGTGGCCGCGAAGCGCAATGTACTGGTTGTCGGACGACATAAAATCGTCAAGGAGAAGCCAATCATGGCCACGGACACCTGCTTCGTAGGCATTTAGGAGCATGGCGGGGTGGGAGGCAACATCAAACGCCCACTGAAGATCCGTGACCGCCCAATATGTGGGCATGCCCTGGGCACAGCGGAGTTGGGCATGAAGGAGAAGAGCCAGGAGGAGAGGAAGGGGGTCACCCACTCCGCCCTGTTGGGCCACTCCGCAGTACGCCTGTAACAGCGGGGCGTTGCGCAACGTCCACAGGCCATCCACGACAGACGTCATGACCGCCGAAATAGAAATCGGGCGCAAGCACAAAGTGGAGCGGACGACGCGGGGGCCCGACTTGTGCAGGGGAGTCACCTGCCGGCTCGACCACAGGGTGCTCGTAATGGCGCACTGCCGGGAAAGGTTCGCGAGGGCCAGGGTAACCCTGCGGCCCTCTGGCACCGCCGACCGGACAGAAGCGAAACACCCGCGGAGCGCGGAGGAGGTGGTCTTCAAGCTGTCTAAGACGGCATCCACCTCAGTGGTTGAGTAAAGGGCGAGGCCCGGAGAGGCAGGGCCAGCGCCAACCGACCGGATCGCCGAAACCGCGCAGGCCTGCGCGCGCTGCTCCTCCGGGTTACAAGGGAAATCATTGCGCACGCGGTCCATCATGTCAGTCTGCAATGCCTCGAGCATCTCCTCCACACTGAGGGGGTGCCCATCGACCGGGTCGGCCAACGCAATTTCAAAGGGGTTACGCGACCGAAAAAATTCCGACAGAAACCGCTCGGCCAAACCAGGGGAGACCGTGCGGAGGTCGGAGAAGCGCTTAAACGCCAGGTGGCGCTCGGCCCACGCGGCTTGCGCAACAGCCCTTTTAAAAGCAGCTTGCGATTCGTACGCGTCGGGGTCTAGCGGAGGCCTACTCGGGCGCACGGGGGCTGCCGTGGACGCCTTAGTCGCCCCCGCCGCGAACCCAGCCAGCACGTAAATCACGTCGCGCGCCCAAGCGGCCGCGTCCAATAAAGCGCGGCGCTGCTTCTTAGTGGCGCCCCCCCCGCTCCACGGAGGGCGCAGCCACTCACAGGCAATGAGGGATTCGACGGCGTCAGCCAGGTACGCCAGGACAGGCGCCACGGCGAGCAGCACATCGTCCCACTGGCCATCTGTGCGCCACGTCACGCGACACAGCCCTGACAGCTGTGGGGGGCGGAAGGCGCACGGGAACGAACACGAGACCAACCGATGGTCCGAATCTACACCACTCGCATGGGCGACAGTAACAGGAATGAGACAGTGGCGCTCGGCGAGGATCAGGTCGATGCACGTGCCCGAGTCATGCGTGGCAACTGGCGGGTTGCACGCCACAAAGCCGGCGGCGGTGATCATAGCCTCGATGGTGCGGTCTTGCGCCGACTGGCGGCAGTGGAGGCAAGCACAGCCAGGAGGATGCTGCAAGACGTAGGACAGGTGGACGTTACCATCGCCACAGATCAGGACGCGCGCACCCGGGTGGCGCGCGCGTACCTCAGTGACGGAGGAAACAATAGCCGACCACGTCGCCACATCGCCGCCCGGGGCGGGGTAGCACGCGCAGAAAACAAAGCTCGGGCCAGGAGTCGGCGAGCCGGGAGCAGCATCACCCCAGAACTCAAACCACTGAGCGCGGTCAGAGGACAAGTCAGGGAGAGGGCGGAGGAGCGAGACAATCTCGGTGCGCACAAAAATACCGACCGCGCCCCAAGAGACCGATCGTGGGCCCAGCCACGAGAACGGGAAGCCCGCCGGCAGAACTGCCCCAGGAGGCAGGCGCGCACCCGGAAGCACGCAAATGTCGGCGCCACTCCCGGATAAAACGTGGGCGACAGCGTGGAGGCGCCACTCCAAGAACACATCAGTGCCCAGGGCCAGGAAGCCCAGGCGGCCGGGGTTCAGCACCTCCAGGCGGACGGAGCTACAGGGCTCGGGCCCCTCGGCGGGGCGCGACGGGACGGCATCCCCCAGCCGGATTCCCCCAGCGTACGGGGAGACAACTTGCCGGGGCTGCTGGCGCAAGCCCGCGCGCGTTAGTGAGGGCGCGACCTCCCGGCGCAGCAGCGACGAAAGTGCGGACACCAGGGCCGCAAGCGGAGCGGCAGCCCCGTTGCAGCAGAGCAAGAGAGGGGGCGGGAGGGAGGGGCAGGTAGCTAGCAGTGCATCGCAGTCTTTGGCGAGCGCACACATTTCTAGGCCGCGGCTCTCCGTGCCCAGCCAGCGCAAGATCAAGTCACGCAGAGGTTTTGCGGGGCATTCAGGCCCACAGGAGTCCATGGCTGGACACTTCCCGCCCTGCGCGGCGAGCGCCCCCGCGGGCGGCACGGCGGGTTCGCCGCGTGGCTGCTGTACGGCTGAGGGCGGAGCGAGACGGGCAGGACGTGGCGGGGCGCAGAGAGGATGACAGCGTGCATGGTAAACCTTGCACGCACGTACATGGGGCAAGGACGGCCTCAATCAGCGAGCCGGTGCGTGTCAAGGACTGCGAAGCACAACTCAAGAGCAACTGCAACACTGGTCAACCAACTCGGTCATGCGCGTACGGACTCCCTGATTGCAAAGCTGCCGAGACACTGCATGGAGGACCATACTCGCGCGCACGCTCACAAGGAGCACGTCAGCATGCAACGCGGGCTGCAGGGCGCACGCGCCAGACAAGGGCACACACGCACGTGGCGGCACTGTGTTGGACACGCATGTTTTACCGCTACGCTGCAAACAATACGGTTCATAAGGCTTCCAGTGGCTGTGAAAAAACAGAGGACATGTAGCGGGGTGTCCCGCCGAAAATTCACACGGCGCCAATGCAAGCCGAGCGGGAGGCAGTCAGCAGCCCGCCCTTACTGGAAGGCCCGCGGGCCTCCACCCTGGTCGGCGGCTTCCGCTTCGCTCAAGATCTGCCGCGCCGACCTCTTGGGGGCCGGCGCGCAGAGCAGGGGCGCGGATGAGGCCGGAGGGACGGGCGACTGTAAATCGGTCACGGGCCCTAGGAAGAGGATCAATTCTTCAATCCACGTGTCCAAAACCGCCCGGCCACCGCGAACGATCACGGTCCCAAGCCGGCGGTTCAGCAGCTGGATTTGCAAAGACTGCTTGGGATTCAACGCCGTCGTGACGTCGAGATTCGGCTGCGCTGGGCAGCCGTTGGCCACCGCGAAAGGGGGCGGGCCAGCGTAAGCATTGGCACCACGGCGCGGCCCCTGGACGATCTGTATGCCCATGGCTTGCGCAACGTTGTGCAAATCTACCTGGGAAGTCAGGTTGGAGGCAAACTGAGCCGTCAATTTCAGCCTCGGGTCTTTATGGTTCCCCACTGTCTGCCGCAGCCGCATGAGCCAGCTGGACACGGCCTCCTCGTGTCCAGCACGCGAGTGGAACCTAACTAGACTCGCAGGGAGCGGCGGGCCAGGGGGCAAGCCAAGAGACGGCGCGGGGGACGCGGCGGGAGCCGAGTTGGCATGCACCTGGGCCGATACTGCCGCGCTCACAGCCGCGCCGGGGCCCGGCGGCTGGCCAGCCGCCCAGGATGGGGTGGATGCCGCTGGACCGCCGCTGCTGGGGAGGCTGGCAGGGACCGAAGGGCTACCGGCAAAGTAGGGACCACTGACTGGGGGCACGCCGGGTTCCTCAGGTACCTCACGCAGCAAGCCATGAGGGGCAGCCGGGGAGGGCGAAGCATGGCCCAAAGGCGGGACGGTTCCGGCGGAACCGCCCGGTCGGGAAGCCGGACCCGACTCCAGGCATGGGCTCGCATGCGTGCCAGACGCGGCCCCCGGCGACGACAAGGCCTCCAGCCTGGCCTTGAGGGCGGAGCTGCGTGCCGCGCGCTGGAGGAGCTCTGGGGGGCACGTGGGCGCGATGGTCCCCGACGCCACGTGGAACCAGAACTTCAACCCAGTGGAAGATGAGGTGAATTCGCCCCACTGGGCGCGCTCGGTTTGGAGAGCCTCGAGCTCCAGCCTGATCTGCCTGAGCTCCTCCTCGCGGGACGCGCCCAGCGGGCCAGGAACGGGGGAACCCGCCTTGAGAGCACTGGACGCCTCGCTGTTGGCCGGGGCAGCGGCCGCGACCGGGGTAGGCGGCAGGGGGCCTGGCCCCAGGACTGGCGCCACGCTGGCGGGAGACGGCGCCAGCGCCACCACAGCCGGCTGGGTGGAGGCAGGGGCAGGCTTGGCGGGCACGCACGGGTGGGCGGGCTCACGCGGGGGCGGGGGTGGCGGCGGCGGCGGCGGCGGTGGCGGCGCCGTCGCCGGGTGCTCCCACTGAGTCTCGTTAGTCGCCCGGTTGAAGAAGAAAAGGGCGCCCGCGAGGTCGCGCTTGGACTCCCAGCCCGGTGGCAAGCCTGGCGGGCTATGGAGCGGCGGACCTGGCGAGCTGAGGAGCGCCTGGCCAGGCGAGGTAGGCGCCGGAGACAGGCGGGCTCTCCTGACTGGCGTCGCCGGGGACCGTGGCACTGGAGACCCCAGCTGGGAGGAGAAGCCTAGGGCGGGCTGCGCCTGGGGCGTGCCCACAGCTTTGGTGCTGACGCCAGGGAACTCGGGGTGGTCCCAGACGCCGGGGGGGCGCTGCAGGGGCGTGTGCGGGCTGAGGGGGCCAGCAACGCCCTCCCGGCCGGGCGATGGGGCCTCCACCGCCGACTCTGCCAGTGGCGTAGGACTACAAGATGACGTGGAGCTGGGGCGACGCCGCAATGGGGTGCGGCGGCGCCGGCGCCCGGAGCGACTGCGGCTATCATCGCGGCGGCGGCGCGAGCGCCCCATGGGCGCGACGGCCCAGCCGAAGTGGCGCCAGGGCGTCCTACCCTCGTGGCCGCTGGGCCGAAAAAGGACAGCGGAGGCAGCACGGGGCGCGGGAGCAAACCCGACCTCCTCCCCGCGCACGCCCAGCGAGGGCGGCCGGACAGCAGGTACGGGGGTGGGGGGGAGGGCACCGCGCGGTGTACAACAACGGTCGAAAGCAGCAACAAACAGGCATGGGGACAAGATTAGCGGAACGCCCACGAAAGGTAGAGCTCCCCCAGGGGCACGGACGGCGACGACGACGACGACGACGACGACGACGACGACGACGACGACGACGACGACGACGACGACGACGACGACGACGACGACGACGACGCCGAGGACACCCGCCCCCTCCCAGGCCAGAGGTGAGCTCGCTGCTGCAGACGAAGACGTCCAACAAAACGAGTGCTACAAGCCGTGACTCGCACTCCCGCCCACGCACTCCACGAATCAATGATGATGGAGCGGCGGTGGTGACAAGGTAACGGAGAGACAGGGGGGGAGAGAGAGCGGGGAGCAGGGCGGGGAGGGAAGGAGGGAGGGGGCCAAGGAGAACCAGGAGGGGTGGGCAAATTTGGCGACGCTCTCTGCCCCATGCCTGATCGTCCCATAGAACGGCAGAGAAGCCGAGCTTGCAAACTCAGAAACACCCCCATCACATCAAGTGCACACCGCGAGGATCCCCGATCGTGGTGAATGGAAACTGCTTGCATGCGTCAGCGCAAGTGGCTGGATAAGAACACCGACGACGGCGGCAGCAGCAACGGCGGGGCACCCGACGACGACGACGACGACGACGACGACGACGACGACGACGACGACGACGACGACGACGACGACGACGACGACGACGACGACGACGACGGCGGCCCCACCCCCCTCCCGGGCCAGCCGGAGGCTGCCCGACAGACGGCCGGCGACTCTGCAAACACGACTGCAACGAGTTACTGCATGACCAATTAGATAAGCGACAAATCACGGCACAAGGCACGGGTGCGCCTCAAGGATGCCCGGGGCAGTTACCTGATGTTAAAAAGCTCAAGACGACAGAAATTCACCGCGGGGCAAGTCCCCTGGGCGAATTTCTGACGTTAAGGGCCCTTAACGTCAGAAATTCGCCCACCACACCCCTGAGGCCGGTGGGGAGCGCTTTTCCTCCAACTTTTCTGCAGGCCAAGCACGGTCAGGACCTTTTGCGCTTGCCCTTGCAAGCCTCAGCGAGGCGCACAGAATCTGCATGCAGCCGGGATTCAAATCTCCAAGCGGTCGAGGCTCCAAAATACACCGCCGAGCAGACTACCCACCACTGGCAGGCCAGGATCCGGATCAAGAGCCGCCCCTCCGGGGCCGTGAGATTGAGTTCCCTTGCAGCAGCGTCCTCATCTAAGATGCTCAATGCTAGACGGGTGTTCGTGCCTTCCATTGTGGGCTCAGCCGCTGAGAAATCTGACAAATCGGCTAAGCCTGCCAGGTGTAGCGCAATCGCGCAATGATTGGGCATGAGGTTGCGTGCCTGTAAGACCCCGCACAGACCTTTGACCTCTGCCCAGCTGGCTTTGGGTCTGTCAGCCAGGCAACGCTCGGCGGTTACTTGCAAGGCCCGCAGCAGACCGCCAATAGATCCAGCAGTTTGCTGACCTGCATCTATGTTTGGGGTCTTCGACCTACCGTTAGGAAGGATCTTACGAGGAAGGCACGGACCATCCAAGCACGCTGATGAAAGCACGGCTTCTAACGCTTTGTGTCCCACATTAGCGATCGCACTGACATGAGGGTCTCTGGCGGCAGTCGCAACACACGATACGAACTGTGCACTACGAGTATATTGTGACCAAATGTGGACTGCTATCCGTTCAGTGGGAGTGGCCGCTCCGAGGGCTACGCAAAGGTCAGATGCTGCAAAAAATAAATCATCTTCCTTAGAGGCGTCGTGGGTGTTGACCCCCGCCAAGGCCCGTTCAAAGGTAAGGGGCTCACCATTTTCACAAAAGAAGGGGCTACTCACGTTACCAATGCGGGTATCCCCTGTACCACGGGACCTCTGCTTGACAAAATAAACAAACGTCTGAAGGGGCTTAACACCAGTCGCTCGGTGGGCATCACCCATGGCCTCCGAAGTGATTGGCCCATGGTCTCTTACGTGGAGAGAATGCCGACTCCGCGCCTCAAGCGCCGCGCGCGCCGTTGTCGTCGGCGGCCGGCCCCGGCCAAGCCCGCCGGGCCGGACACGGCGGCCAGGCGCGCCCCCGGGGGCGGGCGCCGGGCCGGGGCCCGCCGGGCAGGGGAGCGCCACGAGGGGCTCATCATCGCTCGAGGAAGCCATGGCTGGCGCCGGGGGCACCGGCGGGCGCGCTGCCGGGCGGCTCGCGTGCGAGAGAAGCTGCAGGGGCATCGCTGGTTACGCCCTGCGTGCTAGCCGCACGAGGAGGGGAGGGGAGCAGGAGGAGGAAGGAGGAGGAGGAGGAAGAAGTTGAATGAGACTAGCTTCAGACGACACTCCCCCCCGGCGACCCTGGGGTGCGCTGACGGACAGGCCCCCTGCAAGAGCAGAAACCTGCGTGATGAGCAGGAGTAGCAGAGAAAACGCAATCAGATGGAGAGCCGAGTGCCAAGATACTCATGCAGCCGTCACCCGAAGCACGTGACAGCGTGTGCCGAGCACGCACGCGCTCACAACACACCACGCGACACACAACCCCCGACACCCCGCTTGAATGTGCTTGCGCGCTTGCTTGTTCGCGCCGCTAAAGCCACGCCGGGCCAATAGAACACGGGATAAACGAAAAGCAGCATCAGGTGCCCCTGCCCCATTCACACCGACCCTTGCTGCACAGCCGCACGGGCGCCTCACCCTCACCTCCCCCATGCCTCCACAGACGCTGCCAGACCCATTTTCCCATTACGCTGCACATGACATGCTTGGCTGCACTGCGGTAGCCACAACGGCCTTACAGGACCACGGCATATGTTATTGCCAGAGCGCCAGTGAAGTATCGGGAACGTCAAAAGCGAAAGAGCGCCCCCCCCGCAGAAGGCCAGGCACACAGCAGAGAAGACAACACAAGAGGCGATACAGGGCGGTCATGGACGACGCTGGCCCCCATGACTCAGAGGAGCCTCGACGGCCAGCCCCGCCCCAGAACCACCCGCACTTTTGCAAAAGCAGACAGTACAAGCGCAAGGGCGAGTGAGACTGCTCCTGCTACCCAGCACTCACTGCTCTACCCAATGCATGGAGGCCCAAGGGAAAAGGGGGGACAGGGGAGGGGAAAGGGGAGGGGTAGGCAAGGACGGGCGAGGGCAGGAGGGAGGGGAAGGGCCCAGAGCGGAGAAGAAGGGACAAGGAGGAGGGGAGGAGGGGGGCACACTGGACTCTCATTCTCCCTTACGGCAACACGCTGGCTCGTGAACCCTGGATGCTACGAAGTGCAGTTGCGTGGACTCTCACCGGACAGAGGTATAAGGTGGGTAGACAAAGCATGTCGAAGTAACAACGCGCGCTTGCGAACACAGGGCATAGCAAAACAGCTCGCTTGCTTGCATAGCGACAGCACCACACACGACAACCCACATGAGCGTACTTGCGCGCCTGTTTGCTTGCGACGCCGGGCCGAGACAAAAAGGGGCCAAGCTGAAACAAGCAACAAGTGCCCCCGACTTCCATAAACTACCCCTTGCTACACAACCGCATTGACACACAAATGGCAGCCTGCAGATCGCCCAATCACACATTACAAGGCAAGGCACACCAGAGGGCTTTGCAACCCCACCCAAAGCCAGAGAGCATGCAAGGAAGGCCACGGACAACGCTGGTTCCCCGCGGCTCGGGAGAGCCTCGGCGGCCAGCCTTCCCCGACAAAGCCAAAGATGGCAACATATGGGAGCCAGAGCCACGTAAGCTGAACCCCTTCCCCAGACAGCCGCTCGCCGGGCGCGCTGCTGGACAACGGGCCAACCAGGAGGCAGCCAGAGCAGACAAGAAAAGCGGGAGCGGCGCGAGCGATGGCGGCACTGGCGGCGTTGGCCGCACATGGCCGGCGCGCCACGCCCGCCCCGCCGGGACGACCAGGGGTGCCCCACAACATATGATAACATCCGACATCGAATTACCTGAGGCTTCCTCACGAAAATGATGAAAACGTGGCTTGAGCCGCTTGAGCCAAAATGGCTACGGAACCGAAAAGTGACAGAGTCCGCGGCCAGGCGGCGGACGGCAGAGGGGCGCCAGACGCGCTGAGGAAAAGGTGCACATGCTGGGAGCCGACTGGCCCAGCATGCGCACAGGCAGAGACAGTGCAAGGGTGCAGAGGAGGCCCTCACAGCGGAAGCACCCGCTACGACATGGCGGACGTGACATGGCGTGATGGCTCGGGTGCGTGGGGCGGGGCTGAAGCCGCAGTTCTGGCTGCCGGCAGCGCTTGAACGCAGTGTCGTCCCCGGCGGCTGTGTACCCGATCGGGTCCCAGAAGCCCACGGGCGCCTGCACCCCGAGGTCGTGGTGGAGGTAGTCGTCGTCGGCGCCGTCGTCGCGTGAGTCTCGGAGTCCGACTTCACAGTCAGCTGTGCGTTCAGTCTGGGCGCGGCTGCCTGGTGGGACGGTCAGCGCAGGTGGCCTGCAGGGTACTGCTGCCGTGACGTCAGGGCGCTGTGCTGCTGAGGTACGGTGGCGTGGGTCCACTGCTGGGCCGGGCTGGGGTCCCTGAGTTTGGGCCTTGGTCTGTGCGCCCGTACTGGGGGGCGGCATCTCGGCGCGGAGCGCAGGTGCAGGGACGGTCAGACTGGAGCAGCTCAGGTGGGCGGTGTCCCCAGACGACAGCGTGACGGTCCAGTGGCCGGGGTGCTCGCTGGACTGCCCCCGTACGATACCTCGGAGGCCGTTGATGGGGTTGTGGACTTGACCCTGGACGATGACCGCTGTGCCCGCGTGGAGCCGTGGTGGGATCCAAGCGGCCAAACGGCAGTTTACGGCTCGGAGGTGACCGATGGTGGCTGGTTGCGGTCCGAGGAAGCGCTCGAAGTGCTCCCGTACAGTCACAGTGCTAGTGCTTGCAGTGCTGGTGCTAACACGCGAGGTTGCGAGGGAGCCAGGACCCAGGGCAGGCGTGTGAGCATGCGAGACGGCCGAGGCTGGCCCCGCTGCCGTGCTACCAGGTTGTGGCGGGGAGGTCACCCCAGGGCTCGAGGCAGCGTGGGGACCGATGACAGGAATGGCAGGCGTGGTGCCATGCGGGGGGGCTGAAGCCGCCCCCGCTGGCGTGCTACCAGGTTTTGGCGGGGGGGTCGACTCGAGGCTTGAGGCAGTGTGGGGGCCGATGACAGGAATGGCAGGCGTGGTGCCATGCGGGGGGGCTGAAGCCGCCCCCGCTGGCGTGCTACCAGGTTTTGGCAGGGGGGTCGGCTCGAGGCTCGAGGCAGTGTGGGGGCTGATGCCAGGGCGGCCCTGGGCGGCCGTCTGGTGGCCTAGAGGGCGTCTGCGGTCGACGTCGCCGCCGCGCTGTCGGCGTCGCCGCCGCGCTGTAGCTGCGCTCCGTCGCCGCCACTCGTCGCGGAAGCCGATGAAGAAGTAGTACATGACGTACGTGGCGCACAGGGTGGCCCACGTGGACGGTGACACCACGTTGTACCACTCGATGACCTCCAACCACACACGCTCCACGAACGCTGCCGTGTAGGCCGACGTGGGTGCCACCTTTGGTGCCGCCGCGGACGACTCAGGGCGTGCTGAATCTGGCAGGGTTGGCGTGAGAGTTGTCGTCGGCGATGACGTCTCGGCTGCGCTCGGTGCCGGCGTTGGTGCTGGTGTCAACGTTGGTGCCCGCGTAGGCGTGGGCGTGGGTGCTGCCGCTGGCAGTGCTGGTGTCGAAGCTATGGACGATGCTGCCATGGATGCGAGCGTCGATGCAGACGGCGGAGTTGGCGTAGATGCTGGCTGCAACTCTGGCGTGGGTACCGGCGTAGGCGCGGGCGTGGGTGGTGACGCTGGCGGTGCTGGCGTCGGAGCTGTCGTCGGTGCTGGCCTCACTGTTGACGTCGGGGTGGGTGTCGGGTCTGACGTCGCTGCTGCCTGTGACTCTGGCTTTGGTGCCGGCGTGGTGGGGGCGGCCGCTGGCGCTGGAGGTGCTGGTGTCAGAGCTGTCGTCAGTGCTGGCGTCGGTGCGGGCGTCGACAGGGACGTCGGTGCTGCCTTCGGCT
>CAUYUJ010000876.1:78735-81235 GCA_963575745.1 Prorocentrum cordatum
GCGTGTGAGGGGTGGGCCGAAATGGGCGAGGGGCGGCATGCCAACTCTGCCACTGTGGCCTTCGGTGGAGCTCATTATGGGGCCACGAAGCGTGTCAATGGTTTGTCGACATGGGTGGCGCGGACGCATGCGAACCCTGCCACTGGGGCCGTCGGTGGAACTCACAATGGGGCCACGAAGCGTGTGAGGGGTGTGCAAACGTGGGTGGGGGCGGCATGCGAACCCTGCCACGGGGGCCTTCGGTAGAGCACCCTGTGGGGCCACGGAATGCGTGAGGGGTGTGCCAAAGTGGGGTGGGGGCGGCATGCGAACCCTGGCACTGGGTCCGTCGGTGGAACTCCCTATGGGGCCACGAAACGTGTGAGTGGTGTGCCAAAGTGAGGTGGGGGCGGCATGCGAACCCTGCCACTGGGGCCTTCGGTGCAGCTCCCTTTGAGGCCACGAAACGTGTGAGGGGTGTCCCAAAGTGGGGCGGGGGCGGCATGCGAACCCTGCCACTGGGGCCTTCGGTGGAGCTACCTATGGGGCCACGAAACGCGTGAGGGGTGTGCCAAAGTGAGGTGGGGGCGGCATGCGAACCCTGCCAGCTACCTATGGGGTCACGGAATGCGTGAGGCGTGTGCCAAAGTGGGGTGGGGGCGGCATGCGAACCCTGCCACTGGGGCCGTCGGTGGAGCTCCCTGTGGGGCCACGAAACGTGTGAGGGGTGTGCCAAAGTGAGGTGGGGGCGGCATGCGAACCCTGCCACTGGGGCCTTCGGTGGAGCTACCTATGGGGCCACGAAACGTGTGAGGGGTGTGCCAAAGTGGGGTGGGGCGGCATGCGAACCCTGCCACTGGGGCCTTCGGTGGAGCTACCTATGGGGCCACGAAGCGTGTGAGGGGTGTGCCAAAGTGGGGTGGGGGCGGCATGCGAACCCTGCCACTGGGGCCTTCGGTGGAGCTCCCTATGGGGCCACGAAACGTGTGAGGGTTGTGCGGAAATGGAAACTATGGCGATGGCGATGATGATGATGATGACGATGATGATGCTGGTGGTGATGACGATGATGATGCTGGTGGTGATGATGATAGGATGGTTGGGAACTAATGGCGATGGCGATGATGAGACGATGATGATGCTGGTGGTGATGATGGCGATGATGATGATGATGATGATGATGATGATGATGATGATGATGATGATGATGATGATGATGATGATGATGATGATGACGATGATGATGAGATGATGATGATGATGATGAGATGATGATGATGATGATGATGATGATGATGATGTGATGATGATGATGATGATGATGATGATTGATGATGATGATGATGATGATGATGATGATGATGGATGATGATGATGATGATGATGATGATGATGATGATGATGATGATGATGATGATGATGATGATGATGATGATGATGATGATGATGATGATGATGATGATGATGATGATGATGATGAGATATGATGATGATGATGATGATGATGATGATGATGATGATGATGATGATGATGATGATGATGATGATGATGATGATGATGATGATGATGATGATGATGATGATGATGATGATGATGATGATGATGATGATGATGATGATGATGATGATGATGATGATGATGATGATGATGATGATGATGATGATGATGATGATGATGATGATGACGATGAGTATGATGACGGCGATGGGAGGAGGGAGGAGGGGGGAGAGGAGGAGGAGGTGAGGAGAGGAGAGGAGAGGAGACGCGGGGCGCTGTCTCTTCAAAACGAGGACCCAACACCACAGGATGGTTGGGAAAGAGAAAGAGCACGATAAAGAAACAGAGAAAGAAAAATAGACAGAACGATAAAGATAATGATAAAGCGAAAGAAAATTATCCTGGCGAAGGGCCCAACCATATGCAGTAGTGAGTACCGCAATTGTGAATATCTTTTTCGGTGGCGAGCCCTATGGGGCCACGAAACGTGTGAGGGGTGTGCCGATTTGGGTATGGCTGACGCATGCGGTCGGCGGCACTGGGGCCTTCGGTGGAGCTCACTATGGGGCCACGAAGCGCATGAGGGGTGTGCCGGAATGGGTTTGCGGGTCGCATGCGGGCGGCGGCACTGGGGCCTTCGGTGGAGCTCCCTACGGGAGCCACGAAACGTGTGAGGGGTGTGCCGAATTGGGTGTGGCTGACGCATGCGGGCGGCGGCACTGGGGCCTTCGGTGGAGCTCCCTATGGGGCCACGAAACGTGTGAGGGGTGTGCCGAATTGGGTGTGGCTGACGCATGCGGGCGGCGGCACTGGGGCCTTCGGTGGAGTTCACTATGGGGCCACGAAGCGCATGAGGGGTGTGCCGAATTGGGTGCGGCTGACGCGTGCGGGCGGCGGCAGTGGGGCCTTCGGTGGAGCTCCCTATGGGGCCACGAAACGTGTGAGGGGTGTGCCGAATTGGGTGTGGGTGACGCATGCGGGCGCGGGCACTGGGGCCTTCGGTGGAGCTTCCTATGGGGCCAC
>CAUYUJ010000876.1:83735-108282 GCA_963575745.1 Prorocentrum cordatum
ACATACACACATACATACACACATACATACATACATACATACACCAAAAACTAAAAACATCGACACAGACATACATAGAAACATACATGCACACATACATACATACATACATCCATATATGCAGACTCACATACATACCTACAGACAGACAGGCATACATTCATTGCATACATACAAACATACAACCATACATACATACATTACATGATGGATACATGAAGGCATTAATCCGTACAATAATACATGCGTGAATCGTTACATACAGAAGTAACAAAAGACATAACGAAACATGTAAAGACAGAAACGAAATAGGGAGAGAGAGAGAGAGAGAGAGAGGCAAAGAGAGAGAGAGAGAGAGAGAGAGAGAGAGAGAAAGAGAGAGAGAGAGAGAGCGAGAGCAAGAGAGCGAGAGAGGAAAAAGAAAGAAAGAAAGACAGAAGGAAAGAAATAACAACAGAAGGAAAGAAAGAAAATAATAACGAAACAACGACAGAAAGACAGAAAGACATCACGAAATACATAGAGAAGCAAAACAGATGCACACATTAATAAGAATATTCAAAAATGAACAAAGAAATGAAACAACAGCGAGAGAAATAAGTGAGTACATATAGCCAGAAAGAATTGCAGCAATAAGTACAGACATAAGTGTATACATAAAAACATCTACCGAGACAGACAGAAGTGAAACCATAACTGAAGACATTCAGACGTATATAATGAAATTGAGACATCTATAAATACAGAAATAAGGACGCAAAGAAATAAAGGCAGCAATACATAGATAAATCAAGAAAGACAGAAGCGTCGAAATACACACAGAAATCAATGAATACATATTCAAACACAGAAGCGCAGCGAGACAGACCGGCATAAAACCATAAAGGCATATCCAAAGTCAGAAAGACACCGGACAATACAGAAATTATTAAATCCATGCAGGCAGAAATGACGACGTACAGAGAGACATAGTTAGAGAAAGTAACAAAGCAAGAGACGCATACATACATGTAGACAGGCAGGCCGAAATGAAGGACTCAATGCAGAACAAAGGAATCCACAAAGAAGTGTAGACATAAATCAACAAAAAACGAAATGCAGAAATAACAACACACATTTAAACATAAATACATACATCAATGATCCAGGCCTGCATAAATACATTCAGACAGACATAACTTAACATGCCTGCATGACAGAACATTTAAACACTAAATCCATATACTACATGCGTACATGCATTCATCAGTACACAAATAAGGACATACATACATGAATAACAAAACAACTAAACCCATACACACATAGCAATTTCATAAAGACAACGAATGCACAAAACGAACAATAACATGAATACAGCAATACATAAGTAAATGGAGACACACATAAATACATAAAGACACAAATGACGAAATACATGAATAAAGAAATGAAGCAATCAAGAAATCAAAAGAGAAATTTTCAAATACAGAGGAGGGCGGAGTTTCCTAAATTACCTCGCGACCTCCTTCCCAGCGCAAAGGAACACGGAGACAAACAGACAAAGTAAAACATGAGGAAACAACGAGAAACAGCGATGGCTGTCGTGGTGCCTGGGACGCTGTCGCGCGGATGCACTCGGCGCCGGCTTCGCGACAATGCCAAAATGTGCGAGATGCCCGCGTTGAGGGCTTCGTTGCACTTTGGGCCCCTCGTGGAACCCGCGGGCGCGCTCGGCGCCGAGGGTTGCGTGGTCCTTTGGCGCCAGATAGAGAGAGAGAGAGAGAGAGAAAACAGACAAATCAAAACATGAAAAGAGAAATGAACAAAACAACGAGGTGTAACCAACACCCTCCCCACGCAAGCAAGCAAGCAAGCAAAATGCTGAGTACGAAACGCACATGGGCACGTAGCCACTTTCACGTGGCATCGCAAAGCTTACTGGCTGCGACCCGCCACGCCGTGGCCGAATAAATGGTGTCAGGCCACGGCGCTGGAAGGACCTTCATGCCCCCAGCTGCTCCGCAGGCGTGCCTGTACCCTTCCCGTACCACGTTGCTCGTGGGCGCCCTCTTTTCTTTGGGTGGGAGGGGGGGAGGGAGGAAGAGGGATGGATCACTGCCCAGCGCGCAGCGTCGTCACCTGGCTTCCGGGCTGTGTGGCTCAGAAGATGAAGCTGTCTCCTGGGGAGCGCGTTGCTGAGCAGGCGGGCGTTGGCCCGCTCGAGCACGGATTCGTTCGAGACTCTGCAGATGCATGAATGGGAAACGCGAAATAGCTGTCGCAGACGCCGCGCCTGGAATGCGTGCAAACGGTGCAAGTCCTGCCAGTTTGAGAGCGAAGTGTGCAGGCAATACAGCAGTTTACTGTTTACGTAAGTTTCAAGCACCAGACGTCTTCCTGCTGGGTGAGAGTTGAGTGGCTCCACGCTCTGGCCAGTTTGTCAGAATCTGCACCTGCAGCTCCGAGGCGGCGCGACAGCTCGGCCCTACTCCTCCTCCTCCTCCTCCTCCTCCTCCTCCTCCTCCTCCTCCTCCTCCTCCTCCTCCTCCTCCCCCCTCCCCTCTCCCTTGCCGTCGCCGCTAATCAGGCTACCGAGATAGACGATGCTTCCCGTCTGTGGGATCAGGGGCCGTCCGTCTTGGAAAAACACACGTCGGTGCCTGCAGCCACGGGCCTTATCTTGCGCCATGTGAGCTGCAAGTCGTACTGTCGTCCCATGCGCTGTGCGGCATGCATGTACGCCCTGGCTGATTCTCCAGAGGCGGCGAGCAGAAGCGTGCCATCTGCATGTGCAAGTTCGTGCACAGGCTTGCCCTTATGCAGATAAGGATCTGCCTCTTCGTCTGCATCGCGCAACAGGGTGACCATCCATATTGCAAGTGCAAATGGAGATAGCGGGCACCCCTGACTCATACCGAACGCTGGCGGATACTCTTCGGATGTTTTTCCCGCGTCGCGGATCGGGTACGTACCAGTTCTACATATGGCGCGCGCAGCGTGTGCGAAGTGCGTGGGGACACCGAACCGCTCCAGTGAGAGGCACAACGACTCGGGCGAGACACTGTCAACGGCCTTCGCCCGCCCAGTCCAGGGCCAGCCAGACTAAGCGCTCATTTTTTTCTGCCCACGTACGTTCAGGTAGACGGAGAACGAGGGAGATCGCATCCGCTGTCCCGTGCTTGCCCCTGAAGCCGGACTGGGTGCTCCGAGCTCTCCGCTCAGCACCGCCAGCTTTCAGACGGCCTAGAAGAGTGGTGGCAACTATCTTAGATCCACGCGAAGTCAGACTGAGCGGTCTACAATTTTCAACAGTTGCCACGCCGCCTTTTTTTGAACATAGCCGTGACCAGCGCCTGGTGCCAGGTGTCAGGGACCACGCTTTCTTCCCAGCATTTGCTGCACAAGGCCACCGCTCACCTGCATGCAGGGGCTCCTGGAGTGCAAATCGACTTCCAGAGCTCGCCGGGAACTCCGTCCACACCAGCGGCCTTTTCCCCTCTGTAGTTTGGCAGCCGCTGCCAACACCTCGCCTTTGGCGATGAGCTCGCACGACGCAGTAAGGTTGGACCCAAGCTGTCTGTGGATTCTGCGACTGTCGTCGGCCGGACAGCCCATTGAACTTGAGCGAGATATTGTGCCAGAGTGTCGGCGCGCTGGTCCGTGTTCACGATTTTTCTGCTCAGGTTTGCCAGCTGGCCTTGCTTCGAGACTGTGCCTTGTCGAAGCTGCCGGATCGGCGCCCACTACCCTGTGGCGAGGCTGCTCTCTAACCATAGACCTGTGTTGTGTGATTTCACAGATGTCCGGACTTGTCTGGCGAGCTCGCGCTCCTCCTCTCGCGCCCCCTTTTCTCGAGCAGCGTAGCGTTTCGCAATGGGCGCAGGAGTGCCCGACGAGATCCAAGGCCCTCGGCTCTGTCCGGGGAATGTCGATCCCCCCTCTTCTTGCGAGCCCTCGGCTCTGTCCGGGGAATGTCGATCAAGACGCGCGCTTGCACGAGGAAGTGGTGCGACGCCAGCGCTGCGGCGCGGTCGCTCCAGACTCGCTGCAAGGAGCCCACTCACTCCGAAGTGACGAGAACAAAATCCAGTTGGCCAAAAAGCTGCTCTGAGGCGGGGTCCGCCAGGGATGAACCGATGTCGTAATGGGTGACCCGTCTCTGTTGGCTCGTCAAACAGCGTGTTGGCAACGATGTGGCCTCGAGAAGTGCATAGCTCGACCAAGAATGATCGATTGGAAAAACGATGGTACTGTGCATTAGGATTGCCGAATATGTGCGTGCTCACAACGTTTTTCCCTCCTGGGCGCCGCACGTGAAGCCTCGCATGAAAATCTCCGCCTGCAAGTACATGCTCGTGGCAAGATAGCGACCCAAGGAACGTGCGCTCAAGTCTCGAGATGATGTCTGCCTCTCCAACGGTTGTTTTCCGCTGTGACGGGCGTGCGTGCTGCGCGCAAAAATCTTGCCACCAGCAACTCACAATTTCAAAGATGCCACTCTCGACGAGGCCTGCCGGACACCTGTGACGTTGCGGCGCAATCTGGGTGATATCAGACATCCCACTGCGGTTTCATTGACGTCGTCGTCTGACGTCCCCGAGCAGATCAACAGGAAGCCCTCCTCGGCTTCTGTGTACTCCGATTTACTCCGATTTCGGCTGGTGTATCTCTTGGCAGCAAAGTAAATCTGTCCCATGCGATTTCATATGCAGCTGGAGCTCGACGAGCTCGGCCTCTCCCCAAGTTGCAGGCTGGCGCTGGCAACGGGTAGCCGCCCTCCTCGGGCAAAACTCTGCCTCGATGCAGGCGTTGGCTTCCGCCCCAGGTGCATCCGCCGTGCAGTCGCCAGCAGGCGGGGCGCCGTGGCCCAGGCAGTAGTCGTTCAACCGACGTGGGTTTATACAGGCAGTAGTGTTAAGTCGGCCATGTCCCTCTACAGGTGAAATATTAAAACACAGTTACATGGGGATTACTTTCAAGTATTTTTTGGATCGTTTGTTTGTTTTTTGACTATTTTCTATTTTCCGCTCATTAGGGAGACGCGCCCGACCTGGCAGTATTGCCGACTGCGGGTGAAACCGTACTCACGCGCGGTGTCTCCTCAGGGGGTGGCTCCCCCTTGGAACCACCTATCGCCTGCCCCCTCATGCCCGTCGTCGCGCGGGAGACGATGCCCCTGCTCTTCTTGGTCTGGTCCTCGATCTTCGGATGCTCGCGGAGTGCAGCCCGAGTGGCCCGCCCCCCTGCCGCTCGCTGCGCCCTGTCGGTCGTGACGCGCGCCGTCAGTGCGTGCTCCCCGCCCGCCGTGACCACGTGCGGCGCCTCGTCTGCGACCGAGGCCGCGCAGAACCGGCCAGACCTTCTTCGGGAGGTGCTCGGGGCCACAGCAGAGGCTCCGCGCCGCCCTCGCCGTGGCAGGGCGGCCCTGGCTCGCCCGGAGGTGCTCGTCCCCGCTCCTGAGCCCGGCTCCCCGGAGAAGCTCCACCGCCAGATCTCGATCTGAAGGGTTGCCGAACTCCGCGAAGACAGTGCCGGTGTAGGCCCCCTCCTTCCCATGCCTTTTTAAGGGGGGAGATGCACCCAAAGAGGCCAGCTTCTCCTCCGGCCACTTCGTCGCCTGAGGGAGGTTCGGGGTCCCAATTAAACTCCCGGACCCCGCCGTGAGCATGCGTTTGTCCGTGACTGGCTGTTGCTTGGCGCCTGCATGCACGGCCCCCTGGGCGGGCTTCTGCTTCATGAAGTCCGAGATGCTCTCCTTGATCATGGTCTCGATGTCTCCTGTCGAGGGGGGGCACTCTACGACAGCTCCTCGCACAGGTGCTCCAGGTTGTCCACCCGGACCTCGGTGGAAATGATGCTCGCCTCGACGTCCGAACGACGGCTCGAGAGTGTCTGGCCCATCGTGGTCACCTTGAGGTCCAACTTCACGAAATCCTGCTGGGGACGCTCCACAATCGAGGTCGTGGGAGCCAGCTGCTGCTTCAGGAGAGCCGCGACCCTCAGCGTGGTCGCTGGCTCGGCTCCCGACTCAGACGCGGCGGCAGCATCAAAGTCAGGCTGCCAGAATGGAAGGCCGCTCCCCTCGATCGTCTCCTCCCCATCCGCTGGGGGGATCTGCCTATACCCATCTCCCTCTTCTCCCTGTCCTAACAGTGCTGCGAAGGACAAGTCTGGGCCATGACCAAGATGCGCCTTTTTGACCCCCCACTGCATCCCCTCCTAAGGATTTTCCAACAGCTCTCGGACAGGGGTATCGGCCTTGTGAGTTGTGACTGGCGTAGCAATGTTGATCTGGTCCGCTGCCGGCGGTCAAGGTAGAGAGTTGCAGCGAAGGAGTGGGAAGGATGTGGGGTAAGGGGAATGTGAGGAATGCGATGTTCACGAAATTGTCCCCCTTCACCTTGAGCCAAAATGGCTACGCGAGGCGATCATTCGTATGAGCGCTCATCGCGAAGTTTGCACGACCTGCGCTGCCATTCACTCCGACGTGCGTCCCAAGGGCCCACGAAAGTGGCTATCGTTGTGCATTTCGCACCTCCCGAGGGAGCCGCGAGGTCTCGAAGCGATCTATGCTGCCCTCACCTTCGCCGTGCCTCCCAGGAGCCCACGACAGTGGCGACAGTTGCGCAGTTCGCAGCCCCCGAGGGGGCCACGAGGTTTCGACGTGATCTGCGATGCCCTCGCCTGCGCCGTGCTTCCTAGGGGTCCAACGAAGTTGGCGACATATGCGCAGCTCGCAGCCCCCGGTGGGGCCGCGAGGTCTCGACATGAGCTGCGCTGCCCTCACCTCCGCCGTGCCTCTCAGGAGCCCACGAAAGTGGCGACAGTGGCGCAGCTCGCAGCCCCCGAGGGAGCCGCGATGTCTCGAAGTGATCTGCGCTGCCCTCCCCTCCGCCGTGCCTCCAAGGGGCCCGCGAAAGTGGCGACCGTTGCGCAGCTTGCAGCCCCCGAGGGAGGCGGGAGGTCTCGAAGTGACCTGCGCTGCCCTCGCCTTCGCCGTGCTTCCACGGGGCCCACGAAAGAGGCGACAGATGCGCAGGGTGCAGCCCCCGAGGGAGCCGCGAGGTCTCGAAGTGATCTGCGCTGCCCGCACTGAGCCGGGCCACGAGAGTGGTAGCAGTCGTGCAGTTTGCAGCTCCCGAGGGGGCCGCTGGGTGTCGAAGTGATCTGCACTGCCTTAACCTCCGCCGTGCCTCCCAGGAGCCCACGAAAGTGGCGACAACTCCGCTGTTTGCAGTTCCCGACAGAGCCACGAGGTCTCGAAATGATCCCCGTTGCTCTCGCCTCCGCGGTGCCTCGCAAGAGCCCGCGAAAGTGGCGACAGTTGTGCAGCTCGCAGTCCTGGAGGGAGCCGCGAGGTCTCATGGTCATCTGCGCCGCGAGGTCTCGACATGAGCTGCGCTGCCCCCACCTCCGCCGTGCCTCTCAGGAGCCCTACGAAGGTGGCGACAGTGGCGCAGCTCGGAGTCCCCGAGGGAGCCGCGATGTCTCGAAGTGATCTGCGTTGCCCTCACTCCCGCCAGTGGCGGGAGCCCACGAAAGTGGCGGCAGTGGCATCAGTTTCGCTGTTTGCAGTTCCCGAGGGAGCCGTGAGGTCTCGGAGTAAGCTGGGCTGCCGGGGCTATGGACGCTTCCGAGAACTTCCCGACGGGGCGGCCCGCTTTTGGGTAGCCCCGGATCGCCCCGAGAGCGCTCAGGCCGCCGTCCAAGCGGCTCAAGAGAGTTCCCAATCGCCTCCAAGATTGTGAGACGGCCCAAGAGAGCCTCAAGACGCCCGAAGAGACGCTGCTCAAGACAGCGCCAGAGGGCCCCAGGAGACCCTCCTGGACGCCTGCGAGACGCCAAAAACGTCAAACAATTCAGCGAAATCTAGGATTTTTGTTTTCTCGCCTCCGATGGGCTCCCCAGGCCTCCAGATCGCCCCGTGGAGACTGCCGGGAGACCCCAAGACGCCCCCCAAAGCGCCCAAGAGGTTCCATGAAGCCCCAAGAGGTTCCCAAGAAGCCCCGAAGAGGCCCCCAAGAGGTCACAAAAGGCTCCTCAGAAGACCTCAAGAGGCTCCCGAAAAGTCCCTACGGGGTTCCCGAGAGATCCCAAGAGGCCCCCAAGAGGCCCTTAGGATCTTCCAAGATGCCCCCCACAAGGCCCCCAAACAGCCCCATGGAGGCGGCCGAGGCCTCAGGTGTCCCCAGATGGTTTCAATACTATCACAGAATGAATTCCTAGGGCCCCTGGCGCTGGGAACATGCCCAGAGTCGTGCGAGCGCGTTATGGGATGTGTCAGAAGCTCTGGCAGTTTTCCAGACCGCCCAGGTGACTGTCAAGGTGGACCAGGGGGGTCCTAGGGGCTCCAACATGATTTCAAGACAGCCAACAAGAGAGTTCAACAAACGTCCCAAACCCGTCATGATTGGAGACAATATGAAATAACGCATCAGATCATTGTGGCATCAGAGATTTTTTTTTTGGTCGAGGATGGCTCCAGAAGGCTTCGGAGAAGTCGATGGGCATCCCAAGAGGCCCTCAGTGGGGCCTTACCGTAGAGGGTCGCAGCATGCAATTCGAGTGCCCCAAGAGAGGCCTGGTGGGCGTGTGTGTTCTTATAGGGTTGCTTTACATTGTTTTGCTCTACGTGGTTCTGCTGTCCACCCTTGTCGGTTGTACGTCTCTGCTCGGTCCGCGCTCTTGTTGCTTCCTCAAGTCTGGTTCCCTTCGTAACACATATGCCATACACATGCAGCCGCAAGCTTGCGAAGGGTTGGAAGATCTTAGGACCTGAGTGCCCGCGACGCGCGCGGGGTTTTATGCATGTATACCCAGGAGAGAAGACCTGCCAGTGCGACCTGGAGAGCGGTTCGGGCACTCGTTGTGATTTGGTTTGCGCCCACGCGTGTGCCCAGAGGGCGGGCCAGGTTTGCTTCTTCGTGTGTGGCCCAGCGGGCGGGCTGGCCCTGGTTGTACTTCGCTTTGCCCTCGCATGTTTTATTTTTCATCTTGGTGTTCTGCTCGATATGTGGCCCGCAAGGCGGGCTGGGCCTTGTTGTACTCTGGTCTGCCCTCCGACGTGTAGCCTGGAGGGCGGGCCAGCCGTCGTGGTGATCTGGCTCGCCCCTTCAACCAGTTTGCTGCGCCACAGCGGCATTGCCATGCCTGCTCCAGAGATGCTTAACTCGCAACTGTGGTAAGTTGGTTTCCCATCTCCTACGATTGTATTTGTTATTACGTAGACGCCGCCTGCTCCTTCCCTCACACACACACCTTCCCTCCTCCTCTCTTCCTCCTCCTCCGACTCCTCACACTTAGATTCATTCACACTTCAAGCCCACTCACTCTCAAACTCACTGCTTCTCAGACTCATCCGTACTCAGACTCACTCTTGTCACATATTCACGCTCAGACTCACTCACACTCATTCTCACCCACACTCATGTTCACTCACACTCATACTTACTCGTGCCCACACTCGCTCACACTCAGACTTACTCACCCTTATATCCATACGCACTCATACTCAGCATCTATCCCATTGAGACTCGCAGAAGGCGAGGATGTCTCAGGCGAGGCGGTGGTGTCAGCATTGCCAAAAGGGGAGCCCGCAAGGGTTTGCACGGGCCCGTTCGCGCCCAGATGGTGGGGATGTCTCAGGCGGTTTGCTGGTTTCTGTGCCCAGGCTCGCTTGTTGTCTGGCAGACTGAGAGTGTGTGTGTGTGTGTGTGTGTGTGAAGATGTCTCAAACGAGGCGGTGCTTTAGCGCTCTCGAGGGGAGCCGCCAGGGTGTTTGCAGGGGCCCATTCGCATTCGCGCCAGGCTTGTTGGGATGCCTGCGGCCGTCTGCCTGCTTGGGTGTCCAGAGTTGTCTGCTTTCGGAGCAGAGTGTGAGGATGTCTCAAGTGATTTGCTGGTTTCTGCACTCCGAGGGGCCCAGAATGTGGTGATTAATTTATAGGCTTGCGCCATATCCGCCGACCCCTTGAACGAGGTCGACTTGCTTTATATAGGGAGGGGCTCGTTGGTCACAGTTGGAGATCCTCATTTGTCCAGGATATTCGGGTTTCCGAGTGATGTTGGCAGAAAGGAGCCAATGCAGGGGGAGGCTGGGCGAAGAGGAGGAGTAGGGCGAAGATATTGGACAGCCCAAGAAGACCCCAGAAACCCACAAAAGGACCCAAGAGACCCCCAAGAAACCCCAAACAGTTGCCCTGACCTGCGTGGTGGCCGTCGCCTCCGAGCCCCTCCCAGGCTGCCGCGCTCGCTCAGACCAGCTAGTTCTAACCGCTGCGGACTAGCCTGCGAGGGAGTTTGATCACATATGATTGCGTCTCTAATGGTCTCGCCTCTCTCGCCGGCCCCCTTGCCGATTCGAAGATCCATTGGAAGATCCAGGAACTGGGGCTGGAAAAGTTCGGCCGCCAAACCTGTACTATTTGAACTTCGGCTTGTTTTTTCACATGCGTTGCTCTTGGGCCATGCGTAATGTCAAGGCAATGGGAAACGGGGTAAGCGATGTGACCTTTCTGGTCTGTTTTGCTCCACTTCAAGAGGTCTCACGTATGCGATGGACATTCGAACCCTGTGGGTACCGCGGGGCCATCGCGAACGATTTTTTGAAACATGTAAAGCCCGAAGCTGCTCAAGTGTAGGAGACCTCGTAAAGTGCCGGGCAAGACATTTTCTTGATCGCGCTGGAACGATCTCAAGCAAAACGCGGCTCTGGCTCACTCCACAGACGGAACCGCCAGGGGGCGGGCGCATCGCGGGCTTGTTCGTGGTCAGATCTTGGTTCCCTCTTAAGCGAGATGCTGTTTTGGCGCACTCGAGTTCTCCTTCATCAGAACAGTTTGTGGTTCGCTCTCAAACGAAACGCTGCTTTGGGCAGTCAGACTGCAGCGCGCTCTCAAGCGAAACGCTTTTACGCCGCCTCCGAGCTCTCTTTTACAAGAGCAGATTGCGAGTCACTCGCAGGCGAAACATTGCTTTGGTGCACTTCAGAAGGGGGTCTATCGGGGGCCCTTTCGCGGCCAGGCCGCGGCTCATTCTGAGGCGAAGCGCTGTAGGGCGTGGGCAGCTTCCTCGTTTGGTGGTTTGGGCCCTTCGGCTTTCAGAGCAGGTTGTAGGGGTGTCTCGAGCGAGGCGCTGGCTTCAGCACCCCACCGTGCCCCGATTGTGGTGGTGGCGCCAGCGGTTTGTTTGGTTGGTGCCAGAGGCTCCTCTGCTTCCAGAGCAGATGGTGAGGATGCCGCGATCGAGGCGCCGGCTTCAGGATCCCAAAGGGCCTAGACTGTGGGGAGGTGTCGAGCGGTTTTCTTGGTTGGTGGCCGCTACTCGCTTGCTCTCAGAGCAGAGTGTGAGGATGTCTCAGATGAGATGCTGCTCTCCATGCCCCGAGGGGCCCCTGTTGTGGGGATGCCTCGGGAAACGTGTGCGGTTGGTGCTTTGGACCCCATCGGCTCTTCAGAGCAGATTCGGGTGAGGCGCTGATTGTAGCACCCCAACAGGGAACCGCCACGGATTGTTGAACTCGTCTGTTCGCAGCCAGATTGCTGGCATTTCTCGAGCGAAGCGCTCGTTTTGTACTTCGGATTCCCGTCCGTTCAGAGCCCTGCGATCACTTCGAAGATATGCGAAGGGCGGCCGTCAGTGAGGAGGAGCAGGGAAAACGCAGGAATGGAAGGAGACGATAGGAAGGAGGAAGAAAAGGGGGGGGGCTAAGACTAGGAGGAAGACAGAAATAATAGTAGAGAAGGCCGCCAGGGAGGAGACGCGTGCGAAGGAGGACGAATGCGGGGGAGGACGGACGATCATGCAGGGGGGCAGAGAAGGACGGCCGTCAGGGAGGAGGAGGAGGAGGAGGAGGAGGAGGAGGAGGAGGAGGAGGACGAGGAGGAGGAGGAGGAGGAGGAGGAGGAGGGAGTAGGAGGAGGAGGAGGGAGGACGGAAAAGGAAAAAGGAAGGGTACGCAGGAGGAAGGAACTGGGAGGAGGTAGGGAGAGAAGCTAGGGACTGCGACGAGGAGGAAGTGCATGAAGAGAGGATGGGGGCCTGCTCACCGCTTGTCTGTCCGTGAGTTGTCGCCGTTGTCCATAATCCTTCCCTCCGTCGTCGCTGTATCCGTCGTCCTCTCGGTTTCATGTTCGCGCCCAGACACTCGCAGCCAGGCGCTCACAACGGGACGTGCCAGAAAATGAGATGCACGTGTGGGGATCTCCGCGGCGAGTTGCTGTCCTTCGGAGCTCGGGGCATCCCCGCAGATGTTCCGTGGGCTTGTTCCAGGGTTTCGTTGGATTGGTCTCCATAAAGTTGGTATGGTGAGCGGCGTCCAACCATCTCCGAGAAGGCCCCGGAATGTTCACGAGGTGCCCCAAGTTTGTCTGGATAGGACGGGCCAAAAAGCCCTACACAGCTTCCAAAACGCAATTTAGAAGGCCCCGTAGAGGCGTAGTACTCATGACATGTTTCGGTCGGTCGGCAAACTTGTGTTCAGGCAGTGCGGGAACTTTGATGGGAATCTGGTGAGGGTTGAACACTGCGGAGCCAGATTTTGGCACTCTCCTTATCCTCGTGCCTTTTTCTTCTTCGTTCTCCCCTTCTTCTCAGGTTCCATGGCGGCTCCAGGGAAGCGTGATGTGCGTTGAAAGATGTTGAAAGGACCGCACATGTTCCCCCACACGTATGGACCGCGCGAGTTCCGAGGACCGAGGACAGGGCCCAGGGCGTCGGAAGTTGTGTCCTGACCTACCAGAGAACGTACATCCGTGTGTATAGAAACACCCGTGTATGTGTATACATACACGTGTACTTAGCATACGCACAGCATTTTCTCCTGGTACAAATCAGTCCCATGCAAGCACACGGCATTGCCTAGCCTCTTGAACCGTCACCGCGTGGAACTACTTCTTGTGTGTTCTTTCGGAGTAAAGGACCCTTTATACATATACACGTATGTTTATGCTTACACATCATGTAGAGTGCTTTGGATATGCTGCGTGTAGAGGTTATGAACGCTTACGCGTCCACGGGGTGCAACATGATGAGGGGTGTGTGTGGTCAGAAAAATGGGAATCTAACCAACACTTGCAATTGTATTAAGTCTCGGTAGCTCACATGTTGGGTTCACATGCTTGTGTCTTCTTCTGTTGGCCCCTGGGCTACGACCAGGAGGGACCACAATCGGAGTTTGTAAACTCGCCGCGCAAGAATTTTGTTGCAAAGCGTTCAACTTCACTCTCTTTATGTAACGCCACGAAGGATTTGTGTGCAAAGCCTTATCGAAGACGCCCACGGCGCCGGCTCCTTTGGCGACGGGGGCGGAGGTGGCGGTGGGGCGGGGACCCCCTCGCAGCTCGCACCCGCTCTCGACGAAAATCTGACCGTGCGCCTTGCCTCTGCTGTGACAGTTTTGGCGGCGTACCTCCTTTGTTTCGCATTGCACGCAAGAGATCCTCCCAGCTCTTCATGGCCTGCTCGTCAAACTTCATGGTGATTTCCAGGACATGTTAATCCTTTCGAATCTGTGCGATCTTCGGATGTGAAAGATGAGTACCGTCTCTCGTTCCTTTGCGTTGCCTTGTGGTACCATCAATTCCTAACACATACATATGACCACGGCCAGATCCTGCTTTTGGGAACCCGCATGGGGAAGAGCCTGCCTCTCACGAGCAATTAATTTTGTAATACTATTCATCTTCGACAGCAGCTGGTGGCGAACTCGCTGACCATGCCTTTGCATATGCGATGGTCGATGCTCGGTAACGACCACGGGCAATGTCAGTTGTAGGCACCCTCATGCTTTGAATGGTACTCTTCACTGCTTCCCGTAACTCCTGCGCCTTTTTCCATCTTCCGTCATCCGCATACTTCCGCTGCGTGTTGAGATCTTTCGACATTTCACATTTTACATTGCGACAGCGGCTGTCAGACTCTGAGTTCCCCCCTGCCAGAGCTCAAACACCTCCACCCATTCTAGGGCAGGATCCCGATCCCCTCGGACCCGTACCCTCTCCCGTGCCCTCCTGCTGGTCGCAGACCAGAGCGAAGTGCGCCCAGAAGGCGACGGGCGCGGTCCAGACGAAGGGTTCACCCCGCCGCTGCTCGCTGGCGACGAGCACGGCGGTGCCAAGCAGGAGACCTGCGCCGCTGGGGCGTCCTGCCCCGCCCCGCGGGCGCGCGACGCCCGCCGCGGGCCGCGGGCCGAGGGCCGCGCGGAGCCGCACCCTTGCCGCGGGAGGCCCGAGGGCGCGGGGCGGCGCGCGCGCTGCGGATGCCCCCCCCTCCCCCTCCCCGCGGACGGGCACGGCTTGAGAGGTTCCTCCTCCTCCTCCTCCTCCTCCTCCTCCTCCTCCTCCTCCTCGGCTCGGCGCCCTGCCGCCTCCTCGACTTCTACTCCGCCCCCTGCTTCGGCCGTCGTGCTCCGGCGGGGGCCTGCGGCCAGCAGATCCTGCAGGTTGGATCCTGCGGGCGCGCGACACCAGATTCCGGTACCCAAACCACCCCACAGCACTGATTCAGCGATGGCCTTCCAGGCCACGGTGGCCCTCCTCGGCCTCGCCACCAGCCTGGCAGCAGCGGCGGCCACGCTGTGCGCGCTCGTCGTGCTGTGGTGGGCGCTGGGCTCCAGCGGTGCCCCCGCGGGCTCGGCCAAGGGGCCGCCGCCAGGCCCGTTCGCGCCCCTCGCACAGGCACAGCGGCACGTTGAGTCAGCTCCGGCCGACCCAGAGTTAACACTTAGCGTCGACGTCGAAGCCATCCAGGCGCAGATTTGGGATCAGTCTGACCTGGAGCTGGACATCCTCTGCGAGCACGGCAGGGATGACCCGAGCGCCAGGGCCCTGCGGAACCTCGAGGACGAGATCGGAGGCCCCCCAGCGGCGGCAGAGCCGCCGCCAAAGCCCGGGACGGACTTGGAGCTGTTCCAGAAGGGCATGGAGCTGCACAACGACATGGTGCTGGAGGGTATGTGCAGCCATGCAATCGATGACCAGTGCGCAGCGGTGCTGAAGAGCCTCGAGGAGGAGTCCCGAGGTCCTAGCGCACTGGACGACGACACGCAAAGAGAATACGTGGAGATGGAGGATTCGCTGTCAAAGCAGGCTGCAGAAGGCCAGGTCATGGAGGGGCCTTCAATGACCATAGCTGGCACGCTAGATGCAGCCTTGGAGGAGTACCACCAGATGTTGCTGGTCGAACTGGAGTCGATGAATCGGCCGACGGACTGTGCGAACTTGCTCGAGATGATCGTCGAGAGGGTCCGAAAGGCGGGCGAGTTCCTGCTGTGGATTATCTGAGGACGTGACCCTGGCGGGCGCGGAAGCCATCGATGCGTTGGACAAGAAATTCGTGCACGTCATTGATACCCTCACGTCAAGAAGCACGGGTCAAGGAACCCTCGACGTTGAAGTATGCCTTTGTTGGTTTGAAGGTTACCCGAAAGCGGCGGTCAGGCTCATCAGGTGGCGAATTCGCAACCTACCATCTGTGCGCGCGGCGATGACGTACGCTCACGCTGCCACACAGTTGGGGAATGCGGAGGATGACACATTAGCCTGCCAAGCCATCTCGGCGCTTAATTTTTACACCTCCTCTCTCCCTCATGTTTAATCCATCTGCCTGCGGCAAAATCCGCCACCGTGCCTGTGCAACAGCG
This sequence comes from Prorocentrum cordatum, assembly GCA_963575745.1. NCBI lineage: Eukaryota > Dinophyceae > Prorocentrales > Prorocentraceae > Prorocentrum > Prorocentrum cordatum. The sequence goes on from CAUYUJ010000876.1 coordinate 99,358, forward strand.
TAGCAGGAATGATTTAGAATTCTTACGCTTCTTGGGTCGCCTCCACCGGGAAGAGCATGAAGATAGTCGCGAATCACAGGAGGAGGAGCAGGAAGAAAACAGGGATGACCTTGCCGACCGTCCAACACAACCCACTCGCAACGCGACCTCTTGGCACACCCAACCGCCTCGGATTCCAACGGACTCTGCGACGGTCAGTCGCCGCCACCGAAAAGAATGTGATGATAGTCGCGAGTCGCAGGGTGAGGGGCAGGGAGAATACAGATGACTTTGCCGACCGTCCAACCCACCCCGCCGGCAACACGACTTTTGGGAACACCCATCCGCTTCGGATTCCAACAGTCTCTGCGATGGTCGTTCACCTACACCAGGAAGATTGCGAAATGGGTCGCGAGCCACAGGGGAAGGGGCAGGGGGAAGACAGAGAGGACCTTGCCGACCGTCCAACACAACCCACTGGCAACACGACCTCTGGGAGCACCCGGCCGCCTCGGATTCCGACAGACTCTGCGACGGTCAGTCGCTTGCACCAGGAAGAGTGTGAAGATAAGAGCGAGTCGCAGGGGGAGGGGCAGGGAGAAGACAGAGAGAACCTTGCTGGCCGTCCAACGCAACCCACTGGTTCGGACTGCATGGTTTTTCTGTGATGGTTAGTCACCTACGCCGGGAAGAGTGCAAAATGGGTCGCGAGCCGCAGGAGAAAAAGGCAGGGAGAAGACAGAGAGGACCTTGCCGACCGTCCAACGCAACCCACTGGCGACACGACCCCTGGGAACACCCAGCCGCCTTGGATTCCAACAGTCTCTGCGACGGTCAGTCGCCTCCACTGGGAAGAGTGTGAAGGTAGTCGCGGGTCGCAGGAGGAAGGGGGGCCCTCCGCTGGGGAGGAGCTTAGTTGGCACAGTCATGGTTGGCATAGCCAGGGTTGGCACAGTCATGGTTGGCATAGTCAGCGCGGTCGGAAATGGCACAGCCACGATTGGCATAGTCAGCAACAACTGCTCGATTACATGTGATACCATTCTCCTCCTCTCCTCTCGCACCGTGTGCCTGGCGTGCACTTCCTTTCCTCTCCTTTGTTTCACCGGGTTTATCTTGCGCGGCTGGGGTTGCCGCCGATACTGCTGTCTGATGGTGCTCTGACAGCCTGAATTCCATGCGAGGATCACACTGGGAATGGGTGGTCAGGTGGCCCCTGGCCTGCTCCTGGCTGGTGTCGGCCTCCACTGGTGACCGAAGGATTCAGTGGGGTCTCGCTACGAATTCCATGCATGGATCACATTGGGAATGGGCGGTCAGGTGGCCCCTGGCCTGCTCCTGGCTGGTGTCGGCCTCCACTGGTGACCGAAATGGTTCAGTGGGGTCTCGCACGCTGCCGACCTCCACAGTGCTAGGGCTTCGGCATGTGTGGCTCGGTGCGCCCGTCGGCTGCTTTCTCCTGCAAGGACTTCGCTTTCGACATGTGCCACTGCTGTACAAACAACAGGTACTGCCGTTTGCAGCCCTATCTGTGACGAGGTTGCCCCTCTTAACTTTTGCGCTGGCGCGATGCAGTTGTGTCGCCTACGGCAAGGACGTCGTCCGGGTGGGCCTGCCGGCCCTGCTCGTCTCTGACAGTGCCTTGTGCCGAGTCACACCGAGTGATGGACCTTTGCGTGCTTATGGTCGCGCCGCCGCGCCATTTTGGCTGCACCTACTTGCTGGTCGCCACCGGGGCCTGCACGCCACCGGGTTGGGAGTTTCGTTTCTGGCTTTTCTTCTGAGTGGCTGCCCGCGCGCTCGCTTCGCTTGCCTCTCTAGTCTTGCTGCCTAGTCGCGGCCCGACTATTGTTCGGACGGCTTTCGACTTGCTTCGCGAGCCCGCATACCAAAAAATATCCCCACCAGCCCATCCAGGAACGATGCCCAGGGGAGCTGTTCTTCTAGGGGGATCGTAACGTCATTTGGAGAGCTCGGGGAGCCTCCGTGGCCAGAGGCTTCCTGAATGCCTCTCGGATTTTTTTGATGCCCCTCGGGATTTCTTGGAGGCCTCTTGTGGCGTCTTGGGGGCTTCCCGGCTGCGGCTCGTGGGGGCCTCTTTGGGGGCCTTTTAGGAGCCTTTTTGACGCCTTTTGGGGCGTCCAGGGGACCTCGTGGCGGTCTTCGGAGCCCTCTCGGGGCGACTGGGGTGCCTCTCGGGGGCCTCTTGGGAGCCGTTTGTAGGCTTCTTGGGGGCCGACTTGGGGCCTTCATTGGAGGCCTCTTAGGGGTTCTTTGGGGGCCTCTCGGTTCGACTTGGGGACCCTCTTGGGGGGGGGCCCTTGGGTTGTCTTGGAGCTACGTTAATGGCATCTTTGGCCAGTCCGTGCGGTCGCAAACCCAAGCGGAGGATAACTTCAACATCTTTCAGCAGCCATAAGAAATCAATTGGTTTCTTTGCCTGCTCAGGCTCTCTGGGTGGGCCTCGTGGAGCGCTCTTGGGCCGTCATAGAGGCCATTTGGGCGGTTTTGGGGCCGCTTAGGGAGCCTCTTGAGTGGTCTTGGACCTTCTTGGGCCGTCTTGGTGCCATCTTTCTTGACTCTCTTGGAAGCAGTCTCGGAGGCCGTTCTGGTCGCCTGAAGGCGGTGTTCTAAGGTTGCGCGCGGCCCTGAGGGGGCCTGGGAGTGGGGGGTCGGCCTTGGAACGCATGAAGTACTCGAAGCGGTGATCCCCGTACGTGCATATCATATTCCTGTCACGTCTCGCTGATGAAATCGGTCTGCGAACATCTGGGTGTGAGAGCGAGTCCGCGTAGACGACGGGCGCGGCACCGCCGACGACGACGACGACGACGACGACTGCGACGACTTCAGTGACCTCAGTGACATCCTCCTTCGCTGGGATTCTTCCAGGGGAGACGAGGGACGCACTGCAGGAAGGATGAGGGAAGCACAAGTGGAAGAGCGAGGGAGCATTCAACAACAAAGCGAGGGAAGACTGTGAGTGAGTCTGCGCGTGAGTGATCTCAGTGTGAGTGAAATGAATATGATTGCGATTGCGCCCTCGTGTTATTGAGCTTGAGTGTGAGTCAGAGTGCGAGGACATGAGGTGAGTCTGGGTCTAGGTCTGAGCCAGTCTAGGCACGAGTGGGTCTGAGTATGCGTAAGTCTGAGTATTCGTGGGGCTGAACGAGAGGAGTCTGAGTGCGAGTAAGCCTGAACGTTCATGGGTCTCAATATGAGTTTGATGGGTACGAGTCTGAGTACCAGCGGGTCTGGGTAAGAGCGAGTGGGCTTGAATGAATCTGAGGGTGGGTGAGTCTGAGTGTGAATGAGTCTCAGCTGAATGATCAAAGTGTGAGCGAATTTGGATCTGAATACGCTTTGTATGGGTATGAGTATGATTGAGTGTGAGTGCGGGTGAATTTGGGTATGAGTGAGTCTGAGGGTGGGTGATTATGGGTGAACGTCTGTCCGAGTATGAGTGAGTCAGTCTGCTGGTGGGCGAGCTGGAGTGTCTGCGAGTCTGAACGTAATTGAGTCTAAGCGTGACTTATTATGGGTATGAGTGATTCTGAGTATGGCTGGCCAAGAGTGAAATGAGTGCGTTTGGACGAGGACGAGGTGCTGATGAGCAAGTCCGAGTGTGAATGCGCCTGGGTGAGGAAGGGGGGGGGGAAAGAGCGTGAGCGACTGAGGTCCAGGAGCGCCTGGCCTGGGGGGCCGAGAGGGAAAGTGGGAGGCGTCGTCCACTCCTTGGCGGACCTCGTTGGGGTGCTGAAGCCAGCGCCTCGCTTGAGACATCTTGACGGTCCGTTCTGGCAGCGGGGGAGTCGGTGGCGCCGCAACGGGCACACCGCCTGAGAAATCACAGCAATCTGGGCGCGACCAGGTACGTGAAATACCCCCTGGCGGCACCCCCCCGGGGTTCTGACAACAGCGTGTGTTGGGCACGCGCACAGGCAAGCCGCCTAAACATCCCCACGATCTGGGCGCGATCGGGCCCGTGAAATACCCCCTGGCTGCTCCCAATTGTGTGCTGAAGCCAGCGCCTTGCTTGCAGCGTCCTCGCAAGCTGTTCCGAAAGCACCGGGTGTTGGGCACGCAAACAGGCAAACCGCTTGAGACATCCTCACAATCTTGGCGCGAACAGGCTTTTGAAATTCCCACTGGAGGCTCCCCCTAGGGAGTACTGGAACCAGCGCTTCGCCTGAGACGACGTCACACTCCGCTCAGGAAGCACAGGATCTTTGGCACGCAAGCGGGCCAAATGTTTGAGACATCCCCGCAATTTGGCGCGAACGGGTCCGTCCAATACCCACTGGGGGCGCCCCATTGGGGCGCTGAAGCCAGCGCTTCGCTCGAGACATCCTCACAACTGGCAGCACAGGATGTTGGGCACGCAAACGGGCAAGCCCCCTGAGACATCTCCACAATCTTGGCGCGAACGGGCCCGTGAAATAATATCTGTCGGCGCCCCTTTGGGGTGCTGAAACCAGCGCCTCGCTCGACACATCCTCACAGTCAGCGTGCGTGAGTGATTCTGGTGACGAGAGAGGCTGAGTCTGGAAGTGATGTGACTGAGTTTGCGTCGGGGAGAATGAGTCTGAATATGAGTGAGTCGGAGTATGAGTGATTCTGAGTGTGGGTGAGTCTTAGAATGGGTGAATCTGAGTACGAGTACGAGTGAGTCTGAGTATGCGCGAGTCTGAGTGTGAGTCGGTCTGGGTATGAGTGAGTCTGACTATGAGTGAGTCCGAGTGCGATGAATGATTGTGAGTGTGAGTGTAAGGAGGACAACGAGGCAGGTTGGGGAGGAGGGAGGAAAAGTCGTGTACGCGATCTGAGTACTGATTACTCTGCGCGGTGACCTCCATATGTGCATCTCATACGCCCGCCACGTTTTGCAAGAGGATCACTGTCTATGAGCATCTCGGTGTGAGAGCGACGCGCAGACGACAGGCGCGGCAATGACGACGACGACGACGACAAAGGCTTCAGTGCCCCGTTTCTCCTTCTCTGGACATCTTCACCTTCCAGGAGAGACGAGCGAAGCACGAGTGGAAGAGCCAGGGGAGTTTCTATTGCCGCTTTTCCGGCGGAACCGGCAAGCGCGCGTGGCGCTCCCTCGCGTTTTTTTTTTTTTTGCGTGCTATTCGCCGCGCCTGCTGGCACTCGGGGTGCCGAAGCGCCGCGCCGGCTATACTGCGTGTGAGCGAGTAAGAGTGCGAGTGGATCCGGGTGTAAGTGAGTCTGGATATTGTCAGTGTGCATACGAGTGTGTCTGAGCATGAGTGAGTCTTCGTGCGAGCGAGTCTAGGCGCGAGTGAGTCTGAGTGTGAGTGAGTCTGAGCGTGAGTGAATCTGAGTTCGAGTGTGACGATTGCAACTCTGAGTATGCGTGAGCGTGGGTGCGAGGTAGTCAGAGTAACTATAGATGGGTCTGCGGGCTAGTGGGTCTCAGCGTGAACGAGTCTGAATGTGAGATAGTCTGGGTGTGGGGAAGTCTGATTTTGAGCGAGTCTGAGTATGAGCGAAGAAGCACGTGTGAGTCTTCATATGCTCGAATATGGGTATGAACGAGTGTGAATGTGATGAGTGAGCCTGAGTGAAACAGAGGTGCTGGTGAGTACAAATCCGAGCGTGATTGACCGCGTGCGACTGGGAAAAAGGGAGGAGGTGAGTGAGTGAGTGAGTGGGTGGGTGAGTGAGTGAGTGAGTGAGTGAGCGGGCAGCACACACATCCAATCAACGAACGAGGGGACCGAGTCCGGCAAACCGCTTGACACATCGCCCCCAACCTGAGCGCGAATCTTGAAGCGTCCCCACCCCCTGGCGGCTCCGGCCTGGGGTCCCTAAAGGCCATGCCTTCAATATCGTGGTGAGTATTGGGCCACACAAACAATAAAACAATGGGGCAAAGCAGGCAGACCGCCTGACACATCCAGGCATCACCCGGGTTCCTTCGGTGCTCGGTGCAGTACTGAGTGGGTTCTCCCTTTTCCCGCCGCCGGCATTTTCAATTGACTTTGGCCGGCGATCCCGCCGACATTTTGTTGGCTGTTTCATGCGCTCGCCTTTAAACTTTTACATGAGCTTGCATACTCCAGCCCCTGGGAGCCCCCGCTCGCGCTTGCGGCCGCTTGCGAGTGCCCCAGGGGGCACCTGAGAGCGCATGCGAGCGCTTAGCAGCGTCCGCGCGCGCATGCGAGCGCTTGCGAGTGCTGGGGGGGAAGCGCCTGGGAGCGCATGCGAATGCCTGGGAGCGCCAGGAGGCGCGTCGGAGCGCCTGCGCCCGAGCTTGGGTGCGCCTGCGACCGCTGGGGGGGGGGGCACCCAGGAGCGCTCGCGAGGCGTCTGATTCCAAAGCGCAGCCCGCCATGCTACATCGAGATTGATTCAAAAAAGACTCGTCATCAATTTCAAAATTGGTTTCTTGATCTGATTGATCAGAGGTTTTCTGTCCCGCCGCCATTCTTTTGGGAACGCCAGTTGCTGTTTTTCAATATTTTCCTCGCCGCCCGTTTGGCTTGGGATACGGAGTGTTTTATTTTGCTCCTGGCGTGATATCCCCATAATTTGGACCAGGTGGCTCCCCCTTGGGGTGCCCAACTTCACGCGTGCTGTAACCTGGTGAGCATTGGACCACGAAAAGAGATACATGTGGGTCGGCAAACGGCATGAGACATCCCCACAGTCTGGCGGCGAACCATGGTGAGTGCTCACCACAGGCGGCTCCCCGCTTGAGTGCCCAAATGCCATGCCTGCTATATCGCGGTGATCATTGAACCAACAAAAAAGTTCCGGGGGGCAGAAACAGGCAAACCGCCTGAAGCATATTCACAATCTGCTCTGGAAGCAAAATGTGTAGGACACCCAAACAAGCAAATTGTCTGAGACATCACCACAATCTCGGCGCGAACGGAGGAGTGACATACCCCCTGGAAGCTCCCCTTTTGGCGTGCTGAAAGCAGCGCCTCGCTTGAGACATCCTGACAAACTCCTCTAAAACAAAAGTTTGTGGACACCCACGCAGGTAAACTGCCTGAGACGTTCCCACAATCTGGGCGCAAGCGGGCCCGTGAGATCCCCTTTGCGGCCCCCTTTGGGGTACTGAAGCCAGCGCCTCGCTCGACACATCCTCACCGCTTGTGTGCGCGAGTGATTCTGCGTATGAATGAGACTGATTGAGGAAACGATTTTTTCTAGTGCCCGAAGAAAACACCTGGACGGCACAACTCGAAGGAAGGTGCCCAAGCTGCCTGCATGAATTCACATGCAGACGGTCCTCGCAACACGAATGGCAGCACAGACGCGCCCCAGGCGTCTCATCAGCGTCGCCGTTGCGAGGTGCATCGAGATGCCACCCCGAGACACCCGGCCTCAAGCAGCGGAGACCCCCCTGCCCGAGCACTTGAATTCCCGCGCTCCCCCGTCGGGGGACATCTTCGAGTAACCCCTATCGGGCCTCTCAGGGGTGGTAAGGCGGGCTCGCACCTGCTGGGGTTGGCCAACCGCAGGGCAAGAGTCTCGCCAACAGCCCCGTCGGGCTGTGGTGACGATCGGGCTGCCAACCCGCCTGTTTATGTTGGGACGCCACGACGGCACCCAGCGGCACAGGTGCCATTTAGGAAACGAAACGATGTTGTTGAGTCTGAGTGATGAAGGGTGAGTGTGAGTATAAGTGAGTCCGAGGGAGGAAGTGATGTGACTGAGTCTGAGTATGATGGGCTTCTGAGTGTAAGTAAGTCTGAATGTGAGTCGGTCTGAGTATGAGCGAATCAGAGTATGAATGAATCTGAGTTGAGTGAGTTTGAGTGTGAGGGAGGAAGAGGAGAATGGAGGTGAGGGTGAGGAATCGGCGCGGCTTGAGTAATTACGGGAGCAAGAGCCCCATACCAGGGTGTGGAACAAATCCACCAGACAACCGAACGCCACGGTTCCTAATAGTTCCAAGTGCGAAAAGCGCATGTTTAGGCTAGTCGGTGGCCTAACATGCTTTGGACGCCAATTCTTCCAAGAGGGAACGATGACGTGAAACAGCTCTACACACCAATGTTCTCAAAAGCGGGCGATGCCGTTAAAAATCCCTTAAAATCCAAGGCTCCCGAGAGTGAGTGGTGCCATGAGCCCTCTCGGGTCATGTCATTTCTCGAAGCGCTCTTTCTGTTTCCGTGCTGGCCCAGGTTCCAATGCGCCCATTTCGTGCCGGCACGGCGTCGGATTACTCAGTGGTGCTGCGCCGCTTCGGGGACGCCGGCGCCACCGCAATCTGGGGCGAGCCCACACTGCGTGAGAGGCGCCCCTCCGGCGGGTCTCCGTGTGAGTCGACCTGTCGCGGGGGCGAACCGTCCACGCAGGGCAGGGCTGAAACGCCCGCCTCCAGTCGGCTGCGCGCAAGAGTAACATCTGGTGGATTAGGTCCTGCACCACCCGCGCGGCCGTGCTGCCGGCGCAAGCTTCGACGAGTCACCCCGTCCCCGATTCGATGTATGTTGGCGTCGCCAGCGGGGCCGAGGATTTCGGCCAGTCGACAGGTATTCCACTGGGCGCGTGGGGGGTGCTCAAAAAGAGTCGACATACAGTGTGCAGGATCTTGTCTATCAGCTGGACCCTCCGCTGGAGTGACCTGTCGGTGCGGGCCCACAAATCAGGAGGGGAAAAAACACACAGACACACTTTATCGTCGATTCTCAGGAAAATATGGGAAAATATGGGAAGTGGGGGAAGACAAACACCCAGAACATGTGGAAAAATATGGGGAATCCTGGGATTCGTGTTTATTTATTTTCAGCGTAGGGTTCCTGGAGCAATGGCTGGCGCGCTTGGGCTGGGCCGCCCCGCGGCACCCCGAAGAAGCCGCGCACCAGAGGTCGCTCCTGCCCCGCGTCACTCCTGCGTGCAACCAGCCCAGGTCTGCCGCAGGGTGGTGAAGGAGGAGGAGGAGGAGGAGGAGGAGGCGGAGGA
>CAUYUJ010000877.1:0-37500 GCA_963575745.1 Prorocentrum cordatum
TGAGCGCCATCTCCAAGCCGCCGCCGTTTCGTCCGTCGTGCCCGCCCTTCCTGCGTTCGCTCGTGCCCGGGTTGCGCACTGCGCTGTCGCAGGCGACAACCTTGTCGCCTCTTTTTGTTCGCCGCGGGCCCATCTGCGTGCCCCACGCAAGTTTCGGCCGCCCGCCAAAGCGTCGTCACTGCACAAGTGCTTTCAGCACGGGCATGGCTGCGCGTGTCCGTCGACACGCAGGGGGCGTCCGTCTCCTGAGCGGCGCCGTTCGGCCGGCGCGCGCGCGTCTGGAGGCTCGGGCCTCCTGAGCCCCCCCGCGCGCGCCGGCCGCGGCCTCCGCGCGAAACCCGTTCGCGAGCGCGGGGCGGGATGCTGATTTCTCGTCTTCCCCCCCCCTCACTCCACCCTCTCTTATTCCCCCCCTCCCCCCCCCTCGCGCACGTTTGGAGTTCTGCAGCTGCGCGGCCCCCCCCCCTCATTCCACCCTTTTTTCTCATCCGAGGTGAGCGTCGCGCTGCACGTGTCCGTCGGCACGCAGGGGGCGCCCGTCTCCCGGGCGGCGCCGTTCGGCCCGCGCGCGCGTCTGGGGGCAACGTTAAACTTCGCCAGCGACCCAGAATCTGTCAGCGTTGAACGACCTGACGCTCGGGAAACTGCCGATCGTTCAAAGTTGAACGATGCCCGCGGTGTCGGAAACCAGCGCCGACTTTGGCACGAAACGAACCTGCCGCGCCCCCTACACGCGCGTCCGACCAGGGCCCCCTTGGCCAAACAATGAGGGTGCATTCGCCGATCCTGGATTCACTGAGGGCTCAGTCAGGCTCGGTGCGCGCTGCCCGCCCATGTTTCCCCTTCGCTGTCGGGATGCTCGACGATCCTCTTCCTCTTCCTCCTCCTCCTTTTCCTCCTCGTCCTTTTCCTCCTCATCCTCCTCTTCCAGTTCCTCCTCCTCCTCCCTCTCCTGCTGCTCCTCCTCCTCCTCCTCCTCCTCCTCCTCCTCCTCCTCCTCCTCTTCCTCCTCCTCCTCCTTCTCCTCACTCCTTCCCATCCTGTTCCTTTTACCACCCCCCCCCTCCCGCTCTCGCTCCTCTCCTCCTCCTCCTCCTCCTCCCCTCCTCCTCTTCTCCTCTTCCTCCCCTCCTTTTCCTCCTCCTCTTCCTGCTCCTCCTCCTCTTCCTCTCTCGTCCCCCCTCCTCCCCCTACTTTCCTCCTCCGCCACCTCCTCCTCCTCCTCCTCCTCTTCTTTCATCCTCTCCTCCTCCTCTCCTCCTCCTCTTCCTCCTCGTCCCCCCCTACTCCTCCTCCTCCTCCTCCTCCTCCTCCTCCGCCTCCTCCTCCTTCTCCTCGACCTCCTCCTCCTCCTCCTCGACCTCCTCCTCCTCCTCCTCCTCCTCCTCCTCCTCCTCCTCCTCCTCCATCTTCTCCTCCTCCTCCTTTTCCTTCTCCTCCTCCTTTTCCTCCTCCTCCTCCTCGTCCTCCTCCTCCTGCTTCTCCCCCTCCTCTCCCTCTCCTCTCCCTGTCCTTGTCCCTCCTGTCCTCTTCCTGCCTGCGGGTCGGAGTTCGAGGATCCCTCACCTCCGCGCGTCTTCTGGGCAGCGATACGTAGGGCGAGGATAGGTTCAGGTGAGAGCGCATCGCCCCCCGATGGCCCACCCACCGCCGATAGAGGCCCAATAGCCCACTCCACCCAGCAAAGGGCGGCTTCGCGATCGAGAGCCCATCGCCGATCCATCGTCGATGTAGCGTTCATTCCCCAGAGATCCAACGTATTGAAAGCTCAAGACGGAGGTTTTTCGCAATGTTCGGCCTCTGGGGGCCCTCGCCGGGCTCCGGGGCCGTCAAAAAGCGATTCTGGATGGGGAATGGGTCGAGACGTCGGGGGAGCGCGCATTGCAAAAAAAACACGGCATCGGATCTCTGGGTCTATGTCCTCGATGTTTCCTCCTCTGAGCGGGTGCTCTCCTAGGATCACAGGGGGGACCTGCTCGGAGGGGGGGCATCGACGACTCGGCCCTGTCGTTGCTCCACACCGTTGATCGGGAACGACACCGGGGCCCTCTCTCGGACGGGGCCAGGACGAGGCATAAATCCGTTCCAGAGCGTTTTGGCGCGCTCTCAAAGCGCTCCAGGACGCTCTGAGAAGGCCGCGGCGCCCGAAGCATACGGATCTCACAGATTCCCGATTTATCCTCACCCGATTTGTCCTCATCCTGGCGTCGTCTCGTTGTTCCTGCCTTCCCGGCGCCGCGTGCACAGGTAGGCCGACGGCAGCCCTCACCTCGGACGCCCCGCCCTTGCAGCACCGATCCGAGAGATCAGCACAGACCTCCGAATGCTTACACGCCGGTCGTTGGAAGTAGGTACTCCTGGAATGCCAGATCCCAATCTGCTTTTCCCAATCTGCTTTTAGGCGCCTCGGAGGGAACTCGATGTTGTCCTCGTCGTGGCGTCGTCACCAGAGATCCGATGGCGTGATTATTTCCATACGCGGTCCCCGGAAGTCTCGACCAGTCCCCAGCACCGGTTTCTCATCCTGAGCCGCTTTTGATGGCCCCGCGGCCCGGCGAGGGCCCCCAGAGGCCGAAAATTGCGAAAAACGTCCGTCTTGAGTTTCCAATACGTTGGATCTCTGGGGAATGAGCGCTACATCGACGATAGTTCGGCGATGGGCCCTCGATCGCGAAGCCGCCCGTTGCTGGGTAAAGTGGGCTATTGGGCCTCTATCGGCGGTGGGTGGGCCATCGGGGGGCGATGCGCTCTAACCTGAACCTATCCACGCCCTACGTATCGCTGCCCAGAAGACGCGCGGAGGTGAGGGATCCTCGAACTCCGACCCGCAGGCAGGAAGAGGAAGGAAGAGGGGAGGATGCGGACAGGAGGGAAAAGGACAGGGGGAGGAGAGGGAGAGGAGGGGGAGGAGGAGGAGGAGGAGGAGGAGGAGAGAGGAGGAGGAGGAGGAGAGGAGCAGGAGGAGGAGGAGAGGAGAGGAGAAGGAGGAGCAGGAAGGGAGCAGGAGGGACAGGAGGAGGAGAGCAGCAGGAGGAGGAGGAGGAGGAGGAGGAGAGGAGGAGCAGGAGCAGGAGGGGAGAGGAGGAGGAGGGGGAGGAGCAGGAGGAGAGGAGGAGGAGAGGAGGAGGAGGAGGACGAGGACGAGGACGAGGAGGAGGAGGGAACCTCGAACTCTTACCCTCGTCGCCGGGGCCCCTCGGACGTCGGTCGCGAGGCCGCGGCGGCCCCGGCAGCCGCAGCTGCCCCCGCGGGTACCGCTGGGCCACCTGCTGCGCCTGCCGCCGCCGCCGGCGGCCCAGCAGGCCCCCGAGGCCGCGGCGTGCGCCCGGCCGCCGCCAGCCACCCCCCCAGGAGGAGGAGGAGGAGGAGGAGGGAGCAGGAGGAGAGGAGGAGGAGGAAGGCGGAGGAGGGAGGGAGGGAGGGAGGGAGGGAGGGAGGAGGGAGGGAGGGAGGGAGGAGGAGGAGGAGTCCGAGGAGGAGGAGGAGGAGGAGGAGGAGGAGAGGAGGAGGAGGCGGAGGCGGGAAAGGATCAGGAGGAGCAGGAGGAGGAGGAGCAGGAGCAGGAGGAGGAGGAGCAGGAGGAGGAGCAGGAGCAGGAGAATGGAGGAGGAAGAGGAGGAGGAGGAGTAGGAGGAGGACGACGACGACGAGGACGACGACGACGACGACGAGGAGGACGACGAGGAGGACGAGGAGGAGGAGGAGAAGGAGGAGGAGGAGGAGGAGGAGGAGGAGGAGGAAGACCCCTCCCGGCCTAGTATCGTGCACGCGACCCTGAACCCAGTGAAGCTCTTGAGAACCCCCCCCCTTCCAGGGCTCGTTTCGGTTCCTCCGATTCGATCCGATTTCAATGGCTTCTGATTACGATTCGACTTCGGATTTGGACTCCGATTTCTTAATTTCTGGAGGCCTACCAGCCCGACCATGTCTGCCGATTCGACTTCTCCCGACTCGGCTGCCGATTTCCGCCGGCACTTGGCCGTCGCATGGCACCCCTCTGGAGCCATGGCTCGGCACGTGGCGCTATCCAGGAGGGGAAAGAACACACACAGACACAATTAATCGTCGACTCCTGGGAAAATATGGGAATTGGGGGGGAAGACAGAAACCCAGGAAATATAGGAAAATATAGGGAATCGTGTTATTTGTGTGTATCTATTTGTGTGTCCCTGCGCCCCTTCAGCTATCCCCCTCCCCATCCCCATGCATCAGAGCTCCGAATCACAGGGCTAACTCGGGTTGTTTTTTTCGGGAATCCAAAGCCCAGTTACCCAGGGCCCGAGTCACTGCGGATAACTCGGGCGCCCAGAGCCCCAATTCATCAGGGCTAAAATTCGGGTCAGGGCTAACTCGGGTTCGTTTTCTGGCAATCCAAACCCGAGTTACCCCGGGCCCGAGTTACCCCGGATCACTCGGGCGCCCAAATGCATCGAAGAAGAAACAGCAGCATACGCAGAAGCTGGTGGCGCTCCGCGCGGCTTCCCTGGATCGGCTCCGGGCTCACTCCCCTGGCGGCGCGCCTCCGGCGCCGCCCCTGGCGTCAAGTCAGGCGTGTCCCTCTACAGGAGGAATATTCAACAATAGCCAAGAAATAGTCAGTGGACGATGTTTCGACTATGAGGTATTTTTCTTTGTCTTCCAAAATCTGCCTGTAGGGGTGACACGCCCGACCTAAACCTGGCGCACTCCGCCAGCTCAGGTCCAAGAACTCCGCGCGGACCTCCAAAAGTTTTTGTTTATGTCGTTGTTCCTTCCTCTATTCAGCGACTCCTATCCCCATCCCCATCCCCATACAGACCCACGCCATCTCACCACCCCGGTTGGGGATATACCCCTCGAGACCCGAACGTAACAGCCGATATCTTCTATCTAAGAGGGGTAAATCGGCCTAGGCCACGCTCATGTGGAAAGGGGTCGGTTAGACGATGCTCAGTTCCACAGTTTGCTGCCTCCAGGGGCCCTCGGCGGTTCCTGGGGGCCATCAAGAAGCGATTCAGGATGAAGAGCCTGTCCTGGGGAGTGAGTCGAGACTTCTGGAGGGCCCGCATTGAAGGAATCAAGGCATCGGGTCTTTGGGTGCAGTTCCCCAGCCAGCTAGATTGTCCCGGATGGCCTGGTCATGGCCCTTGAGTAATCCCGACTGGCCTCAACTGTCACCCCGAGTATCGTTCGGGGCGGTTCCAACACCTCAACACTGGGGCGCAGAGCCCCCAGGGGCGCCGCCAGAGGCGGCGCCAGGGTGTTGAGAGCGCCTCAGATTATGTGCTCGGTGGGCCCGTTGAGGCCAGCCGGGACTACTCGGGGAGCCTCTTGAGGCCAGCCATCCCTGGCCGGCTTGGTGTCATTCTGGATAGAGGAGCTTGGCTCCTCTGCCTCCTCCTCCTCCACCTCTGGGGGCAACGCTTCGCGATGAACCTGGCCGACAAGGCCCTGAAGGCGAGGCTCCAGCCCACAGAGGAGTGGCCGACGACTCCGCTCCACGGAGCAGGAGTGGGCAACGGCTCACAGGCTGCCCACTGGGAGGTAACACTGCCCTTCGCGGCAACCGCCCGCGATGGCGTGACCACCCGACGAGGACCGCCAGGTGGAAGCGAGCGGAAAGTGCACTGCCCGACCGCCCGCTGCCGCCGAGGCCCAGTTTCGCCGACCCGGCTACGCCGACGCTCGCTTCCGCCGCCCGGTTCCGCCGCGTCGGGAGGCTAGAGAGCCCCCGCTCGACAGGTGGCGGCGGTGGAGAAGGGCAGGGCGGAAGGGGGCCTCGGCGGAAGAGGGCTTCGGAGGAGGAGGGCCTCGGCGGAAGAGGGCCGGGCGGACGAGGGCCTCGGACGAAGAGAGAGTGGGCGGAAGAGGGCCACTGGAATGAAGTCGGGCGTGTCCCTTCACAGGAGGAATATTCAAACATAGTCAAAAAATAGTGAGGGGACGATTGTTTTAGCATTTGTTCTGATAACGTTGGGGCATGTTTAGGGTCTTTCAAATTTGTCGTCCAAAATCCGCCTGTAGGGGGGTGTGCCCGACCTAAAAATGGGCGGAGGAGAGCCACTGGAAGAGGGCCTCGGCGGAAGAGGGCCTGCTCCGCGCACGGGGCGGCCACCAATCGGGCAACAGCCGTAATCAGGCCCCACCATCCGATCATTCGGGCGAGAGGAGTGAGCAAGAGCCCAGCAGTGCCAGAAATGTTTCCTGGGGGTAATCTCCCCTCGTCTTGCGAGGAGGCGACGAACACCTTGGATTCAGCGGCACGGTCGGACCGAGGTGGAAGATGGAGGTCCGTTCGGGGACGGTACTCTAGGGAATTACGGGCTCCCTCGAGGGCGCGAAGTTATTCGCGCTTCGCGCTTCGCGGTCCTCGTTCCTTCTCCCCCTCCTCCTCGTCCTCCTATTCTCCCTTTGGGAGGGCGGCGCGAGAGCGCGAAGTTATTCGCGCTTCGCGCAGCGCGAAGCGCGAAGTTGGGAGCCCTAGGGGAATGTTCGTCGTGTTTGTTGGGTGTTCTTGTGCATTCTGGGGACGGGCACCCTCGACTGTTCTGCAGTTTGGGCCGGCGGAGGGTCTCATGTCCTTGCAAGGTGTTACTTTGTCCCCAGGTCCGATTGTAGCGGTACGGAATCGAAACCCGCAGCAACGAACACGCGTTCTGCGTGAAGGCGCGCGTCGGCAAGCAGGGGGACTGCGCGATGGCGGCGGGTAGCGGCACGCAGAGGTTGCCGACGACAGTTGCCCTCAAAGCCCAGCTGTACAGTCAGCGCGCCTAGCAAGGACGCGCGCCTTCATCTAGGGTGCCCTTGTGTCCTTGCCTCTGCGGCCCGTCCTTTGCCGTTTTCACGAGTCGCCAGCCGCCCCACAAGAAAACGATCGTCGACCTCCAAGGGTCTTGCGTCCTTACCACCCGTCCTCAGTACACGTTTTGACTGTACTCGCCCGTGGTGTAACCTCCCACCCCAGACGCCGCGGCGCAGGCCAAGCACGTGCTGGACGCCCGTCAGTTTGAGTATGGATTCCCAGGCCCAGGATTATCAAGAAATTTCCGCTTCTCAACACATCGCGGCGCAAACGATGCAACTAATCATTGGAAGGTTGAAGTCAGTATCGGCGCTGGCTTACCAGCGATCGAAAATTGGCTTAATCTGGCATGCTCCCGTTCACTTCAATTTAATCCCGATTCATCCAATGGAATCCCGTTTTATTTGGCCTAAGTTCCAGGCCCCATTCTGGGCTAATCCGCCACAAAAGTTTTGAATCTAGCTTGATCGCTTTCAATCGTTCCCACAAAGACCTCCCAGGAGTTACCTCCGAACGTGCTGCTCGAGAATTCTCAAGAAAAATCTGGTTCTCACCCAGCAACCAGAAGTCAGGTTGGTTTTCTCCCCAGAGTTTCTTAGAGACCTTAGGGCCTTGCCCAGAGACCAGATGTCTTACCAGATGTTTCAACAGACGTTTTACCCTGATGTCTTTCTGAATACCGAGCGCCCAGATGTGTCACCCAGAGACCAGATGTCACGATCCCCGCCCTGGAAACGACGTTGTTTCATCCTGAGTCGCTTCGTGTCGGTCCCAAGGCCCAGCGAGGGCCCCCAGAGGCCGAAAATGCCGAAACAGCTCCGTCTTGATTCTTTCGATAGTGATGATTTTCTGAATCATTGTTTTGCCGATCGGCGCGGGCCCTCGCAACCCCTCCCCCCTCTCCCCCATGGAGTGATCTTGGCTGTTTTTGGCGCCTGTTTCAAGCAGGTGGCGTCTTCACCATAGGACGCACTGTTCCAAACAGTCGCATTACGCAGAGGTCCTGAGCCAGACATCCCCCCGTCCCCACCCCCTTCGCTCCCACTGTCGAAACGCCGACTAAGAAAACGTCCACACACGTTAGAGGCCTGAGGATTCTCACGCAGCACCCGCTTCCTAACCTGAAGTCGGGCCTGTCCCTCTACCGGAGGAATATATTCAAAATGGTCAAAAAATGGTCTGGGGACGATTTGTTTAGTATTCCTTTACCGTTTGGGCGCATTTTTTGAGTATTTTAAATGTTTCGTGGAAAGTCCCCTGTAGGGGGGCAGGCCCGACCTACAGTTCCGTTTTTAATACATGCTCCGCGAGCGGACCATGTATCAAAAATGCAGGGATTCAGGACTAAAAACAGGGATGAGTTCACGCACACACTTATTCATACATTAATCATGGATTAAAGCTCCTATGTTTGTAAAGATCCCATGTATCAAGACCTGCCCTGTAATCCGAACCTCGCGCCACCTCCTCCTCCTCCTCCTCCTCCTCCTCCTCCTCCTCCTCCTCCTCCTCCCTCCTCCTCCTCCTCCTCCTCCTCCTCCTCCTCCTCTTCCTGCTCCCCCTGTAGGCGCGCCACCACGCGCCAGGCGAGGCGCGTGCCGGACGCGTGGTGCAGATCCTCCGGCGAGCCCCGCGCGGGCCCCCCGGGCGCGTGCGCGGGAGCGGCGCCGAGCGCCAGCAGGGGGCCCGCCCGCGGAGGCCGCGGCGAGGGGCAGTGCCGAGGCCTCAGCTCCGCCGGCGACGAGGCCGACGACGACGGCCTCGACGACGACAGGGCGACAGCGCACAACGGCGACGACGACGAGGAGGAGGACGACAACGACGACGACGACGACGACGATGACGACAAGGACGACGGCGACGGCGGCGTCGACGGCGACGGCGACGGCGACGGCGACGGCGACGGCGACGGCGACGACGAGGAGGGCGACGATGACGACGACGACGGCGACGACGACGACGACGAGGACGCCGACGACGCCGACGATGACGAGGAGGACATCGACGACGAGGGCGAGGGCATCGACGACGACGCAGACGACGAGAACGCCGCCGACAACGACGACGACAACGAGGGCGGGGGCCGCGGCGACGGGCAGTGCCGAGGCCTCCGAAGTGTCTCGTTGGTGATCCTCAGGACGTGTGTTAGCCCAATGTGTGGTTGTCCCGTTCCGTGTAAGATGCCGCGGCGCGGCATGATGACAATGATGATGAAGATGTTGATGATGATGATGATGATGATGATGATGATGATGATGATGATGATGATGCTGATGCTGATGATGATGATGATGATGATGTTGATGATGATTATGATTATGATTATGATTATGGTAATGATTATCATTATTGTTATCATTATGATGATGCATATGATGATGCATATGATGCCGATAATGATAATGGTGATAATGATAATACTTATTGTTTTGTTGGTGGTTATGATGATGGTGGTGGTGACGATGATGGAGGATGGTGGTGATGTTGATGATGATGATGCTGATTATCAGTATGATGATGCTGATGATGATATTTTTGATGATGACGACGACGTTGATGATTGATGATGATAATGATCATAACCATGGGCATGATTATGGTGATGGTGACGATCACCTTAGCGTCGCTCATAGTTTTTACGCCAGTCCCCAACTGTTGCATTGTCCATCGCATTTGGATCAAGCCATAACGATAAAGACGGTATGGAACAGGCCTCGCGGCAGGCCGAGCACCTCGCCGTTTCCACGTTCTAAAACAGTTGCCGGCATCATAAAACAGTTGCCGGCATCATCGGCTGAGCGAGCTGCATGACATTGATGACAATCGAATCATGCCCGAGGCCCCTGAGGCGCATGCTTCTCCCAGACAGAGTGTCACGTCCGAGGCCCCAGCGCAGGCCCTCCCGTCGAGAAGGGGCAAGGGCAAGGGCGCGGGCAAGGGCAGGAGCTGCTGCGGTTCCACGGCGCAGCACGCTTAGGGGGAACGTAAGACTCGATTTATCTGGGACTCGGGTTTGCCGTTTTTTTTTGACGAGCGCGCACTGGATTTTGACGGTCCCGTTTTCGCGGGACATTTGCAGCGGGAGCCCACGTCAAACTTCAGATTGGGTCTCGTCATCTTCATGATGGCCCCCGTCGGGCCAACCCGAGTACCCGGACAAGCTCCTGGCATAGGACCGGGACAAGTTCTTGGCACGTATTTGGGAGGAAGAGGACTACCTTCTCCTCCTCCTCCTCCTCCTCCTCCTCCTTCGGGGCCGTCGCGGAGGCCGACATTGCCTTGTGGGACGTCGTCTACAAGGTCGGCGTGGGCGGAGGCTGGTGTTAAACCCAGTCTCAGCCTACGCTCAGGGAGGGATCCTGAGGGGTCCCGCGCGTGAATTCTTTGCGTGACCTTTTGGGTTTGGTCTAGCCTCCTCCTCCTCCTCCTCCCTCCCTCCTCCTCCTCCTCCCTCCTCCCTCCTCCCTCCTCCTCCCTCCCCCTCCTACCCGAGCCCCCCGTAGCCCGAGTCTTGCGCCTCCCCGAGCGCTCCACGGCAGGCGCCCACGGCCTGCCTGCGCCGGTTCCGCTCGGCCCGGAGGCCGAGGCGCGGGCGCGCCTGCCCGGGCCTGTCAAGCGGCGCGAAGATCGGGACAAAATCGGATCGGGATCACTCGAAATCTCTGAGAATCAGAGCGTGAATTACCTACCCCGCTTTCGTTTCCAGGCAAAACCAAGTCATACCACGCTCCTCCTCACCAAGCGGCCGGACCAGTACAGGCCGTAGTTTGGCATCGCTTGGTATCTCTTGGAAGCGAGGGTGGTCAAAAGCGAGGTAGGTTTGTTTTCCCCCTAGAGAATCGGCGGGTTTGGAGGATGTATTGGGCGCCGCGGCCGCTCCGGAACGCTCTGGAGCGATTCATCCCGATCCTAGCCTGGTTTAGCCTGCGCCCGCCGCTTCGGGGCCCGAGGCTCGGGCCGGGCGAAAGGGGGGGATTGGGAAAGGGGGGGGTACAAAATCTGCTGCATGCAGCTGGTTTCGGCCCCACCGAGGGGCCCATTTCTCGATACATAGCCGCCTCCCGGCGCCGGGAGGCGCCGGGAAAATCAGCTACGTGAGCTGATTCTCAAACCCCCCCTTTGCTATCCCCCCCTTTCGCCCGACCCGAAACAGATGCACACCGAGCACGTTCCGCTACTCGCAGAGTGCCTACTCGCAAACGGCCGAAAAGCACAGGCCCGCCTTGATGTGACGTATCGTGGATCCCCCTCGGCGCATCCAGGCCCTTTGCGAGCAGTTACTTTGCAAGCAGTGGAACGCGCCCGTCTAGATACACTTAAGCCGGGCACGTCCCTCTACAGGAGGAAGATTCGAGAACAGTCAAGAAATAGTCAGGGGACGATCTTCTGACTATGTTTGACATTTGTTTGACTCTTTTGAAGTTATCCTTCAAGATCCGCCTGCAGGAGGACACGGCCGACCTAAAGATGCACTGCGTACGCACCTGGTAAAGCGAAAGCTTTCAACGCGGCGGAGGAAGCCCACCTTTGCACGAGGCAGTTGAAGTCTTGCTTCCTGGACTGCACACCCTGGCACTTGAGCACAGTGTACGCAAGTCGTCTATGGAAAGTCGTCTATGGACCAACTGGGAATTGGGAAAGGAACATATTATGGTGGAGACCCGACAACGACCCAGAAGGATCACCTCATAGACGGCCTGGGCGCCCAAAAAAATCGATTGACAAATGATTTACGTAAGTTGGTCATGGATTGTTGTGGGCATGTGGATTGGCCCCGTGTCGCTACCACGCTGGTGTGGGACGACCTCCAGGACATGTACGTTCAGCAGTGATATTCCATGTCCTCCCCTCCACCTCCTCATTTTCCTCCCATGCAGTATTTCGCATTGTTTCACACGCGTGTACCTTAGCAGGCGCCTCGGTGCCCCCTCCGCCGCGCCTTCATGGCGCCACGCGTGCGGAGCCGTAGCAGTAGCCGTAGCTGTAGCCGTACGCAAGAGACGGCAGGATCGAGAAGGCTTTGATCTCGAGCGCGATTGGACTTGGACGTGCCGCTGTTTCAATCGTTCCAGGGTCGAGGGCAAGGCTTCTTCAACAGGCCGCCGGATTGGCTCAAGTGCCGACCCGTGGGCGTGCTGCGACCTGACCTGCACCACCCGGGAAGCACACGACAACACAGTGGTGAAGGCAGCAGGCGACTGTTGCCAGTGCGGCCTCTGCTGCCCGCTGCCATGTGGGCCCTGCAGCGAGGTGAACCTCAGGAGGCAAAAAAAAACACAGACACAATTAATCGTCGACTCCCAGGAAAAGATGGGAAAGTATTAGAAGTGGGGGAAGAAAGAAACCCAGAAAATGTTTGGAAATATGAGGAATCTGGTTATTTTTGTGTATTTATGTTTGCGTCCCAGGGCCCCTTGAGAACCTCCCGATCGTCGAGAAGCGTGGGGGTCGTGAGGTGGGCAACATACGGGAACAGTTCCCCTCTTGCTGCGCCTCTCTGTTCGCGGAGGACACCGGCAACTACAAAGATCCACCTCGCCCGGGATCGGCAACCCGACGTGGGAGGTCTTGGTCACATGGGGTTCTCCATTTTCATGGACTCCCGGTATCTCGGCAGCAGTTCTGCCGACGACAACTGAGCGCAGAAGCTTGGCGCGGCGACCACGGTTGCCTCAGAAGCCATCGTCTTCCTCCTTCCGCATAGCGCGCCCTCTCCTCCCCAACCTCTGTCCCCTTGCCTTCAGTCGGGCATACCCTCTACGGGAGGAAAATTCAAAAACAGTCAAACAGATTCTAGGGACGATGTTTTGATGATTTAGTGTATAGTTTTGATTATTGTGTGATTATTTCTGTTCGCCGAAAATCCGCCTGTAGGAGGACAGGCCCGACCTAACCCTTGCCCGGCGTGCCTATTCCAGCAAACATCATTATGTGCATCTCTTTGCATGGACCTTTCCGCCGTGAGCGTCGAGGCGCAAGCGACTTCGAGTATAAACGAGCTCGAGTATTGATATCCAGCTGTGAATGACTTGGAGAAGTGAATGAGTCTCAGTAGTACGAGTGAGTCCATGCGCGTGAGCCTGGAGCCTCCTAGGGTCTCCTAGGTCGTCCTGGGGCCTCCTGGAGCCTCTTGGGGCCTCCTGGGGCCTCTTGCGGGTTCCTGTGGCCTCCTGGGGCCTCCTGGGTCCTCGTGTGGCGTCGTGGGGCCTCCTGGTGCCTACCAGAGCCTCCTGAGGCCTACTCGGGGGGGACTCGTGCCCCAGGAGGGGCCCAGTCTGTAGGAACATACGTAAAGCACTTAGAACGGGAGCCACAGGGGAACACACGTACAAACACAAAGGATTCGTGCCCCGGGTGAGGCCGAATCTATAGGAACATAAGAAACAAACACGAAGGAGTGGGGCCCCAGGCGAAGCCCTATGTATAGGAACATACGTAAAACACCCGGGATTGGAGCCATTCCTGTGGCCTTCTGAAGGCCTCCTGCTCCTAGGGCCTCCTGGGGCCTCCTGGGGCCTTCTGAGGCCTCCTGGTGCCTCCCGGCGTTTCTTGCGGCCTCCTGAGGCATCCTCGGGCCTCCTGGGGCCTCATGGTGCGTCCTGGGGCCTCCTGGAGCATCTTGGAGCCTGCTGAGGCTTCCTGGGGATTCCTTGTGCCTCCTGGAGCCTCTCTTGGGGCCTCCTGGGGCCTCGTGGGGGTTCCTGTGGCCTCCTGGGGCTTCTTGAGGCCTCCTAAGGCCTCCTAAGGCCTCCTGGGGTCTCCTGGAGCCTGCTAGAGCCTCTTGTTGTTTAAATGGGGAGGATCCGTGCCCACGAGTCTGGCCAGCAAAACAGGCAAACCGCTCGAGACATCCTCGAAATCTGGGCCCCCATGGGGTGCGAAAACAAGCGCCTCGCCCGAGACATCCTCAGAGTCTGCTCCGAAAGCGGAGGATGTTGAGCATGCAAACAGGCAAACCGCCGACGACGAGGACGCCGACGCCGACGACGCAGACGACAACGACGCCGCCGCCGCCGCCGCCGCCGACGACGACGACGACGACGACGACGACGACGGCGGCCGACTGCGACGGACGCGGCGGCGGCCGAGGCCACTGCGCGGAGTCCGTGTGGTCGCGGTGGTGCGGCAGCGGCCGCTGGGAGGGGGCCGTGGACCTCCACGAGGCGCGCAGCGGCGCGGCGCGGTGCCTCCCTCGCGCCGGAGCGCTGCCCCACCGCCGCGGGGGCGGATCGAGCAGCGGCGAAGCGTCGTGGCCTCCCAGAGATCCAGCGCACGAGCAAAAATGAGGACGGAGGTTTTTTTCTCAGCTTTCGGCCTCGGGGGGCCCTCGCCAGGCCCCGGGACCGTCAAAAAACGACTCAGAGTGAAAAACCGGTCCTGAGGAATAGGTCTAGACTTCGGGGGACCGCGCATGGAAAAAATCGCGACAGGCCCACTACATAATGTTCTAAGAACCTTTTGCGGTCTGGCACGAAATGTTCTCAGAACAGTTCTGGTGGGGGCTGTCTTGCTTGGACACATCGGGCTTATGTTCTAAGAACATGATTTCTGTTGTTAGAACATTTTTGGGTTCTAAGAACATTCCGTGATAGGCCTATGATATTGCGGGGACGGTCGGTGCTTGCTCAAGGCTGTTCACGAGGAGGAGAGGGAAGGCAGGAGGAGGCCCAGTGGGCCCTGGAAACGACAGGGTCGATTGTTTTTCTACGGGTTCCGTTCTGCCTGTTTTTTGTTGCCGGTTCCGACGCCGTTGTTGTTGCCAGTTCCGTCACCATTGTTGTTCCCGCTCCCTGCTCCGGTTTCAATCCCGGAGCCGTTGTTGTGGCCGTTTCCGGTCGCATGTTTGTTGCCGCTTCCGTTTTTACGAGATTGTTTTTCGGAAACAGTGAAAAAGCGGCCTTGCTTGTTGGGCCTGTTTTCCACCACCACCACCATAAGTTTGAGGGGGGAAGGAGGTGGAGGATGAGGAGGTAATTAGAGGAGGAGGAGGAGGAGGAGGAGGAGGAGGAGGAGGTGGAGGAAGAGGGGGACCCCCTCCCACTCCTACTTCTGGTGGTGGTGGTGGAAAACAAGGCCATCACTGCCGTTTCCGGGGCCCACGTAAGGGAGGAGGAAGGAGGAGGGTTGGTAGGTTCACGGACCTGCCCGCGTCGTCCACAAGGTGCAGAGGTCCGAGGTCCCAAGTGCCCTCGGTCAGCCCCGCGGCTTCCGGGAGGCGCCCCAGCTTCGGGATGTTTTGCAGCAGTTGCGCCTCGGCGAGAGCGTGCCAGGGTTAAGTCGAGTCTGTCCCTCTATCTTGGTGCATGCTCTGAGTATGTTTCACTTTTCGTCCAAAATCCGCATGGGCTACGAAGCGCTGCCCTGGGTGGGGGAACCGCATGCGGGCACCTCCACTGGGGCCTTCGGTGGAGCTCCCGATGGGGCTACGAAACGCTGCCCTGGGTGGGGAAACCGCATGCGGGCACCCCCACTGGGGCCTTCGGTGGGGCTCCCTATGGGGCTACGACACGCTGCCCTGGGTTGGGGGACTCGCCCGACATGATTCCATGGATGCCCTGATCCGCCCGAGCCGTCGCTAGAGACCCGAGCTTGAAAGGCGAGGAGCATGTCACGGAAGGGGACGGTATGCCAGGGGTCGGTTCGGCCGCGCCCGAGGCCTTGCTCAGCCCACGCGCGCTGGGGACGTGACTCACCGGGCGCGCTCGACTACTCGCAAAGTGCCTACTCTCCGCACGCACGAAATGGGTACTGAAAGAATGGGTACAATGCCCAACAGCGGATCTTGTTCAGTTTGAACAGGGCTCGCTGTCCACGCCGCCGCGGCCTGTGTCCATTCGAGACAGGAGGCCGCCTGCCCAACAGCGGCCGCTGTTGGTTTGGGACAACATTTGCTGTTGGGCATAGCACCCATTTTTCGGTACCCATTTCGGGCGTCCAAATGCTCGCAAACGCCCGAAAAACACATGCCTGCTTCGACGGAACTGATCGTACAGTGCCTTTTTAAACACATGCTCCGCGTGCGGATCATGTATCAAAAATGCAGGACTTTAGTATTACAAGCAACGATGAGTTCATGCATACATTTATTTATACATTAATCTGGTATTGGAAATCCGATATTCTCACCAAAAACAAATCCGATGTATTCAAAACTACCCTGGCATTGACCGTAGATCCCCCGCGGCGGATCCGTGCGATTTGCGAGCAGCTGCTCTGCACGTGGCGGAGCGCGCTCCTCCCGGGACCGCGCCGAGGAGGGGGAGGGGCCGGAGGCACGGAGGGCCGCAGAGGCTCGAGGAGGGCAGCGGGCCCTGGAGGGTCGAGGCCTCGGGAAGGGGCGAGATTGGATTGGGCCCCAAGGGCCAATCTGGCCTGGCCAAACTGGAGGATTGGGGTTATTCGCCAGACTGGATTCGCGTTGGCTCCCTCGTCAGATTGCCCCCGTTTGCAAGATTGGGCCTGCCAGATTGGCGCCAGATTGGCTTCGACTACCCAGCGGAGGACGAGGATGTGAGGAAGGGGAGGAGAAGCACGAGAGGACAAGGATGAGGAGGACGAAGAAGACGAGCCTTGGAGGGTCGAGGCCTCGGGAAGGGGCGGCGGGGAGTCGGAGGGCGAGGGAGAGGACGAGGAGGACGAGGATTAGGCGTGTCCCCCTACAGGGGGATGTTCGACGAAGAAATTTAAAAAATACACCCAACATGCCTCAAAAAGGTCAAAGAAATACTCAACAAATAGTCCCCAGACTATTTTTGGACTATGTTTTGGTTATTTCTCGGGTAGTTTCATTTCTCATCGAAAATCCCCCCGACAGGCCCGACTCAAGACGAGGATATGAGGAAGGGGAGGAGAAGCACGAGAGGACAAGGATGAGGAGGGACGAAGGAGACGAGAGGAGGACGAGGGCGAGGATATGAAGGAGGAAGAGGGCGAGGGCGAGGATAGAGAGGGCGAGGGAGAGGAGGACGAGAGCGGGGAGGACGAGGGCGAGGAGAATGGCGAGGATGAGGCCAGTCGGCTGGTCGGTCGAGGACCTCGAGTGACTCAGTCAGCTGAGCTCTGCCAGGGGGGGGTGCAGGTGTCAAAGTTAACCTGCAGCCCATGAGGAGGGGAAAGGGAGGAGAAGCATGGGAACCAGGAGGAGGAGGAGGAGAACGAGGGGGATCAGACGAGGAGGACGAGGACGAGGAGGAAGACCAGGAGGACGAGGAGGAGAACGAGGGCGAGGATCAGGAGGAGAGGACGAGGGCGAGGATAAAGAGGGCGAGGGAGAGGATGACGAGAGCGAGGAGGACGAGGGCGAGGATATAAGGAGGACGTTGAGAGAGACGGTTGTCGGGCATCGGGATGGGGATCGATCTTCGAGGTTGCCCGTTCGTCCAAGAGAGGGCCGCACGCCCCACATGCAAACATTCAGTGTGCGCTCAGGTTGAAGTCGGGCTTGTCCCTCTGCAGGAGGCACATTCAAAATCAGTTCAAAAAACATAGGCTGGGGATGATTATTCGATTGTTTGTCGGCCACTGTTGAGCATGTTTTGAAGATTGCTTATTTTTCGTCCACAATCCGCCTGTCGGAGGACACGCCCGACCTAAGCTCAGGTTCTGCCGATTCCCAGTGCGGACCCCACGGCGCCCGCAGGCCCGCGGGCGAAGAAACAAGTGCCGCGTGCGCGCACCATGCCGGGCCCGAGGCAGCCCTGGCCCGAGGTGCCCTGGCCGTCAGAGCACCCCTCACGGGGCCAATTGGTTCCGAGCATTGCGGGTGCCGTGGGCGGGAATAACCTCTCTACGACGACGGCGAAGACGAAGAAGCCGACGGCGACGGTGACGACGACCACGACGCGACGACGACGACGACGGCGACGGCGACGACAGCGACGGCGACGGCGACGACGACGGCGACGGCGACGGCGACGGCGACGGCGACGGCGACGGCGACGGCGGCGGCGGCGGCGGCGACGACGACGACGACGACGACGACGACGACTTCTCGACGCGCCCTCGACGGACCGAGGCCCCCGGCGACATGGAGGGCATCCGTGCCATCCGCGCCCTCGCCGCTGGCGGGCTCCAGCAGTTGGGGCCGCCCCCGGCGTCGGGTGCCAAGGCCGGCCCCGGCGGAAGCGACGACGACGACGACGTTCGACGACGACGACGACGATGACGTTCGACGACGACGAAGCCGACGACGGCGTCCGATGACGACGACGACGTTCGATAACGACGACGACGACGACGACGACGTTCGGCGACGGCCCAGGCTTCCAACGTATTGGCACAAGCAAGGCGGAGGTGTTTCGCCTTTTTTTGCACAGGGGCCCTCGCCGGGCCGCTGGACCGTTCAAATACGGCTCAGGATGAAAAGCCCGTCCCCGGGAGGGGGTCGTGACTTCCAGGGACCCCGCATTGAGAAAATCAAGACATCGGATCTTTGGGGACGACGTTGAACGGCAACGACGACGGAGGCAGGGGAGGAGGCTACGACGGCGGCAGTGTCGTCGGCGGCGGCGGCGGCGGGGCTACGACGGCGGCGACTGACGGCGACGGCGGCGACGGCGGCGGCAGTGGCTGCAGCTGCGGCGATCGACTAGGTTCGAGGATTCCAGGCCGCCCAGATGAAGCCAGAGTGCATGGGGTCGGAGGATCGCGCCGCATCGCCGATGCATCGGCGACGCTGAGCAGTGCTTCTGCGATGCGTCGCGATCCTGAGCTAGGTTGTCTACATACCGACGTCCCACAGGCGGACGAGGAGAAGAATCAGGAGGAAGAGGATGAATCGGGGGGATGGCCCTGAGCTTCTGGCGTCGTGCAACATAGTTACTTGTTTGGGCGACGTTTGACCGAATTCGCCCTCGGGGAGCCCTCCCACCAGGCCGCGGGACCTTCGAGAACGACTCGGGTCGAAAAGCTTGTTCCAGGGAACGGGTCCAGACCGCGGGGGGTCGCCCTGAAACAATAACACAAGCAACAAAAAACACGACGTCGGAGGTCAGGGGGGAGGAGCGGGAGACAGGTGGGAGGAGGAGGAGAAGGAGGGGGTGCTTCGGCTGTGTTGGCGACCCTCTCCCTCCCCTCCTCCCCTCGTCGTGCATGTTCTGTGGCTTCCTCGTTCTCGAATGGCCTTCGGCCCACGCCGCCACCGTGCCTGCATTGTGGGTCCGAGTCCGCAGGGATGCTTCTTGGGGTCCCCTCGGAGCGCTCCAGGGGGCAGTTTGGGGGCCAGTTGGGGGGCCTCCTGGGAGCCTCCTGGGGGCCTCTTATTCCGGGGGGCCTCTCGGGGGCCTCGTGGGGCCCTGTGGGGAGCCTCTCGGGCGGCCTGGAGGGCATCTCGGGGCCGAGGGGCCTCCCGAGAGGTCCGCTCGGGCGGGGCCCGCTCCGGGAGGCCCTCTACGGCCGTCTCGGGCGCACCTCGGGGCCGTTTTGGCATCCTCTTGTGGCAGTGGCGGGGCCCTCCCGGGGGCTTGGCGAGCCGCCCTGGGGCGGTCCCTGGGGGCATCTTGGGTCGTCTTGGAGCGTCGGAGGCCTCGAAGTGTCGAGGACCCCCAACGATCATGGAAGAACGATCGGAGAATGAAAGGTTGTTGGCCTCTCGGGGCCCTCTCGGGGAAGGCTCTTGGGTTATCTCGGAGGCCTCTTGGGCCGTTTGGGGCATCTTGGGCGTCGTGGAGCGATCTTTGGGCGTCTCTGGGCCTTCTTGGACCGTTTTGGGGGCCTCTTGTAGACCTCTTGGCCCGTCGTGGGGCCCTCCTGGGACCGAGGGAAAAAGAAATGCGGAAAGACGCCCCGGGCACGCGGGGAGCCCCCAATGTGGAGCCCGGGCCCCGAGTAAAAGCTTCTTGAGGATCGAGGATTGCGGCCTAAGGGATTAGGCAACGGACCTGAGGACACGTCCACTCCGGGCTGAGAGGTACGATGGTGGAGCTCGTAAATAGAAGGGTTGCAGTGATCTCTTTTTGGCGGAAGCCCCTGAATAGCTCATCCCACAACGTAAAGATGTTCGCGGACTTGACACATAGGACATCTTCGCGGGCCGTCAATATCTTGGCCAGACCGGCTTTTTGCTGCACCAAGAGGCTTCTCCCCCCCCTGGCCCCGTCTCCCCCAGCTCTCCTCTCGTACTCCCGTGGCTCCTCCTCGCGTCGCCCGCTCCGCGTCATCCCTCGCCTCCAGGGCCACCAAGCCCAGAGGCAAACGGTGAGATTATCCTCCTCATCCTCCTCCTCCTCCTTCTTCTCCTCCTCCTCCCCTGACATCCTCCTCGTCCTGGGCTGCGCGTGGAGGAGGAGCAGGAGGGCGGGAGGGGCGAAGAGAGCCGGAGGGCCCCGTGAGGGAGGAGGAGGAGCGGGGCTCGGGGCAGGGGTTCGGGGGCGGCCAGGAGGGAGGCCACGGCCTGGGGGGGGTGGATCTCATGGCGGGCGCCTCTTCTTATTGCAATACGTCCCTAAGGTGCCGTTTTTTGAATACAAACTCCGCGTGCGGACCATGTAATAAAAATAAAGGGTTGATTAATAGATGCAAGGATGAGTTTACCCATGTATGTATTCATAATTTGAGCATGGAATGAACAGCATATGTTTTTATATATGTGCATATATAGATATATCATTGTGAATATCTATATATATATATATATATATATATAAACTATGTATTAATTTCTGCCCTGTAGCCCCCCACCCACCCCTGGGCCGCGCACAGGAAGGAGGAGGAGGAACCCAACTGAACCTGACCGAGATTTCCCCAGCCACTGTAAAGAAACAGTGTACCGCCCAGTTTAAAGATGTTTACATCCAGGTCCATGTTTTCCGGGTTATTGCCAAAAGCCCGAACGACACAAGGGGCCTCGAAGCCCAGGGGCTTGGGCGGGAAATACCGAGGCAAGTTTTAGCCTCTCAGAGAATAGACTGGAGCTACCTAGACAGAATGAGGTTTTAACATTTTTTTTGTGGAACAGTGCCAACCAACGCCTGTCTCGCCAAGTGGGGTTTTAACATGTCCCCGAACTGTGCCAAGTGTGGTATGACCGACACTGCGTGGCACAGGGTATGGGAGTGCCCGTGCCCAGAAGTGGCCAAGTTGCAAGAGGAGGCATTCCCTCAGGCGATGGTCGAACAAACCATAGCCGAAGGACAAGAATTCCCGCTGTTCAGTAGAGGTTGGATAGCACGTCCCGGCTGAAGCCATGAACCCCCATTTGACAGTTGGGTTGTTGTCTTCTTTGGCCCCGATGGTGAGCCCGTTGACCCGTTTGAGTTCCCGCCTGGAAGCAAATTGTTCTCTGATGGGTCTTGTCTCACCCCGCACCTAGAACATCTGGCGCGCGTAGGTTGTGCTGTTGCACAGATCGATTCCGAAGGCAACCCGCTGAGAAGTATAAGAACTGCAATCCCCAAGGTCATGGAACAAAGTTCGGGGACTGCCGAACATGGAGCCATCCTTATAGCTGGCTGGCATGGTGCAAACAGGGCCGAAAACAGGATTCGTGTCTCTATTGCGGCCCTGTGGAAGGCTGCCCGAGCCCCGAGTTGGGCTGCGTCGGGGGCCAAGGGCCAACCCGCAGGCCCACATTTGGCGTGACATTGTTCGTTTTTCCCTACATAGGCTCTGCCTAGAAGGGTTCTTACTCTCTTAGCTGAAAGGGGCCGGGCAGTGTAAAGCGCCCCGGGCGGTTCCCCCAGTCCCCGCCCCGCGGTTCCCCCAGTCCCCTGAGAACTTTAGCTTTAGCTTTAGCTTTAGCTTAGCTGTAGCTTAGCTTCAGCTTAGCTTCAGCTTAGCTGTAGCTCAGCTTCAGCTTAGCTTCAGCTTAGCTTTAGCTTAGCGTTAGCTTAGCTTTAGCTTGGCTTTAGCTTAGCGGCACCTTAGCTTTAGCTTAGCTTTAGCTTAGCTTTAGTTTTAGCTTAGCTTTAGCTTAGCTTTAGCTTAGCGTTAGCTTAGCTTCAGCTTAGCTTCAGCTTAGCTTTAGGTTAGCTTTAGCTTAGCTGTACCTTAGCTGCACCTTAGCGTTAGCTTATCGTTATATTAGTTTTAGCTTGGCTTTAGCGTAGCTGCACCTTAGATTTAGCTTAGCTGTATATTTAGCTTTAGCTTAGTTTTAACTTAGCTGTAGCTTAGCCTTTACCATAGCTTTAGCTCAGCTTTAGTTTAGCTTTATCTTAGCCTTTACCGTAGCTTTAGCTTAGCTTTAGCTTAGCTTTAGCTTACCTGCACCTTAGTTTTAGCTCAGGTTTAGATTAGCTTTATCTTAGCCATAGCTTAGCCTTAGCTTAGCTTTAGCTTAGCTTTAGCTTAGCTTTAGCTTTAGCTTTAGCTTACCTTGAGTTTAGCTTAGCTTAGCTTTAGCTTTAGCTTTATATTAGCTTTATCTTAACCTTTACCGTAGCTTTAGCTTAGCTTTATCTTAGCTTTAGCTTAACTGCACCTTAGTTTTAGCTCAGGATTATCTTAGCTTTAGCTTAGCCTTAGCTTAGCCTTAGCTTAGCTTTAGCTTAGCTTTAGCTTAGCTTCATCTTAGCTTTAGCTTACCGTGAGCTTAGCTTAGCTTAGCGTTAGCTTTAGCTTTAGCTTTAGCTTAGCTTTAGCTGCTTTCCTGGGGGCTCCAACTCCTATGTAGGGTCGCACTGGGATATTTTTTCCAAGGAGCCCGTGAGCAACATGTTCAAGTAAAGGCCCACCTAGATGAAGCGGACTGCGAGGACCGCGAAGCTGTGATCAATTGTAGAGGGAATCGCTTAGCTGCTTATCATGCAGGTCAGGCGGCTAGGAGTCATAATGTTTCCGATGATAGTGCCACCAGGGCAAAGCACACTATTGATATGTATAAGGCTCTCGCCCTCGGTGCGTCCAAGACCGTAGGGTCGTGGCCCTCGTTCGCTGACCTCGGAGCTCTCGCTCGTCTGTCGATCCCTTCGAAAGAAGCCCGCTCAACGATTCAGGACCAGCACGAGATCGCTTTTCCATGGAAGAACCGATGAAAGATCTGTTTCAAGAGCTTGGCAACATCGAACAAGACCAAATCCTGCCCTGGCATGAACCCAGCTATCGCCAGCCTCCTGCGACAGCCACGCAAGGGGCACAAGCTGCATTTAGCTCGGGCTGAAGATAGCTTCCTCCCTGTCTGTTTCTGCTTTGCCTGT
This sequence comes from Prorocentrum cordatum, assembly GCA_963575745.1. Classification (NCBI taxonomy): domain Eukaryota; class Dinophyceae; order Prorocentrales; family Prorocentraceae; genus Prorocentrum; species Prorocentrum cordatum. The sequence continues at coordinate 22,915 of CAUYUJ010000877.1, forward strand.
GGTGGATTTCTTCCTTGCCGAGCGGGGGATGGGCACAAACTCCTGACCCCCTGCCTCGGCAAAGCGTCTTCTGAATCCCGCAAGCTGAACCGAGGGCCCTCCTAGGAGTGGGTTGCCGTTTGAGCAACCCTGTCCCTCTCCCCGAGGTCGACTGCCTGCTGCGTGCCCAGGCGCAGGGTCGAGGCAGGGGCGCTCCAACATATCATGGGTAGTCCAGATTTCGTAATAAAGGGAGGGGGGTCTCACTTCGGTTGGCCGCCTCGGCCTTTCGACCGCTGACCTGCGGACTGTCTCGTGCACCCCTGGTCGGCGGTGAAAGCCCGAAGTTGCCAGTTCGGGACCCTATCATTGCGTTGCTGGGCGTCGTGCTGTTATACGACGCTCCGCTCATCTGGCAACCTGGTAACATTGCGGAGGAGGAGGACGGGGAGGGAGAGGGGAAGGGGAGGAGGAGGAGGAGGAGGAGGAGGAGGAGGAGGAGGAGGAGAGGAGGGGAGGAGGAGGAGGATGAGGAGGAGCAGAGGGAGCAGGAGGAAGGAGGAGGAGGGAGGGAGGGAGGAGGAGGAGGAGGGGGAGGGGGAGGGGGAGGGGGAGGAGAGGAGGAGGAGGAGGAGGAGGGAGGAGGGAGGAGAGGAGTGAGGAGGAGGAGGAGGACGAGGACGAGAGGGACGAGGAGGAGGACGACCGAGGAGGACGAGGAGGAGCGAGGAGGACGAGGAGGACGGAGGAGAGAGGAGGAGGAGGAAGGAGGAGGAGGAAGGAGGAGGAGGAGGAGAGGAAGGAGTAGGAGGGGAGGAAGGAGGAGGAGGGGAGGGGGGGGGGGGGGGGAGGGGGAGGAGGGGGGCCTATGGACGAATCTCCCCCCGAAGCCGTCCTCCCCCTCCCCCTGAGCACACACATTTCCCCCTCCTGAGCCGATCCCCCCTCCGAGTTTGATCCCCCCGCCCCTAGCACTATAAGCAAAAATCCCCACCCTGCCCCGGATCCTATCCCCACCCCCTCCTCTGCCCAAGAGCCCACCCCCCTCCACCTCCCTGGGCCTGCCCGCCCCCCCTCGCGCGCCAAGGAACCACGGGGGCCGCCGCGGCAGCCCTGGGCCGCACGGCCGGTCTTGGCGCCGCTGGCCAGCGACGAGGCTCGCCAGGGGATAGGGCGGGCCAGCGGCGCTCTGCTCGTGCCTGCCTGCCTGCTGCTGCCACTTGTCTCCTCTTCCTCCTCCTCCTCCTCCTCCTCCTCCTCCTCTCTTCCTCTCCTCCTCCTCCTCCTCCTCCTCCTCCTCCTACTCTCCCTCCTCCTCCTCCTCCTCCTCCTCCTCCTCCTCCTCCTCCTCCTCCTCCTCCTCCTCCTCCTCCTCCTCTCCGTATCCATTTTGGCTCAAGATGCTCTGTTCCACAGGGGAACAAGTGGATACCGCTAGTCCGCGGCCAGTGCCAGGGCGCTTCTGCCCGACAGTTTTGCTTCCGTCTCTCCTGGCCCTGTGGCTGGCCTCGTTGCTCTCCAGAGCAGGCGAGGGACCATGGCGCTTGGAGGCCGCGGCGGTGGCGGCGGCGAGGCCAAGCCTGACTGGCACTGCCGTTTCTGCAAGTATGAGCGCGGGCCCAGGATGCCATGCCCAGTCGCGAGCCGAATGTGATGCCATGCATCACATTCGGCTCCAAGCAGCTCTGCCACTTCTGCGGCGGCGCCAAGGACCGCACCTTCCTGGGCCATGTCCGAGGGGAGGAGGGGCTTCGCCGTGGCCACAGTGGCACCACAGGTGCTGGTGGTGGCGCAGGCGCCGCTGGGCAGCACCTCGCCATGCAGAGGGAGCTCACCAGGCTGCGAGAGGAGCTCAAGACCTTGCGGGCGGAGGGCAAGAAGGGCCCCGTGGCGGAGGCGCCCAGCGGCGCTGAAGCTGAGGAGGGCGCAGAGGGAGGTGACGAGCAGCGCAAAATCGAACATCTTGACGGCCAGCTACGTGCGCTGCGTGGTCTCTCCGGCCCAGGGAAAGACATGCTCGACACGATCGAGCGGATTGCGGCCCAGCGGCAGGTCTTGGCAGAGCAGGTGCGTGCCAAGAAGCCCGTGGTGGCGCAGCTGCTCACTCTCCAGAAGAAGCTCAAGTCCAAGCAGGACGCCATCAGCAAGCAGGACGCGGCGGTGGCCAAGGCGCAGGAGGCGGTCACCGCGGCGCAGGCTGCGCTGGAGGCCGAGCGCGAGAAGGGCACCAAGTTGCGTGCTGACGCGGCCGAGCTGGAGGAGCAGTTGCGGGCGCTCAGTGCCCAGGTGCCCAGGCCTCCAGACGCGAAGGAGTCCGTGGGGGTCCCAGGTGGGGCGCCACACCTTGATGGCTTGGCCGACCTGCTCAAGGAACTGGGGGCGTCGGGCGAGGTCACCGAGGAGTTCCTGGCCCACCCCAAGATCGCGGCGTCTTTCGGCCCTAGGGCTGCGACGCGAGTGCGTCATGCTGGTGACGTGGATCCTGGTGGCGTGGCGGCGGCACCGCCCGACGCCAAGAGGCTGCGCACGGTGGCTGACAAGGCGCCACTCGAGCAGCTGCGTGACAGCATCGCGGCCGCAGGAGTCCAGGCCCCCACCGATGAGGCGGAGATCAGGGCCAAGGCGCACCAGATCGCCGCAGCTGCCAGTGCGTGGGCCTATCGTGCCTACTAGGCGTCGGGGGCCGAGGAGTTGGTTGTGCTGGAATACCTTGCTCAGCATGGTGATGGGAGTTTCTGGTAATACAAAGTACGGTGGCAGTGCGGATACTGTCAAAGGTGTGTTGACCACGGTCAACGTTTCATGTGCGCGAGGGCTGACCGAGTACCTCGCGGACGACCCGAAAGGTGACATCTTCGGCGTGCAGGAGCATCGTGTCTTGGGCGACAAGTTGTGCTCCCTGCAGGGCCAGGTGAAGGACTTGGGATTCCATGGTCTGTGGGCCCCAGGCGTGGCAACAGGCCGTGGCCCGCTGGACGTCTCGAGCGGCGTCGCGCTCCTCACGCGCAACGTCATCCCCGTGACGGCGCCGCCCTTCACGCCCTCCCACGTCCTGGAGGAGGCGCGCGTGTTGGCGGGCCACGTGCACTGGGGCGTGAAGGGCGGACCCATCGTCGTTGTGGTCTATTTGAGGCACTCCGTAGGCATGGACGACGACAACTCGGACACGGTCCACGAGCTGCAGCGCTACCTCAGGGTGCTCAACGCACGCGGGCTGGACTGGGTCGCCACGGGCGACTGGAACATGGAGCTGGACGAGCTGAAGGGACCATGGCTCGAGCAGGTGCGGGGCGTCCCGATCGCCCCCACAGGGCCGACTTCCTGGCAGACGGTGGAGGGCCCCTGCCTGGACTACCTCATCGCGGCGCCGAACCTGGACCCGAGGCTAGGCGAGGCTTGGGTCACGACGGATGCGGCGCTGCACCCACGCGTCCCCGCGCACGTGAACCTGGCCACGGTCGACCGCGAGTCCGTTGTCAGGGTCGCCGTCGAGCCGCGGGGGTTCCACCGCGGTGCCGCCAGCGGGCGCGGCGCCTTTCCCTCATGACCGAGGGTGGCGGGCGGCGCTGCAGCAGGTCCTCGCGGCGGAGGAGCCTGGGCCCCTGGCGCAGGCGCGGGGCGCTGTCGCCGGCATGGCGGAGGCCGAGCTCTGCAGCCGCTGGTACCTCGTGGGGGCTGAGAGGCGGCAACGCACTGGCAGGACGGGCGAGCCTGTCTTCAAGCTGGCCCAGCCGACGCGGCAGCCGCCGCGACGGAGGAAGCCGTACGACCCGAAGGTCAGCGCCCACATGGTGGCGGCGCGGTGGGCTCGGCATCTGGACGCGGCCCGCACTCGCTTGGTCAAGTTGCTGGGGTGCGACCGGGACGACCGCGTCGAGCGGGCCGTGGACCTCATCCTCGAGACCCACCGCTACTACGGCAACGTGGCGAAGTCGCAGCGCGTGTTTGGCCAGCTCTCTGAGGACGTCGCACAGCGGCTCTTGGGCGGCGTGGCCCAGATGAGCAAGGGGACGTGGGCCGCCAAGGTCGAGAAGATCGCGGCGGTGGCCGAGCGGCACACCAGGCGCCACAATGGGGAGCGTGAGAAGGAGTGGCGTGCGTGGGCGGCCAAGAGCCTCACAGGCGGGGCGAGTGCTGCACACCGCTTCACGAGGCTACCTCCTGAGGCTGAAGTCTGTGGGGCCACTACGCGGGCCAGCCCGCGCCAGCTGGCTGACCGCGAGCTCGACGGATGGAGGGGCGCGTGGACCGCACATCAGCAGGGCGCCCTGGAGAAGCCTCCTGACTTTGATGACTGGGCCGAGCTCCCGCGGATGAGCGTCGGTCACCTCCGACGTGCAGCGCTGTGTTTCAAAGAGCGCACCGCGGTGGGCCAGACGGGCATTGCCCCGCGGGCCCTCTGGCACCTCAGCGACATCGGCCTTTACGTGCTGTCGGCGCTCTTCAGCCAATGCGAGAAGCTGGGGGTGTGGCCGACGGACAGAGCGTACACAGTGTTGGTGCGCCTGCCCAAGGCGAGCGGAGGATGCAGGCTGATTGCCCTTGTGAACTCCTTCCTCCGTCTGTGGACGAAGGCGCGTTCGACGATTTCGCGTGCCTGGCTCGACCAGGCGGACGTGCCCAATCTCTGGGGCACTGGTGGAGCTGGCAGGACCTCGACGGCAGCAGCGTTCCACCACAACCTGACGGCTGAGATCATGAACATCAATGGAGGGCACAGCGTCACGGTGCTCCTGGATGCGTGGAAGGCGTTCGACAGCTTGATTGGAGGCAGGCTGCTGGACGAGGCTCGGGCCATGGAGTTTCCGCTCCGCCTCATGTGGGCCATCCTCAAGTACCACCACCTGCCTAGGCGCATCAAGGCGTTCGGCTCGATGTCGAAGAGTTTCACGGCGCACCAGGGCATCCTGGCGGACTGCTCCCACTCGATGGCGGTGCTGGTGGTGGCGACGGCGCGGGCCTTGAGGCGGCCGACGACGAATGACGTGATCCCGCGCACGCTCGCCGACGACACCTCAGCACAGTGGATCGGCACGGACCTGCGTGGCGCGCGCGTCCTGTGGCAGGCCGTCAAGCGCTTCAAGCACGAGGTCGGGGACGTGGGCCTCGTGTTGCAGGAGCTCAAGCCGGGCCACGTGGCGACGTCCAGGCAGAGCCGTGATGCAGCGGTGCAGTATGCCAGGCGGCTCAGGATGGGCTCGCAGCCGCACGCGAGGAACCTGGGCCACGACCTGAATGGGACCAAGGCCTGCAGGAAGGTCTTCAAGACCAGACTCAAGAACGTGAGGCCGCGGCTGAGGCGCGCGGCGAGGCTACGACGTGCTGCTGGAGGGCGTGCGGCGCGCCTGTGGCAGACAGGCATGCTGCCTGCGGCCGCCCACGGGGCGGCGGTGAGCGGCGTGGCCCCCTCCGAGCTGGCCGCGCTGCGCTCGGAGGCGGCCCGACTTGCTGGGGCCAAGGGCCGAGGAGGTGGCAGCAACGCGCTCTACCTGGCCAGCGAGAGGAATCCGTGGTACGACCCAGTCGTCGCGGCGACTGTCGAGCCGCTCATGCACTACGCTGCGGTCGTGTGGAGGCAGGCGGTGTCCATGAGTGCGCTGGAGAAGGCCTGTCACGCGACGCTGGACAGGGTCGAGGCGGGCGAGGACAAGCTGACGTGGGCCTCGGCACGCGGGCCGCTCAAGGTGGCCGTCCTGTCGCTCAAGCGGATTGGCTGGGCGATGCTGTCGCCGGTGCTGATCCAGCCTGATGTGGGGCCAGTGATTTCGCTCCTGGCCACGTCGCCTCGCTTTTTTCGCGATCTCCTGAGGCAGGGGATTCAGCGTTGGCAGATGTGCCAGGTTGCCTCTCACCATGATGCGGCCGCGCCTCTACGGCCGCGAGGCCTGCGAGCGTGCGTGGGCGGGAGGGGGGCGACGGTGACTGGGGCGGGGAGGGTCGGAGCTCTGCGCAGCCTTTGGTCTGGCTCTCGTTGGCCAAAAGCTAAGTTGTTTAGCAAAGGTATGTGCGATGATCAGAAGTGTCGAACGTGCCAGCACGAGGCCGAGACGCTTGGCCATTGTTTCGTTGAATGCCCAGCGTTGACGCAGCGCCTGTTGGACGATGAGGAGGATTGTGGTCTCGATCCCAAGTTGGCCTCAGCTCGCGACGCCATGTTGGAGCATGGGCCGATCGGAGAGGGCCGCCAGGATGTAGATTCGTTTGCCCTCTCTGTCGGGATCCCCAGGTGGCCCAAGGTTGAAGTGCCGCCGCCGCCTGAGTCGCCTCCTTGTTTCTTCTGGGGAGATTGGGAGTCGGATCCCGAACAGTCGAGTGATTGGGTTTTCACTGATGGCTCGGGATACCACAATGAGTATCCTGAGCTCCGTCGGTGCGCATGGTCCGCTGTCATGCTGAATGCCAATGGAGTCCCCACTCGTGCGCTGCATGGCGGGCTCGCAGGCGCGCAGCAGACAGTGGGCCGTGCAGAGCGTGTTGCGGGCCTCAAGGCCCTGCAGCACATGCCTTCGGTCCAGTGCGTGATTTCTGACCTGCTGGAATGTGTGCAGGAAGGCAAGCTTTGGGGCCAAGGAGAGACGGAGGTCCTGACTGATGCTAGCCGTGCATACCCTGCAGTGTGGCGCAAGCTGGTGGCGCTGAAAAGAACGCCGCCAGCCTTTGCATGGGTCCCGTCCCACAGGACCGAGGATGAGGTTCTCTTCCTCGCTCCTGAGGACCCTCCGCCTCCTCCCTACCTCTGGGTTGTGGGGAATAGTTGGGCCGACTTGTTCGCTAAGCTGGGAGCCCTCTCGGTCAATCTCCCAGAGGCCCATGCTAGGTTCTATCAGGCCTCGCTGACAGAGGCTGCCCAGTATTCCAAGTATTTGTCGTGGGCGGTCCAGAGAAGCTGTCAGCTCGATCTGTGGGCTGAGAAGGCTGTCCTGTCGGCCGCCCCGAGCAGGGCGCCCGAGGCGGATGGGGCCAGAATGGTGCTGCTAATACACGAGCATGACCTCATTGAGATTCGAGGGGGGCTCATGTGTCGTCGTTGCCGTCGCACTGCGAAGACCGCCGAGGCTCGCCGGGAACTGGCGGGAGGCACGGATCGTCGGTGCGTGTTTTCTACGATTTCTCGCACGCAGGCAAATCTGATCGAGGCTGCCGCCAGTGCCGCCGCGAGGCCGCCGACGGCCCGCTGGGGGTCGGTGGGGGGGGGGCGTCTGGTGGCCCTGGGGGTGCCCGCGAGGTTGGGGCCTCGGCTGGGTCCGCTCCTGCTGCTGCTGGGCTTCGGTCTGATGTGGCTGGGGGCTCGGCTGGGGCTTCCGTTGGGGCTGAGTCTGGGGGCTCGGCGTCTTTGGCTTCTGAGGAGGCCGTGCGCGTGGGGCCCGTGCCTGCCCGCGAGGGCGAGGCTGGGGCCCCTTTTGGGTGTGCCGCGGGCTCTGGGGGGCCTGCGGTGGCGGATTGGTGTCACGCGCCTGGGGGACGCGACGTTGCCGCCACGGGCACGGTCGTCTGGTGTCGGCGGTGCGGGGCCTACGGGTCCGCCAGGGTGGGGAAGGCCTTCAGCCCCCCCTGCCCTGACCCCAAGGACTTGCCCAAGAGCAGGAGGTCAGTCCTCAGTGCTCTCCAGAGAGGCAGGCACCCCAAGACTGGGCAGTCTCTCACGGGGTGACTGATGGTCTGGGGTTTCAAATTCCTTAGAGTGGTGTCTGTGAGCAGACGCCTTCTCTTCATCAGTTCCTCAGTTCCTCCTCCTCCTCCTCCTCCTCCTCCTCCGTCCGTAGCCAGTTTGGTTCAATGTCTTGAGTTCCCCTGTGAAACAAGTGGATGCCGCTAGTCCGCGGCTAGACTTCCGAGTTCTCTTCGCACCGCTGCGTGAGCCGCCAGGCGACGCAGCACATTCTTTCCCGCTCTTGCGCCTGCGGGCAGATGACACATCCTGATGCCTCGAAGAAGCCGAGTAGACACGCCCAGCGGCGTCGCGCGGCAGCGGTGGATTGGTGCTGTCAGCGGTGTAAGCACCCAGCCTCAGGTGAGGCTTGGTGGAACAGAGCAAGGGCAGACAGTTGTAAGAAATGTGGAGTCGCCAAGGCATCGTCGTTCGCTCATGTTCGGCCCAAGCCTGCGGCGCCTTCCAAGAGAGGGCCAGGCGCGCCAGGGGGAGCAGGCCCCCCAAGTGCAGCGCCATGGCGCGAAGATCGGATTCGGCAGTTGGAGTTGCAGTTGGAGCAGATGCGGGGCCATATCACTGCCAAGGGACAGCAGGATCAAATGTAGGTCGACGCAGGTGAAGCACAGCTCAACCTTCCAGTCTGCAGATGCGCGCGAGGCCAGAGGAGATTGACAGCTCGCTCAGGGCCACTGCCAATCTCAAGGACTCGCGCTCCGTGCAGGCGCGAGAGTCGCTGGAGACAGAGAGAAGGAAGCTGCGGAGTGAGCTGGGGGCGGCCGAGCCCGCCCCCGCACAGCTGCGTTCGCTGGCGTTCCAAGCGCGCAAGCTACAGCTGAAGCGGACCAAGCATGAGGACCTCCTGGCCAGTGCCAAAGTTGAGCTGGAGATGGCCGAGGAGGCGATCCGCGTGCAGGAGGAGCTGGTGGCAGAGACCGACAGGGCCATCCTGCAGATCAACGAGGAGCAAGCACGCCTGGCGGCGTCCGTTCCCAGGCCTCCTGAGGCCAACGCGGTGGATGAGAGGGTGGAGGCGTTGGCCATCAGCGTCGGCAAGTTGGGCTCCTTCCTCCAAGGGCTCGGCGACGACGGCACGCTCACCGCGAAGCTCGGGTTCGGGCGCTGGAGGAGGGCAAGAAGACCGCGGAGCAGGAGGCAGCCCGTGCTGCAGCTGAGCAGAGTGGCCGAGTTCCAGGGAGTGGCCAGAGGGCCGAAGTTCCTTACGCGGCGGATGAGCCCGAGGCCAAGTCCAACATATCGGGCGTGGACACACCTTGCCCCGATGACGGGGACATCGGCGAGCTTCGGGAGTTCCTGGGCAAGGTGGGCATCGAGGTCAATGGGAACGCAGACGAAGCAGAAGTACATGGCAGGATCCGTACCTTTCAGGGTGTCATCTCTGGATGGAGGTCGGAGGAGAGGGCTAAGCTGGAGCAATAGAATCTGCGTGCTCTTGATCTGGCTCAGCAGTATGATGGAGGTTGCGAGTGGCATGCCCTCAATTGGAACGGTGGCTGGCACGATTGATGCCAGCCCGCGATTTGCGCCTTGGGAGCCAGCGGACCCAGTGAAGGCGACGAGTGCGGCGCGCGCTGGCGGCAGCCGCAGCGGGCCCACGGGGGCGGCACCGGGCCGCGGCAGCGGGCGGGAGAGACGAGCCGCGGACGCGCGGGCAGGGCCGATGCCTCGGCCCTGCCCGCACCTCCTGCTCGCGACGTCGACGGACGTGGCAGCCCGAGCAGCTAGGCAGCCGCGGCCCCAGCTTACCCGAGGGCCGCCGCGGTGAGTGGCGGCGGCCTGGCGGCGTCTGCGCGCGCTACGGCATCGCTGGGCTGGGTGGAGCGGGCGCTTCGCCCGCGAGCCTTCCTCGAGCGGAGTCTCATAGAAGGGGCGACCCCAAGGGGGGGGGGGGGGGGGGGGGCAAGGGCCGCGGCAGCGGATGGGAGAGACGGGCCGCGGACGCGCGGGCGGCCGATGCCCCGCCCCGCCCGCTCCTCCTGCTCGCGACGTCGACGGGCGCGGCAGCCCGAGCAGCGAGGCCGTTGCGGCCCCAGCCCCCCCGGAGGGTCGACACAGCGAGGGGCGAGGGCCCGGCGTTGCCGCCGTCGAGCGCTACGGCATCGGCGCGTGGGCAACGAGCTGAGGACAACAACTTCGGCGAGAAGGAGAAGGGCACAATCGTCACCCTCAATTGCTCGACGGAAAAGCAGATGGCGGAGCTCCTACTTGGATGCATGCACACAGTGGTCATGTTGCAGGAGCACCACATATCGGCCACGCTTCTGGCCGACGCCCAGGCCAGGGTTGGCGGTTTGGGCTGACAGGGTGTCTGGCCAGATGCTAAAGAGCCAGGCAACGCTGGCGGGACACAGTCAGGGCTGGCGATTCTGGCGAGGCCGACGGCGATGATGACGCGAGCCCAATTCATGACTGCGGGATCGCTGGCGGATGGCAGAGCGCTCCCAGCTCAGGTGCACTGGGGGGTACCTGGTGGTCTGATGCTCATCACAATGTACTCGTACGTGAACGAAGGATGGTCAGACAACAATATCTATGTGATGCAAGAGGTCAGCAGCTACGCCGAGCGCCTCAACTACGCGGGGTACGACTGGATTGTGGTGGGCGACTTCAACGTGGAGCCTTCGGAGATGGGTGACCTGTCCTGGCTGCACGGCCTGGGAGGCATGCCGCGGGCGCCTGCGGCGGCGACCTGTCGCCAGAGCCTGCAAGGCCGCCGTGTAGATTTCTGCCTCACCTCGGCAAATTTAATGACCCGAGCGGGCCAGCCAGCAGTGCAGGAAGCGACGGCCACCGTTCCACATTTGCCAGTAGCCCTCCCTTTGGCAGGCCGAGACCTCCAGTTTGTTCGAAGGGATTTGCATGGTCCCAGGTCCGTGCCGAAGCAGCCCCCTCCTGGGTGCCCTCGGTACCCGTTGAGATGGGAGGGAGTCAGGGCCCTCGTGTCTTCGGCCAGCAGAAACGCAGAGTTGCAGACGGCATGGGACGCGGTCTTGCATCATACCGAACTAGAGCTGCTTGGGGGGCACGACCTGGTCGGAGCCAGAGGCGAAGCCTATCGAGGTGCTGGAGGCCCTGTAAGGTTTGTCTTGACTAAGATCCAGTGGCAGCCTCAAGTGAAGCGAGAGTACATGTCACAAGCCGGTCGCTCGTGGAATATAGCGGCCAGATGGGCCAGACACATGAGTAGGTCAAAGGAGGCGGTTCTCAACCTCACCGTGTTGATCAGCCACCAGCAGAAGGCTGGCATGGCTGAAGATTCGCCTCATCGAAAGCTAGCGAAACACATGATCGAGCTAGGTAAGTTCTTTTCTAAGATTTTGAAGGAACATCAGGTCCTGGCCGATCTTGAGCCGAGGGCCTCGGAAGTTTGCTTGCTTGGTATAGATGTCCCCATGGCTGACTCCGACGCGTGGTTGGATGCCATTGCAGCCAAGGCCGCTGCGCTAGTGGACAAGCATTCGGAGAAGTCAGCTGCAGCCTGGCGAGCCTGGGCGACCAACTCGTTTAAGCATGGTGCCAGATTCGCACACCGTCACGCGAGGGGGGAAGCCTTGCAAGAGGTGGTGGATGCGAACCTGTCGGCGAGAACTACTGCGCAGCCACACGTGCTCGCTGACAAGGCGACGAGGCAGTGGGACACGATTTGGTCGATGCACGATGCTCCAGCGCCGAAGTTGCCATCCGACGCGGCCGACTGGCGCGGGCTTCCGTCGCTCGGGGTTGTCGATTTGAAAACAGCGATTCTGCAGTTCCCCTGGGCCACTGGCATCGGCCAGTTCAGTTTCGCACCCAGGAGCTTGCTTTTCCTCAGCGACGTCGGTGTGGAAGTGTTGGCTCAGCGTTTTCTGAGCTGTGAAAATCTCTTGTTCTGACCGTCCAGTAGGATTCTGACCCAGCTCATAAGGCCCCCCAAACCGTCAGGGGTTTGCCGCTTGATCGCCCTCCTCAACACCCTTCTTCGGGTCTGGGGCAGGGCCAGACGGCCCATAGCGGCTCTTTGGGAGCTCTCTCATGATCTGGAGTGCTTCTGGGAAGCAGGAGCTGGCAGGTCCTCGTCGGACAGCGCATTCTCTCTGAATTTAGATGCGGAGATTTCGCACGAGGTAGGAGAAGACAGCTTGACGGTCTTCATAGATATGCTCAAATGTTACGAAACGGTCGTGCTGCAGAGCTTATTGGACGAAGCCCGCGAGGTAGGGCTTCCAATGCGAAAAAAAACGCGTGGATGGCCATTCAGGCCTACCTCCAACCCCGCAGCCTTAGAGCCTTTGCCCCCCTCTCGTTCCCCGCCCCATCCAACCAGGGTGTGCTTGCAGGGTGCAGCGTGGCAACCACTGCTCAAGTGTCTTCTTTTTAGGAGCCTCCAGAATACCGTGGAGCTTTGCCCGTCGGTCAATCCACGTGACCTGATCGATGATGTGAGTTTTAATCGGTCGGGGGAGCGGAGGAGGGCGGGGTGTCGAAGGGGCGGGGCCAGACAGTTGGCCAATGCTGTCCACGTTTTCTGTGAGGATGTGAGGCCACTGGGGCTTGTGGTGCAAGCCAGCAAGTCAGGGTTTGTCGCCAACACGGCTAGGGGCCGAGATCGTTTTGCCAGTACCATCGAGACCCTTGACATAGGAGCCAAGAAGGCCATGAAATGCATGGGTCCAGAGTTCTGCGAGTGCAGGAACAAGCTAGGCTACGTACGAGCATGGCAAACAAAGCGTAAGGTTTGGGGCTTGAAGCACGCCGCAGGCGAGGCTGTCAAGACTCTTTGGGGAACGGGGCTCCTCCCAGCTGCTGGGCACGGGGCTGGTGTGTCGGGGCTTTCGGACACTGCTATCCGAGAGCTAAGAACCTTCGCAGGTGGAATGTGCGGGGCCAAGCCTAAGCCCTGCTTAACCTTATACCTTGCGACCCAAGTGGACGATAGGTTTGATCCGATGTTTGAAGCGTCGGTGCCGATTGTGGTCGGTGTTGCGTCGTTCCTGTGGGGCAGGCGAGTGGCTCTCGGCCGCCTCCATCGGGCATGGAACGCTGTGAAGGTTAGGATGCAGGAACCGTGTGACCTGGGCTGGAGCCAGAGGCTCAATCGCCATTGCCTCGTGTTGGGTGGGCGAATGCCTCCCCTACAGTGCTTGTCTCTGACCTTGGTATAAGAATAGACATGCTGCGGGCTTGTCCGTGCGACGTGCGACGGCACCTCGAGGAAGGTATACGCTGGTGGCAGACCGATCGCATCATCCAGCACTTGCCTAATGGCCAGGGTGAGTCGTGCTGGAGGCGGGCCATGAGGCATGCAGCGCTTTGAATTCCAGATGCGGGTCGGAGGGGGGGGGGGGGGGGCTTCGCTCGCTCTGGGCTGCTGGCGTTTGGACCCCAGGGCGCCTCCACTCCATCCAGCTTCGTAGGTCGCCTAATTGTTTCGTTTGCCAACAGGAGCTAGGGTCGGAGGCACATCAGCGGTTCGGTTGCGACGCCATGTTGGGCTCCCTAGCTGAAGCGTTGCCAGATGACGTCCTCGAGAGACGAGCTGCGATTCGCGATGAGCACTCGAGTCAGTCAGGTTCGAGCGAATTCTATTTAAATTTCGGGCTGTCGCCCCTGCCGCCTCTTCCGTCGCCTCCTGAAGAGGCTGATCCTGTCTTTGGGTGGGGTGGTTGGCGGGGCCAGTGGGGTCGGAAGGTCTACACTGACGGATCGGGCTAAGCCTCGCCCCTGCCTGGACTCACGAGGTGCGGCTGGTCTGTGGTTGAATTAGACGTCTCTGGGATGGTGATTCGGGCCATATTTGGGGCTCTACCTGGCCAGGTGCAGTCGGTGCCCAGAGCGGAGCACTATGCAGGCCTCAAGGCGCTAGAGGTTGCTGCTCACCCTGCGATATTGTTTTCAGACCACCTGAAATTCGTGAGAGAGGGACAGCAGTGGAGCCCCACTGCTCGCGATGCGCGTTGCAAGCACGCAGCGGTCTGGAGGCAGATGCGTAGGTTATATGAGGAGGAGGGGCCACCGAGTTTCGCGCGGGTTCCTGCCCACAGGAACTTGGAGGCGGTCCTTGATTCTCACGACTGTGATATTGAATATCCGCAAGGGCTTCGCCCCCTGCCGCTGGCCCCCCCCTCTCTCGGAGAATGGGCCATGGAAGAGCTAAGTCATGAGGCTTTGGCGCAGTCGCGCAGCAGTATCGGAACTTCATGCGAGGCCGATTCGCAATCGGCAAAACCGACTGATCACAAGAGGGGTTACCACACAGGGCGATTGGTAAGACGCGTATGGTTTACGAGCTTGGTTACCACACCTTGGGATTAAAGGGCCGAGGGAGTACTCGCAGTTTGGGTTGCCACGCCTTGCGATGGATGTGCGTGAGGGGTGACACCGAATTTCAGAACTGTTGCAAACCCCATGTGTTTTTGGACCCTGACCCCGCGGATCTGCGCGAGGGGTGGCACCGAATTTCAGAAATGTAGCAAATCCCTTGTGTTGTTTGACCCTGACCCCGCGGATCTGCGCGAGGGGTGGCACCGAATTTCAGAAATGTGGCAAATCCCCTGTGTTTTTGGACCCTGACCCCGCGGATCTGCGTGAGGGGTGGCACCGAATTTCAGAAATGTGGCAAATCCAATGTGTTTTTGGACCCTGACCCCGCGGATGCGCGCGAGGGGTGGCGCCGAATTTCAGAAATGCGGCAAATCCCTTGTGGTTTTGGACCCTGACCCCGCGGATCTGCGCGAGGGGTGGAACCGAATTTCAGAAATGTGGCAAATCCAATGTGTTTTTTGGACCCTTACCCCGCGGATCTGCGTGAGGGGTGGCACCGAATTTCAGAAATGTAGCAAATCCTTTGCGTTTTGGACCCTGACCCCGCGGATCTGCGCGAGGGGTGGCACCTACTTTCAACCAGGTAGCAAATCCCTTGTGTTTTTGGACCCTGACCCCGCGGATCTGCGTGAGGGGTG
>CAUYUJ010000877.1:42500-62500 GCA_963575745.1 Prorocentrum cordatum
GGCAGTCCTGCATTCTGTCACGTCGAACCGATACCAAGTTTCGTCTCCTATTGGACGCTGTCTGGCGGCAGTGCTGGGTTATCGTGCGCCGCAGATTATGCGATTTGCCCCTCGTCGCCAGGCAGTCGGCTCAAAGACACAGCCCTGCGGCAAGGCCAGAGGTCCTGCACACTCACATTTCCCTGATGTTCCACTTTCGTTTCCTGTGGGCGCTGCAGGTGGCAGGGCCAGTTTGCGCGCACGTGTTGATCATGCGAGCCTGTCCCCGTCGCGAGGCAGATGCCCCAAGAACGCTGCCCAGCGGCGAGGCCTGCGGTCTTGCACTCTCATGCCGAACCTCTCTCGAGTTTCGCTTCCTCTTCCGCGCTGTCCGGCGGTAGCGCCCCTGATCGTGCATCCGAAGATTATGCGATGTTGCCCTCGTCGCGAGGCAGTCGCATCAATGACACAACCCGGCGGCAAGGCCGGCCGTCTTGCACACTTGCATATGTGTGGTTTTCCCTTCTTGTTTCTTGTGGGGTCGGCCTGGCGGAAATCCCAGCTTGCGAGCATTCACCGGTTCTGCGCGCTTACCAGCGTCGCGAGGCAGTTGCCTCAAAGACGCTGCCAGGCGGCAAGGCCAGTGGTCCTGCACGCCCTGGCGTTGAACCGCTACCAACATTCGTCCCCTTTTGGGCGCCATTGCCAGCCACCGTGCGTCCGCAGTTTATACGCGCCTACCCCCGTCGCGAGGCTGTTGCCTCAAAGACACAGTCTGGTGGCAAAGCCGGCGGTCCTGCACATTCTCACGTCAAATTGATAATTCGGGTTGTCTCTTTCCGGGCACTGGCTGGCGGCAGTGCCTGAATTTCGTGCGCCCACAGATTATGCTCGCTTTCCCCAGTTGCGAAGCAGGTTGGCTCAAAGACAGCCCGGCGGAAACGCCAGCGGTCCTGCACATTCTCATGTCGAACCGATACCGAACTTCGTTCCTTTTTGGACGCAAGCTGGCGGTAATGCCAGATTTCGTGCACCCACAGATGGTCGCCCACCGCCGTCACGAGGCTGTTGCGTCAAGGACACAAGCCGACGGCAAGGCCGGCGGTCCTGCACACCCTCGCGTACAAGATTCTTGGTCTACGGCGACAATGAAGCCCTCCAAAAAGGGAAACATAATTTCATCGATCAAATCCGAAGACACTTTCAATCGTCACTTCGGAGGTTCTGGCCTCCAGGACACAGCCCGGCGGCAATGTCGGCGGTCTTGCACGTTTGCTGTTCCTGACGTGATGTGCCTCCAGGACACGGCTCAACGACAATGCTGGCAGCGTTCTTCGCATTCTGAAAGGTCGGAGCGTCCGACCTCCATTACACAGCCTAGAGGAATGCTGGCGGTCCTGCATGTTCTTCCCCACGAGGCATGCTCGCATAGGTCTGCGACAACGCCAGGAGTGTTGGTTCCATTGGACATGTCGGTGATTCCGCCCTCCTGCCGGCGGGTTTGCGCGCCTGGTCGGAGGTATTGACCTCCAGGACGCAGCCCGGCGGCAATGCCCCTTTTATACGAAGCAAGTCAGGGCACAGCCCGGCAACGACGCTGGAGCTTCCGTCTTGCAGGGCACAGCCCAGCGGCAACACCGGCGGTGTTGGTCACGCCAGGCCCGGCCGGCCACCAGCGACCTTTGGCCCCAAGCGGCCTTCTGAGGTCACCGGCAGCCCACGACCGCCAGCGTGGCCCCGAGCAGGGGTTCATTGCATCGGGGGGAACGCGGGGTGACGGCTCCCGCGCGCTGCAGCTGGGGCGAGGCATCTTGTGGAAGAGGTCCCTCGTGTCGCCCCACAGCGGAGACATCGGCGGCAGTTGAAGGGGTCGGCCCCGTCCAGCCTTTGGGGGGGGCGACCAGGCCTGCGTGAGAGCTGCCTACCCGTGTCAACCCTGGGGTGGCGATCCGACCTGCGATGGTGCATGCGGGCGTGGCTGTCTCGGGGTTTGTTGATTACACATACCATCCACCAAACCGGGTGTCAACAACAGTCCCAGCACAGGTTTTGGGACCAGAAGCTTGTCATCTCAATCTTCACGAGCACCTTCACTGGGTTATGCCTCCTTTCAAGGGCAGTAGCGCTACATTGCAAGCCTCCTATTCCTCCTCCTCTTCCTCCTGTTCCTCCTCATCATTTTCCTCCTCCCCCTCTCTCTCCTCCCCCTCCTCCTCCTCCTCCTCCTCCTCCTCCTCCTCCTCCTCCTCCTCCTCCCCCTCCTGGGGGGGGTACGCTCAGGGTGGAAAGGGATAGGCTTGGGGGGGAGGGGATAGGGATAGGCTCAGGGGGGATAGGCTTGTGGGGGGGAGGGGGGGGGACTAGGTTCAGGGGAGGGACGCGTCGACCCCCCGGCGCCTCCTGCCGCTTCCTTCTGTCGCTCCCCACGCACCTCGCCCCAGTCGTGAAAGAGTTGCAGGGCGAGCCAGCCAGCATAGTGCTACTGGCTCCAGAAACATCTTACCTCACCATCTATGTATAGTTACATACATATATATGCATATATATATATATATACATATGTAACTCTATATATATATACAGATATATGCACTGGTCCTCATTTCGGTTCTTCCCCCATCTCGCGCGGCGAGGTGCGATGTGTGAGGAGTTGTCTGCCTGACGCTGCCGCGGTCCGTCACCGCTTGTTGCAGGGAGAGAGAGAGGCTGAAGTGTTTCGCGGGCCCACGGTCGTGCATTGTCCTGCCGTACTTCCCCCATGTCCTCTTCTTCTCCGTGTTTTCTCTTCCTCCTTGTGTTTCCTCATCGTGCCTCCTCCTCGTGCCTCCTCCTCCTCATGCCTCCTGCTTTTTCCTCCTCCGCGTTTTGTTTTCTCCTCGTGGTGTGGGCTGGTCGGCGGCGACCGCTTCCGTGTCCCTGCTGACCGGGTCCGTGCCAGGGAGGAGGCATCCGCGCGTTCGCGCTGGTGACGTCGCCTGCCTTTCAAAAAAAGCAGTCGAGGCCGATGTTAGCGTTTGGTATTGCCACGATGCCCTTGTCCTCTCAGGTGGCCGCGCTGCCCAGATATCCAACGTATTGAAGAAACTCGCCTGGCGAAAGACCCAACCATACGCAGTTGTGAATACCGCAGTTGTGAAAACCATTTTTGCCCACGATCCCTATGTGGCCACGGTTTCCCGCCGGAGCCCGACATACTCAGAGACACGTTCGCGGCCGTCTTCGCGGGCGCCGACGACGACGAGGACGGCGCCCCCCTGACCGAAGAGCAGAAGCAGGAAAAGGTTCTGAGAGTCATGAGGGAAGCTGCCACTGGCGCCTTGGATGGAGCTCGGCCACGATCCTCGTGAGGGGTGTGCCGAAATCGCCCGAGGGCGCCACGCGATCCCTGCCATTGGGGCCTTCGGTGGAGCTCCCTGTGGGGCCACGAAGCGTGTGAGGTGTGTGCCCAAATGGCCCGGGGCCGCCATGCAAGTTCCGCCACTGGGACTTTAGGTGGAAGTCCCTACGAGGCCACGAAACGTGTGAGCGGTGTGCCGAAATGGCCCGAGGCCGCCATGCAAGTTCCGCCACTGGGGCTTTAGGTGGAGCTCCCTATGTGGCCATGAAGCGCGCGAGGGGTGTGCCGAAATGGCCCGGGGCCGCCACGCGAGTTCCGCCGCTGGGACCGCAAGTGGAGCTCCCTGCGGGGCCGCGAATCGTGCGAGGGGTGTGCCGGAATGGCCCGAGGCCGCCATGCAAGTTCCGCCACTGGGACCTTGAGCGGAGCTCCCTGCGGGGCCACGAAACGTGCGACGGGCGCGCCAAGATGGCCCGAGGCCGCCATGCAAGTTCCGCCACTGGGACCTTCGGTGGATCTCCTTACGGGCCACGATCCTCGTGAGGGGTGTGCCGACATGGCCCGATGCCGCCATGCGAGTTCCGCCAATGCGACCTTGGAGTTTCGTGTGTGGCCACGAAGCGTGCGAGGGGTGTGCCGAAATGGCCCGAGGCCGCCATGCGAGTTCCGCCACTGGGACCTCAGGTGGTGCTCGCTGTGGTGCCACGAAACGTGCGAGGGGCCTTCCGGGATGGCCCGAGGCCTCCATGCGAGTTCCGCCACTGGGACCTTAGGTGGAGCGGAGCGCCCTTTGGGGCCACGATCTTCGTGAGGGGTGTGCCGACATGGCCCGAGGCCGTCACGCGAGTTCCACCACAGGGACCTTAGGTGGAGCTCCCTATGGGCCACGAAACGCAGAAGGGGTGTGCCGACAGAGAGAGACATGCGGAGGGCAGAGGCAAGAAGGGGGAGGAGGGGAGGCAGCGGGAGGAGAAAGAAGGCAAGATGATGCGAGCGCTGTTTGTTCGAAGCGAGGACCCAGCACCACTGGATGGTTGGGAATCAAGACGGAGGTTTTTTTTTCTGTTTTTCAGCTTTCGGCCTCCAGGGGCCGTCGCCGGGCCGCGGACCGTCAAACACCGATTCAGGATGAAAAACAAGTCCTGGGGAATGGGTCAAGAGAGACTTCGGGGGGCCGCGTACTGACAAAAAACACGGCATCGGAGTTTTGGGGTCTTCTGGGAAAAGGAAAAATCGTAGGATGCTGTGCTTGTCCGCCGCGGGAGGTGAGCGGAAGGAATAAGAAGGAGGTTGGTACTTCTCTTCTTTTTCCCTCCATCCTCGCTCCTCCGTCATCACTCCTCCGTCCTCCTGCCTCCTGCCTCCTCTTCCTCCTCATCCTCCTCATCCTTTTCTTCCTCCCCCTCCTGCCCCTCCTCCTCCTCCTCTTCCTCCTCCTCCTCCTCCTCCCCCTCCCCCTCCTCCTCCTCCTCCTCCTCCAGTTCCCTTTCCTCCTCCTCCTCCTCCTCCCCCTCCTCCTCCTCCTTCTCCTCCTCTTCCTCCTCCTCCTCCTCCTCCTCCTCCTCATCGTGGGCGTGAGCGCGGCAAGAAGGGTTCCTCGCCGACTGAAACATCATACTGCTTCACGAATTTCGCGGAGAGAAGTTCGAGGCTGTGGGTTTGAAAGGCCAGTTATTCGACGTTTGGCCTGACACAGTATGATTTTTCAGTCGGCGAGGGACCTTTCTTGCCGCGCTCACGCTCACGATGAGTAGGAGGAGGAGGAGGAGGAGGAGGAGGAGGAGGAGGGGGAGAGGGAGAGAAGTTCGAGGCCGTGGGTTTGAAAGGCCAGCTATTCGACGTTTGGCCTGACCCGTGCACGCCTCAGGGTCCACTTCGATCCGACCAGTCCTATTCGATATCGGTTCCGGCCGCCCCGACCCGCTTCCATTCCGCGGCTCCGACGATCCGATGCGGCCCAACGTCTGCGAGGCGTTGTTGGAAGGATTGCAAAAAAACGAAGGATTGCAAACAAACCCAGGATTGCAACAAAAAAATCAGGGTTTTTTGCAATCCCTCGTTTTTGTTGCAATCCTTCGGTTTTTGTTGCAATCCTTCGTCTTTGCGCAGTCGACCTGGTGCACATTTCGATGCTGGCTGATCTCTGGACTGGCCCGAGAGTGTGGCACCGAGCGCCCCGATCCCTGCTTCGGGCCGATGCGGCTGCTGAGACCCGCAGCAGGACCAGCGGCGGCCGGACCCTGCGCGTAGCACCAACAGGATCAAATATCGTCGCCCTTCCTCCCCGCCCTTCTTCCTGCCTGGCGCCGCCGACCAGCGACGAGACGGCGCGGGGACCCCCGGAGGATAAAATGGATTCAGCACCCTTTTCACCCCCCCCCAAAAAAAACAAATGAAATGAGTTCGAGCACCGAGCCTTCAGCCCTTACTGGGTAGTCGAAGGCCAGACTGTCAGATTGGATTGGGCCCCAAGGGCCAATCTGGCCCGGCCAAACTAGATGATTGGGGTTGTTCGCCAGACTGGATTCGCGTTGGCTCCCTCGCCAGATTGCCCCCGTTTGCCAGATTGGGCCTGCCAGATTGGCGCCAGATTGGCGTCGACTACCCAGTTCGAGCACCGAGCCTTCCGCCCTTCTCCTCTGGCCCCGATGTTCGAGCCCCGGTGCTCGAGCCCCGACCCTCGAACCTCGGTCCGCGGCCCTCTCTATCCTCGAACACCGTTCCTCGGGCCCCGATCCCTGAATCCTCGAGTCTCGATGCTGGAACCCTGATCCTCCAACCCCCATCCTCGGACACCCATCCTCGAATACCGATCTTCGTGCCACGATCCTCGAACCCTGATCCTCGAGCCCCGATCCTCGAATCCCGATCCGTGAATCCCGAATCCCGAACATTCGACCTTGGCGGAGGTGGAGGAGGAGGAGGAGGGGGAGGGAGTGGGGAGAGCAGGAAGAGAGGAAGAGGGCGAAAGCGCAGAGGAGGAGACGGCGGGAGAAGGGGATCGGAAGAGGAGAGGAAAAGAGGGTTCGAAGAGAAAGGAAGAGGAGAAGGAGAAAGGAGTAGAAAGCAAGAAGAAGAAGAAGAAGAAGAGGAGAGAGGGGGGGGAGAGAGAGAGAGAGAGAGAAAACAAACAAAAAAAAAAAAAAAAAAACGTTATAATGTTGGAAGAGGAGGAGGATCGGATCAGATCCGAACCGCTGGGGACGATCTCAAGCTGCCAGTCAAAGGCCTGCATCCGCTAGCTCCTGGAACCTGACAGGAGGAGGAGGAGGTGGAGGAGGAGGAGGAGGAGGAGCGAGGAGCGAGAAGGAGCGAGAGGAGGAGAAGGATGCAGGAAGCAGGAGGGAGAGGGAGGCAGAGTGAGGAGAAGAGAAAAGGGACGAGGAGGAGGAGGAATACGAAAAAGAAGAATAAGAAGAAGAAGAAGAAGAAGAAGAAGATCAGGAGGAGGAGGAGGAGGAGGAGGAGGAGGGGGAGGGGGAGGGGGAACGGGAAGGGGAGGAGGAGGGAGGGAGGAGGAGGAGGAGGCGGGAGGGAGAAAGAGGAGGGAGGGAGGAGGAGGCCTTGAAGACCCTCAAGCCCCCTCAGCCGTAGGAGCTGCTGCCGGTGGCCGCCACGCTGGGCTTGGCGTCGCCGCTCCGCTCCTCCTCGCCGTCGTCGTCGTCCTCCACCTCCTCTGGCTCGGGCTCCAGCCTCGGCTGCGCGATCACCGGCGCGCGGGTTAACCGCGAGAGGTCCTTAATGGGAGGGCTCCCCCCGTCCCGAAGGGAAGAAAATTCACCATTTGACTTGGTCGCGTTCCTTTCTTTTTGAACTTCTTTTGTTTGTCCTATATTTTGCTCGCGTTCTCTCTTTCTCCCAGCCCCACGTTCATAAGCTTCTCCACACAAGGGCTTCGTTTGCAATCTACAGTGAAAGAAGTCATGATGCAACCCGCCACATACAGAATTCCTTGTGTAACCCGCCACAAAGAATTATGGTGTGGTGGACGTACAAAAACAAAAGCATAACAAAAACAAAAGACGTAAACAGACAAAAAACGTATGGGACTCCCACTTTTCTTGATCATGCGTTGGCCTACTAGCCATGCTGCAGAAGGAATCCTTATGCAATCCTCCATAAGGGGAGTCCTTGTGTGATCCGCCACGATTGGATTTGTTGTAACCCGCCACAAAGGGGGATTCTTATGTAATCCGCCACAGGAGGAATGCTTATGTAACCCGCCACACAAGGAATCTTTTTCGTACTCCGCCACCGAAGAATCCTTTTGTAATCCGGGAAAAAGGATGTTGCCTAATCCGCAACAAAAGGAGTCCTTCTATGACGGACGTACAAGATGGCAGAGGGCCCAGGCGGGTACCAGCCAACAAAGGAAAAATAAGAAAGAGGGAATAATGAAACATTTATTTAAACAGGCAAAATGTTCAGTGTTCTATTGCTTTATTGTGGCTGGCGCCCAATTGCCTCCTCGGTTGAATCCCGCACAAAAGAACTCAACGTGTAAATCCGCCACAAACAAAACCCGTCACACATGAAATCACCAAAGGAATCTTGCGTGGTGGATTTCCTCTTGTGGCAGATTTGCACATTGAGTTCATGTGTGACGAAGTTGGTCGACAGCCCATTTGACAGACCGCGACGAAAAAAGATTACTAAGAGTTGCGAAACAGCGTGTTCTACCGCTGCTGGCGGAAAACGGGGGGGGGTCATTACCGGTTCGAACCCCTCCCCCGCCCCCCTCCGGAAAACCAGGGTCACTACCGGTTCGAACCCCTCCCCCCCCCCAGTCCATCATGAAAACGGGGGGGGGTCACTACCGGTTCGAAACCCCCCCCAAACCCCTTCGAAAACCGGAGAGAGGGTGCGGACAGTGGTGGGGACGGTGGTGGTGTGGTGGGGACAGTGGGACAGTGGTGGGGAGATGGTGTGGTGGGGACAGTGGTGAGGACAGTGGTGGGAACAGTGGGGATTGTGGGACAGTGGTGGGGACGGTGGTGGTGGGGACAGTGGTGTGGGGAGTGGGAATGAGGTGGAAACAGTGCGACTGTGGAGGTACTGTGGTGGTGGGGACAGTGGTGAAGGCGGTGGCGAGGACGGCGGTGGGACAATGGGACAGAGGTTCAGTGGGGACAGTGGTGGGGACAGTGGGGACAGTGGTGGGAACAGTGGGACAGCTCAGTGGGACAGCGGTGGAGTCGGTGGGACAGCGGGGACAGCGGGGATAGTCGGGCAGTGGTTGGGGCCGTGGAGAAAGTGGGGAGAGTGGAACCGTGGTGGGAACAGTGGTGGGGACAGTGGGGACAGTGCGACAGTGGTGGGGGCACTGGTGGGGACAGTAGGGACGGTGGTGGAACCAGCGGGGACAGTGGTGGTGAGGACAGTGGTGCTGGGAACAACAGTGGGGGATGTGGTGCGGACGGTGGTAGGGACCGGGAGTCGTTTGCTGGCGGTGAGGGGGAGGGTTCGAACCCCGGTTTTCGAAGGGGGGGGGGGTTCGAACCGGTAGTGACCCCCCCGAGTTTTTCGAGGGGTAGGGGGGGGGGAGGGGTTAGGGGAGGGGGGGGGTTCTGCCGGGGGAGAGAGGGGGGGAGGGGGGGGTGGGGTCCAGCAGGAAGGGGGGGGGATTTTCGGAGAGGGGGAGGGGGGGGGAACCCCGGGTTCCGGAGGAAGAGGGGGGGGAATTTTCCACAGTAAAGCGGCGGTGGACCACGCTCTCTCAGAATTGCAGACGTTGTTCCCCACATGTTTCGTGGGGTTCGGGTTTTCTTCCCTGCCGCGCCGCACTGGCGTCTTCCTCACCCGCCTCCCTCTCTTTCTCCCTCTCTTCACACACACAGACACACGCACAGGCATCACCTGCGCAGCACAGCACAGCATCGCACAGCACAGCACAGCACAGCAGACCGCAGCACAGGACAGCACAGCACAGCACAGCTCAGCAGAGCGCAGCACAGTACAGCACAGCACGCCGCAGTCGTCCAGGCAAAGCAGGCGCGGCGCAATCTCGATACCATAGGGGGTGCGCAGGTCGCGCTGGTCGTCCAGGGCATAACAGGCGTGGCGCTTTGTCGATACCACAGGGGGGGCGCAGGGAGTGGTTTCCCTATCCGCGCCTGTCGTCCAGGGCCCAGGGCATAGCAGGCGTGGCTTTTTTAGACACAACAGAGAGTGCGCAGTGGGTGGTCTCCCTATCCCGCGCCGGTCATCCGGGGCATAGCAGGCGTGGCGTTTTCTGAACACAATAGGGGGTGTGCAAGGAGTGGTCTCCCTATCCGCGCCGGTCGTCCAGTGCATAGCAGGCGTGGTGCTTGGTCGACACAATAGAGGGTGCGCAGAGGGTGGTCTCCCTATCCGCGCCGGTCGTCCAGGACATAGCAGGCGTGACACTTTCTAGATACCATGAGGGGTGCGCAAGGAGTGGTCTCTCTATCCGGGCCGGTCGTCCAGGGCAAAGCAGGCGTGGCACTTTCTCGATACCATAGGGGGGTGCGCAGGGGGTGGCCTCTGAGCGCGGCCGCTATGCACGACAGTATCGCAAAGCCTTGCAGGCGTAGCAGTTTCACGACACCATGGGGGTGCGAAGAGGGTGGTCTCTGAGCGCGGCCGCAGGGGGCACCAGAGAGCATGGTCGCGGTGGTAGTGGTAGTGCGGTTCACGCAGGACATTAAATAAGTGTGTGGGGTTCCTCGGTGGCGTAATTATGTTTTTTGTGTTATGTTGTGTTGTTCTATGTTGTTTTGGTTTCTGACCCCCTAGGCCTTTGGTCTTGTACGTACGCCACACACGAATCATTGTGTGGCGGATTCCAAAAGGATTCCTTTTTGCGACGGATTAAAGAGGATTTCTCGTGTGGCAGATTTCAAAGGGAATCCTTCTGCGGCGAAAAACAAAAGGTTTCTCTGTGTGGCAGAATACAAATGGATCTCTTTTGTGACGGATTACCAGAAAGGATTCCCTTTGGGGAGAATTGCAGAGAATTATTTTTGTGGCGTGGCCAGTAGCCCAACGCACGTACGTACGTACATGGGTGCGTATGTATATACGCATGTATGTAAGTAGATCGGTAGGTAGGTGCGCATGCATGCATACATGTATGTGTGTTGGTATGTGTGTATGGGTGGCTAGATGTATGTGTGCAGTCACACATACATTTGTAGATGTATTCGCTTGATCGTGTACGCGTATGGTTCATTGCAAATGAGTTAATGTTCTTGCACTTCCCTCCCCTAAGATCTATCGTTCATTCCCTCGCCCCCCCCCCCAGTCAGCGACAAAGACGGCGGACCCAATCTGCCAATTAGCCCGCGGAAAATAATCAGTTTCAATTGCATTGAAGATGCCTGAATAAAGACCTTTCGAGGTGATCGGATGTTACTAGAATTTGCCTATTGATTTCGGAAGCGTCGGGGGCCCGGGGCGTCTTCCATGCTGCGCCTCGGCGAGAGCGTGCCGGGGGGGCCGCCTGAGGCCCGAGCCACGGCATTACAATCGAAGAACAACAGACGCATAGAACATGAATGGCCACAAAGTTCTGAAGTCCGCGCGGATATCTTGGATCAGAGCTGCCCCGCTCCTGGCTCTGGCCTCGAGCGAGCGCATCCTCCTCCTCATCCTCCTCCTCCGGCGCCAGCCTCGGTTGTGCAGGGTGCAGGAGATCGCCATCATGAAGAACCTTCTGAGCCCTCCATTGGCCCGGGACTGTCGAAAACTATTCGCGATGACAAACTGGTCTTGGAGAAGGGATCGAGAATCCAGGACTCGATCCTCTCATGGCAAAGGTGATGGGGGTCGGCCAGTCCCTTCCCCAATCCCCTCGGCACGTCCCTGAGAACAGGCACGCCACGTTTAGCAGCAGATCTTCTTCTTCGCCGTCGTCGTCCTCGCCGCCGTCCCCCTCCGTCGCCGGCCGTGGCCGCGGGCGGGCAAGTCTGTCCAGACCCCTGCGCATTGAAGAAAAACCGCCACGGAGGCGGCTCCCCGCTTGCGACTCTGGGGCCCTCGCTGGGCCACGGGGGATTGGAGGGGGAGGAAGAGGAGGAGGAGGAGGAGGAGGAGGAAGAGGAGGAGGAGGACGAGGAGGAGGAGGAGGAGGAGGTGGAGGAGGAGGAGGAGGACGAGGACGAGGAGGAGCGGGAGGAGGGGGAGGAGGAGGAGGGGGAGGGGGAGGAGGAGGAGGAGGGGGAGGATGGGGAGGAGGAGGGGGAGGAGGAGGAGGAGGAGGAGGAGGAGGAGGAGGGGAAGCGGGCTGCTGCATAGCCCCTCGCCAGAGCGTCAACTCATGGTTTCCACCATGGTGGAAACGCATTTTGCTGGCCACAGTTTAGAGCAGCTGGCAGCCAGGTGCTCGCCACGAGGTGTGAAGGCGTTCCAGGACAGATCAGGCAGCTATCGTGTCGCTTGCGCGCGGGCGATGATGAAAAGCGTGTGGCCCGTCGCTCCAGATTTGATGATGAAGAGGGCGGGGGTCACGACCCTCCCAGACGAACCATGTCAGGCCCCGCCCCTCGTCGGGGGGCCCCCCCGGGACCTCCTCCGCCGACCTCTTCCCCCCCCACTCTCCGCGGCAGGAGCCTGTCTTCTTAAGGCCTGGGCGATAACG
Source organism: Prorocentrum cordatum (assembly GCA_963575745.1). Taxonomy (NCBI): domain Eukaryota; class Dinophyceae; order Prorocentrales; family Prorocentraceae; genus Prorocentrum; species Prorocentrum cordatum. The sequence goes on from CAUYUJ010000877.1 coordinate 54,416, forward strand.
GTCGTGATCGGCCCTCTCCCTCTCCCTTCCCCCCCTCCCATCACGTCGCGCTGTTTTGTCCACGTTTGCGAAGAGCTCCTTCGGACTCCTGGAGGATCCTCTGAGGCTTCCGGGGCGGCCCCCCGCCGTGGTGTGAGCGGGCGGAACGAATTCCCCCCCCGCCCCCACCGAGCGCGCCGGTCCGGTTTCTGCCTCTGCTCCTGCGTGGGAGACGGCTGCCGGCGCACCCAGAGGGGACGGTTCGAGAGAGGCGGCTTTCTTAGATGGGGCGGGGTGACTCTGAGATGATGGGCAAATATTCCACCACCACGAGCATATGTAGGACGGGGGAGAAGGGGGGACGAGAAGCTCCTCCTCCATCTCCTCCTCCTCCTCCTACTCCTCCTCCTCCTCCTCCTCCTCTTCCTCCTCCTCCTCCTCCTCCTCCTCCTCCCCCTCCCTCCTCCTCCACCGCGAATAATCAAAAGACAGGCTCCAGCCGAAGGAGAACCCCCTCAGATCCAACCCCCCGAACCTCTGCAGTGAAATCCAAAGGCCGCGGCTCCTTGGCACGGGGCAGAATGAGCAGAGGGTGATCGAGGGTTGCAAGGAAAAATCCCCAGAGGGACCTTAAACGAGCCCCATGAACTGCCCCCGCTGGTTTAAAATCAGGTCAGACGGAAGGGGGAATCGGACGGGGCTAGGACGAGGATAAAGCCGTTCCAGAGCGTTCCAGAGCGCTCTCAGACCGTTCCAGATGCTCTGAGAAGGCGGCGGCGCCCGAGACATCCTCCAGAGCCGCCGGAGCTCAGAGATTCTCGATGTATCCCCACCCGGATGAATCTTCTTCCTGGCTTCGTCTTGGGGGGTGGGAAAGGGGGGTTGCGAAATTTGCTGCATACCATTGGCTTCGGCCCCACCGCCGGGTGCCCGCCTCGGCGCAGTCGCGCCTCTGGCGCCGGGGGAGGTGCGGGAGAAGTCAGCCGCGTGAGCTGCGTCGCCCCCCTTTGCTATCCGAATCCCCGCCCCGCCTTTGCTATCCCCGCCCCGACGACGACGACGACGACGACGACGACGACGACGACGACGACGACGACGATCACGAGGACGACGACGACGACGACGACGACGAAGTCTGGCTCTATCCGGGTGGCTTCCACAGCGACCCTTCGTCTGGGTTGCCCTCTGGGAACAGTGGGTGTGGCCCCCCCCGCGGCACCTTGAAGCCGCGCACCACCATGGGTCATGTTTTCCTAAGGCCAATCGGACGGGGCAGGGACGAGGATAAATGCATTCCAGAGCGTTCGGGAATGCTCTCAGAGCGTTCCGGAACGCTCTGAGAAGGCCGCGGCGCCAGATACCTCCTCCAGAATCGCCGGATTTCAGAAGTTCTCCATTGATCCTTACCCGATTTGATCTTCATCTTGGATTCGTCTTAGCCTAGGGTCACTCTTGCGTGTGGCCGGCTCCTGCTCCCTCGTCGTGCGCCTTCTGCCACCCCCTCGCGTCGTGGCCACAAAACGCGACGGAAGACTGCTTGACAACTCTCAGCCTCTTGGGGCCCCCGCTGGGACCCCGAGCCGTCAAAGATCGGCTCGAGATGACACTGGTCCCGAGGAAGGGGTTGGGAGTTCAGGGAGTTCCACGTTGTGAAACATGTAAGGCGGCGCGAGGGTAGGAGGTTGGAGCCAGGTCTTTGGAAGGTTTCGTCCCTTGCTGTGGGCATCCCTCGCCTCCCTCCTCCTCCTAACCATCATCATCATCATCATCATCATCATCATCATCATCATCATCATCATCATCATGATCGACATCATCAGCATCAGCATCAGTATCATCATCCATCACCACAATCCGAGTCATGATCATCCTCATCACCATCACCACCATCATCATCATCTTCATCATCCCCTCTCACTTCCCTTCGTTCCTGCCCTCCATTCATTATCTTTCCCTCCACAGCTGCTGTTGGCTGCCCCCACATAACGCAGCACTCATGTATTGTGCCACACTCTCTTCCAGAATACACTTTACTATGGCTTACCAACACACGATCTCTATTCTAGGCAGGAACAACTCGGGACGCACCTCGCCCTTGTGGGCCCATGAGTTCGTTTCTTAGAATTGCACTGTACAATCCTATGTCCATGGTGGTACACATTCTGGTATCTAGGGATCACGCATATGCGATTGGCTTGACAGGCACTCGTCTCCGAGCACCAGCCGGCGCACCCGTGAAGGAATGGCTATTCGAACAAAGGGGGGATACGGTCTTTCCGCGGGGTGGGCCGCCGTTCCGTTCTCGAATCGTTCGGCAGGTTGCATGCTGATGATGCATGCCACCACGACTGAGAAGAGATACGCGTACGATTGCGACTCCACCACCATCGGCTCAGGGACGAGGGATCGTTGTTCGCATTCTTCGGGGATCTTTGGACCCGACGGCGGTGCTGTTGTATTTTCCCCCACTCAAGGATGACCGTGGCCGTAAACGGCGGGCGCCAGAAAAAATATTTCTAGTTTGTTCGATGGGCAGCGCAGCAAGCATCCTCAGCCCCATTGCGCTCGACACTTATTTTGGTGGTAGATCTGAGTCTTGGGATTGGATTAAGAAAGGGATCGTTCCTCGCGCCTCCGACTTTCGATGCTGAGGCCCGAATCAGATCGACAGCATCGGCGGCCACAGCCTGGTCGACAAGACCGTCATCGGGGATCAGCCGTGGGAAGACGTGATCGTGCCTCATGGGATGATGAGCGTTGGCAGTTTTTACTTTCGGGTAGGCCCAAGCCTACTACCATTTCGACGACTAGACCAGCACGGTGGACCACATCATGAGACCGATGTCCATTCACGAACAAGTTCGTCGAGCATTCGTCCTCTGGAGTTCGGCACGGCGATTGCAGATAGCACCCAGTGCGACTCCGCGAGACCATGTACCGATTATCACAGAACTGCCAATCTACCAACATCGTCACCGCCCACCACGGGGACCTCGCTGGGATGGCGATAAGACGGCGATATCTTTGCAGGACGGCGTTAAGATGCTGGGGTTTCAGAGTGCCTTCGAAACTGCGTTCGCCGAACGCACCTCGCTGGCTGAGTTCGGATCGACGGACGACATCGACAAATATCGGCAGCGATGGGCGGGCCCGGCGCGCGCGCGCCCTCAACAGTTCTTCGGCGAGTCCGAGACGCCGCAGGATCGAGCAGCTGAACAACTAGGGGTGGCTCGTCGGCGCGCCGAGGCGCGCGCCAGGCTGGGGGGGGCAGGGGGGGGGCGCACAGGAGCCCCGAAGCACCAACCCACCATCTTCCCAGAGCACCAAGAGTTGCAGGATCTTAGAACCACCCCCCGACAACCCGCACGACGAGATAGAGCGGAAAGACGACGACGGCCCGAACGAGACATCCGCGAGGCACGCCGACTTCATTGGTTCGCTGAAGTGCACCGGCTTTTCTATCCGTTGGCAGCTCGTTGCGGGGGGCCCGCGAATGCGGAAGCACCGCGCCACTACCCCGCAGTCGCTCAGGGAGGAATGGAGGAGTTAGTTGTCGAATTCCCCGCACGATGAAGGGACGAAGGCGGAGGAGATCGATGTCGCGACCGAGATCCAGAGGCCCCGCGAAACGATCGACGCGACCGAGATGCCGTAGAAGATACGAGGAGCATAGTTTCTAGACCGAACGCGACCTCCAAGCGCCCGAAACGCAGAGCACCCCCAGTTCGGAGCGCACCCGCGGAAGTTTTCCCCGCGGCAGCCGATTCCAGTTATATTTCACGAGCTGATAGGCCCCGTCTTGTATTAGGCGCCGAACGCGCAGGCGAGTTCCCTCCCTCGCAGGCACATGCCCACCTGGAGAATCTACACCGGTGGATCCGAGTCCTGCATCGGGGCCTGAAGCCGGCCCACCTCTCCTCGGGGCGTCCGATTCTGAAGCCGAATGGAAAGCATGACCCCGGGGGAAAGCTCATTCACGTCTTTTGTCCGCGCTGGAAGGGCTTCCACGGAGCTGCGATTCGACGGGCTGGCTGGCTGGATTCCGCGGTTTTCACTTGCTCGGCGTCGCGAAGATGCCCTCGCGGCGCAGATGCGAGGCAGGCGCCGGCTTCGGGGGCGCAAGCTAGCCCACCTCAATGATTTCGACGACATGTCGAACGCCTTCGCATCCGCCACCCCCGATGACCTGACGCCGCGCAATTCGCGGCCCCGCCCTCCCCCGAGACCAGGCGCCCTTAGAACGTCGGGCGGGGCATGCGACCACATTCCCAGGCTTTGCTGAGGGGGGGGGGGGGGGGGGGGGGGAGGGGGGGGGGGGGCCGAGGCCCAGTCCTGCGACGCGGATGCGGAGGGCTGATGGGATCGAGCGAGGAATCGACCATCTTCGCAGCGCCTTTTCCACGCTCGGAGATCTGCTCGCACATCTGAACAGCTGATCAAGCTATGACGCGGCATCTTTCCGCGCGCGCTCGACGGCGGCGCGAGCGCATTTTCGGGCGACATGTTCGATGAGATCGACTCGCAGCCGCGAGGCGGGCGAGGCCCACTTTCTCGCGCAGCAGGGCGACGCGCGCCTGGATACCGAGCTGAGCCAGGTAGGATTATCTCAGACGTCCAAGCGCGAGATCGCCCCTAGCCCCCACCGGCCCCAGGAGACGAAGAGGCTTCAGAAGTTGACGAGGGAGGGGGAGGTTTGGCCACGAGCTCGTTATCTTGGAGAACGTCATGCCTTGAATTTAGCGACGATGGAGGAGCTGCAATATAGATGTTCAGCGATGATTGCGGTGGTCTAAGATGGGGAGCCCATGGTGTAACCGAGTATCTAGCAAGCTGAAGCTCCTGGCCATCCAGGGGCATGATATCGAAGCTGGTTGATCGGCGAATGGTGCCTACATTTTCCTTGCAAAAGTGGCTAACCAGATGGACGCCATCGCTGCCGCATATCCTCGAGCTCTAGAGCGAGGTAAGGCCGCCGACTGGACGCGCCCACATTCTCGGAGCCCCCCGTGCAGCTTTTCTGCGCAGGTGGAAAGTGCTGCCTATCAGGTGTGCGCGAGCCTTTCGAGGGTTCGCTCGGATACGGAAGATGGCCCAGTACCCGAAGTCACGCGCCCAAGTCGTCGCGGCCCTCTGGGAAACCCTGAATGATGGACTTCCCGCCCTGGGCCCTCAGGGACGCCTCGCAAGGGGCGCCCCTCCTTTGGCGCGCAGAATAGAACCGACATGTGGACGCGCGCCGGCATCAGCGGCACTCGAGATTTTCCGAGCGATGGTTGGGGCACGGTTACTCGCGCCTCGTTATGTTCGGCGCCGGCCAGGCGCGCGGCTTCGAGTCGACCCGTCGGATCTCAAGGCCTCCAGCTTGACAGATGGCGAGAAGCAACTTCTTCCAGGCATTGCGAGGACCTGCGCGCGCTGCAGCGCCACCGACAGACGACGAGCGGACGGCGTTCGCGCGCGCCCTCCGAGACGAGAACGGGGCCCTCTGTTGCTGCACTTTCCCTCACCCACGGGCCCCGGCAGCGCGCGTGCTCCAGTCCCGAGAGGGTGAGCGCGGGAAACGAGGTCCTCTCTACACTTGCGTCATACGCATTCAGCGCCCACGGCGTCGCTCGACCTCCTCGACAAGGAATGGTGCTCGACAGCGCGTCCGATCGGCATGGGGCAGTCTCATCTGTCGCGCCCGCCGTTCTCGACCCCCCTCGCCATTGAAAGCGCCGACCGAGATTAAGTGTGCATATTGCGACGTAGCCGTCGAAATCATGAACGAATAGAATGATCATGCCGTACGACAGCATCCACCTCATCCCTCCCCCGCGGCTGCCCTTCCCCAGACCGTTTCGCGCGCGCCTGTTGTCGACGCCCCCCTGCCCCTTCGCGCGCTCGACCCCGCTCGACGGCGGCGCGACGTTCGGCGCCTCGGGCTCGGGGGGAGGGGCCGCGGCGGCGGCGCCGGCCGAGGGCGCGCGCGCAGGTCGTCAAGACCGCCGCGCGAAGGCCCGCGGCGAGGGCGCCGCAACGAAGACGGACCGGGGCACGACGGGGGGCGCGAAGACGCCCCGGGCACTGATCATCAAATTTCTGTTGCAGCAGGGACAGTCGAAGCGGAACGCCGAGGGACTCATCTTCGATTGCATCGGGACCGAGACCGCCAGCCACGTGGCGACGCAGATGAGCGAGAGGGGCACCAAGAATTCACGCGGACATGCCCACGGACCCCCTTCGCCCCCGGGGCTTCGGAGACCTGCTGATCAATCAGCCCAATAGGGCGCAAGAGAGCAACTGGAGCAGCCAACGCGAAGAACTTAGCCGAGTTCCGCAACCAACTCGAAGTGATGCCGACGCAGCGCATGCGCGACTTGATCAAGTTTTGCAGAATGGACAGATGTCACGACCAGAACAAGAAGATGTTGCCCCCCCCAGCCTCGACGGGGAGGCCAAGACCCCCGTCCTCGACTGCATGGCCCAGACGGGCGCGGAGCTTAAGCAGGGCAGAGCACCTCCGACGCACGCGGAGCGGGAGCTGCAGGAGCGGGTCGAGGCGCTCGCCGGCATGCGAGAGCAGATGGTGGATTCGCTCGAGACGTTCCCCACGAATTGCGCGCTGATAGGGCGCGGCGCGCCTCGTCGCGAGACGCCCCCGACCATGCGAGCGTTGATTGTGCGACTCGGGACGCCCCCGAGGTTGCGAGCGTCGATTGCGCGAGTGGCGGCGTGATGCGCGTTACTGATATTTCTCCTGACAATGAGCGGGTCTTTCGATCGCTGTTTACATCCCCCGCCACCTCAATCTCTACAAGACAAGCTACTCCGAGGCCCGCGCCCTCGAAGCCTGCGACCCCCCAGCGCTGCCACGAGGCCTTCTACGCCGACGGCGGCGACTCCTTCCCCGCCGATTGCCCGCAGAACGGCTACGAGGCTCACAGCGTCGACGGCGGCGGCCCCCCCCCATCCGATTGCCGCCAGTGCTGCCACGAGGCCCACTGGACCGACGGCGGCGACTTCTTCGGCCCCGATTACCACCAGCACGGCCGCGAGGCCCACGGGATCGACGGCGGCGACTCCTGCTCTTCCGACCCCCCCCCCCCCCAATGCGGCTGCGAGGCCCTCGGGCTCGGTGGCGGCGCCCCCCTCCTCCGACTGCCCCCTGGACTGCGGGCCCCCTGGCCCGACGGCGGCGACCCCCTTCCGCGGCCCCCCGCAGGCCCCGAACGCGAAGCCCCAGGCACGGACCTTCGACGGCTGAGCTCGGAAGGCTGCGGCCCCCGATGTCCGTCTGCGCAAATGCTTATCTGGAGAAACGGGTGATCCGAAAAGGGAACCCTAACTTTCAAGCGATGCGCCACAGCCGCCAGATCCTGACGCCAGCTAGGAAAGAATTCGAGCAAATAATGCTTCATCCCCCCCCCCCTGGACCCCTGGGCCCTCGCGCCGTCGTCGTTCGCGCCAGCCGTCTGTCCGTTGCCTCGTCTCCCCCCCTCTGTCTGCTGGGCCCCGTTTTGGGCAATGCGTTCCAGAGGCGGTTTCTGGGGCTCAGGGCGCTAGCCTTCAGCGCGTGCCTCGGAGGCACTCCTGCCCCGCGCCTGGCGCCTCCTGCAGGGGCCCCCCCCGCGCCCGGTTTCAATCGCGAGTTGGACAAGACAAGAGGGTCCTGATCTTGACCCCCACCCCCTCCTCACACTCACTCACTCATTTATGTGACAACTGGCGAGCCGCACCCATGCCGGTCCATTGCGCGCCGGGGCGTTGGGCGCCCTGGTCGCAGATTCGCCGCTTGGCCTCAGACACGCTCTGCTCCAGCCAGCATTTCAGAAATCCAGCGCCCCCCCTCGACGCCTTCGACGCAACGAGCGGCAGCTAGACCAGTGGCCAGACCCCCCCCCCGACAGAAGTGCCAGAACTGAGACACCGAGCCCGCCCGCCGAACCTGGCCCATCTTCCCCCCGCAGGCGCGCCCGCAGGTCCGTCGGGCGCAGAAGGACCTGGGAGTAGGAGACGAGGAGCGCGGCTCGGCCGCTCTAGGCGGCTGCTTCCCCAGCAGTGCACGCGCGCGTGTTTCTGTGCATGTGTGCCTGTGCGTCTGTGTGTCTGCGTGTCTGTGTGCCT
>CAUYUJ010000877.1:67500-72500 GCA_963575745.1 Prorocentrum cordatum
CTCTCCCGAGTCAGTGTTTCGTTGCAGAGATCGTCTGCGAGCACGTCGTCGGCGTGGGCGTGGTCGTGGTGCTTGCTGCTGTGCTCGAGACCTGCTTCCCTGATGCAGGACCACCCACCACTTGGTATTGCTCGGACGTGTGTGTATTTTTTCTCGGCGAGGAGCATCTTGAATCATCGTGCGAAATTGACACGCACGAAATCGAACAACGACCGGGGAGTGAACGTCCGAGCGATGGCAAGACAAGCACCCCCTCACATCCTTGCGTCGTGGAAAGAGCGGCCCCCAACAAGTGTGGCTTTGTTTTTGCCGTGTTCGGTTTCGCGCGGCCCTCACCGTGCCCCGGGGAGGCCGTCGACAAGCAGTTCAGGATGATGTGTCGGTCCCCGGGATGGGGCCCACCCAAACCTCTGGGGCCAGCCTTTGTGAACAAGTCACGGTGTCGGATGTCGAGGGAGGGGGGAGGAGGAGGAGGAGGAGGAGGAGGAGGAGGAGGAGGAGGAGGAGGAGAGGAGGAAGGAGGAGGAGGAGGCGGAGTCGGAGGAGGAGGAGGAGAGAAGGAGGAGGAGGAGGACGAGAGGGAGGAGGAGAGGAGGAGGAGAGGAGGAAGAGGAGGAGGAGGAGTTTTGGAAGGAGGAGGAGGAGTTGGGGGAGGAGGAGGAGGAGGAGGAGGAGGAGGAGGAGGAGGAGGAGGGGTGGTGATGATGATAAAGGAGGTGGCGAGAAGGACGAGTGCCTGGGTCTTCAGCCCCTCCAGGAGAATGCCCGCATTCGGGCCCGAATGGAGGGGAGGAAGGCGGGCAGGGAAGAGGAGGGAGCAGGCGGAGGGGAATGAGGAATGTTTAAGAAGCAAGCGCGTTCCGCTTACGTAGGCGAAGGGCGTGCCGAAGGGTCCCCGAATCGAAATCAGCTGGTGGGGCAAGACCGAGAGGAGGGTGGTTGGCGGGAATGGGGGGGGCAGGGGGCAGGGGCAGGGAAAGGGAGGGGGCGAGCTCGAGCTCGGGCTCGAGCTCGAGCTCGGGCGAATGCCCGGGTCTGGGGCTCGAGCTCGGGCTCGGACTTGGGCCGGGGAGGTCACCTTCAGGAACGGCTGTTCGTTTAAGCATAGGGTGATTGAGGCTGGCCGCACTACAACATGTCACCCTGTGGCCTGCCCCAGGGGAGAGGGGAGCGTCGGGCAGCGGGGGGGCAAAGGGACAGGGCGGGGAACCCTTCGGTCGCCGATGAGAGTGGCGCGCTGATGTTTCCCGTTCGTTCAGCATCCTGCGAGCCGGGCCTGAAAGGAGGGCAAGGGCGAGGGGCGGGGGCGGAGGGGGCAGAGCCCGAGGGTGGGCGAGCGGGCGACTTCTTTCCGAGACGGCTTTTCGCCGACCAGGCAGGCGATCCCAAGGCTGCCCGCGTGAGAAGATTTTTGTGTGGTCGTCCCAGCAACCCGAGGCGGACCAGAAGGGGACAGGGCAGGAGTACGGAGGACGAGGAGGAGGAGAAAGGGCAGAGAGGAGCAGCGCTGTGAGGCCTTCCTCCCTCCCTTCCTCTTCGTCTTCCCTCATCATCCTCTTTCCCTCCTCTGATCTCTTTCTCCTCCTCCTCCTCCTCCTCGCCCTCGTCCTCCTCCTCCTCCTCCTCCTCCTCCTCCTCCTCCTCCTCCTCCTCCTGCCCATCACCATCATCGTTACAGTTATCCCCCGTTCTCCTCCCAAAGGGGGTGGAGTGAGGGCACGGGGAGGGGACGAGGAAGGAGCGAGCGCGCGACCATACTGCACACCTGCACGGCATCTCAGGAGGCATGCCTCAGAGAAAAAAGGGCGGCGCTCCACCTCGCACAGCCGGAGGCAGTCGCCAGGTTCTCTTGCAGCCTGGATGGCATGGACAAGGCTCCGTCGACCACCTGCCTGGACGAGGGAGGAGCAGGAGGGGGACGAGTACGAGAAAGAGGGCCTTCGAGGAGGCGTCCGAGTACGAGTCAGCCACGCGCAGAGGGGGGTGGGGGGAGGGGGAGGGCTTCTTGGAAGCACCCCTACTTCTTAGAAGGCGCGGGCCTCATCTACAGATGCAAGACCCGCGCCCTCTAAGAAGCAGCCTCCTTCTAAGAAGCCCTCCCCCCTCCCTCCGCCCCCTTGTGCGCGCCACCAGACGAGGACGAGGCTCGGCGCCTCCTTCCGCTCGCTCCCCCGCGCAGGAGGTGCTGCCCGAGGGCGTGACGCGCCAGCTCTCCGACTGGCGCGCCGCCGCCGCGCCTACCCCCCCCCAGCTCCTCGGTGCCTCTCGTGTCGTGTTGGGGGCCCTGCCCGCAGACCCGCGGGGGGGCCTGGCTTTCGGAGGCCCTCTCCTGCTCGTCCCTGCTCTTCCTCTCCCTTCCATGCCCCCCTCCTCCTCCTCCTCCTCCTCCTCCTCCTCCTCCTCCTCCTCCTCCTCCTCCTCCTCCTCCTCTTCCTCTTCCTCTTCCTCCTCCTCCTCCTCCTCTGAGACATCCCCGGGAGGACCTGGCACCATGCTCATGGCCACCGCCCAGGTTGCCACCTGGTCATGCGCGGGCATGTCTTGCGCCTTGCCTGACGGCGCCGCGCCACCTTTGGGTGTAGGCACAGCGCACCCCTTGCTCGCTGAGTCCTGGGGCCACGCGTGTTCATGCCAGGAAGGCCCATTGCCAATGGGACGGAAGCAATCAGTGCATGAGGAGTCCATCTTGTAGTTGGCCTTGCCACGTTGAAGACAGAACCAGAGCGTCTGAGGCGGCTGATTGGCATAACTCCGATTTGGCATGGGAGGGGGGTGAGTAGTCAGAAAGCAAGCGTGCTACAGGAAGCAAAGAGGAGGGGAGAGCTGACATGTCGGCATGCTGAGAACTGTAGGTGGTCGCAACACACGGAGGGGATTGTTGAAAGGAGGAGAGGAACTGAGCAGAGGCGTGATGTCTTTTGACCGCAATATGTGGTTTGGACATCCTCGGGGAAAAAAACGCCGCTGCTCTTTGGGTCCGTTGCCTGCCGTGCCAAAATTGTTCCGATTGGTGCCGACAGTGTGCCTCTGGTGACGAAGAAGGCGCGATGACGCCCGAGTGCCCTGTGTGGGCAACACTTGGTGCTGGTACAGTATCGGTTATGGCAGAAGCCGTTTGCATCGCACTTCAGGACGGAGGGAGGGAGGAGGGCGGATGGAAGGACGATTGTTACGCAGCCGGCAGGAACAATTCAGATTCCGGCAGGACCGAAATCCGCTGGAGCCTGCAGGGCCACAGCAGAGTGGCGACGGTTGCGCACTCGGCAGGTCCAGCACCCCCAGGAGCGGGCAGAGCCGGTGGCAGCGCCCCTTGGGAGGACGGAGCACGGACCGAGGAGGGGACCTGTTGTTTCAGCCCTGGTCACGAGCGCCGCGAAAGTGCCGAAATTTAAGGTTTTTGTTCGCGCGTCGGGCCCCGGGAGGCGATTCTCGTTCGACACCTTCTCTTGGCGCTCGACAGGATTTCTGGGGCGTGGTCCTTCAGTACAAGGGGAGCGGCACAAGCCAAGAGGCCGATAAGCCCGCCCGCCCTGCCAACGCGGCAACCAGCGCCCTGGCCAGGGGTGTACTGCGGCAGGGTCCGTCGAAGAAGGCAATCGCGATGTCCACATGTTTAATGAGCCGCACCCCGTCCGAGCAATTGGCACAAAATGTTGCACGTTGTCATACAGCCTGAGAAAATACCAAACGAGGGCCTCATTTCGAAAAGGAATTGCCACTCATCATTGCAAGTGTGAAGTGTTTACGAGGCGCGGATTGCAGACCACACCCTTTGCAAACCGCACACGATCCACCCTCTCCTTCACCTTCCCGTGGCCCAGGCGATCGCAAACATGGATCAAGGGGCCGTGGATTAGCGACGGGTCCCGTTCCCAGGGGAAATTGCGGATTTCCGCCGCCGAGCGAGGCGACACTGGCCGCCTTTTTGGGAGGGCACCGCCCCCGATCCATGGATTTGGCGGCCGTGCGCCAAGTCCATGGATTGCTAAGCCATGTCTGCGCGCCCCCGAGTGGCCGTGGCGTGAAATCGGGACGGCCGGCGCTCCCCGTGCGGGGCCTCCTGGAGGCTGGGTGCGGACCCCTTGGGGCCGTCCGAAGACGGCTCGGGGTGCGAAGGGGACAGCCCCAGGGAAGGGGGTCAATCGAGAGCTTCGGGTGGCCGATCACGTCTCGCAAGAGCAGAAACAAAAAGGTCGAGCCGCAGCGTGCACGAGCGTTCTGCGCGCCACCCGAGCGCAGGGCCTCGCAGAGGATCGGGTCGGACACGTCCGCAGTGCTGGTCTCAAGCTTGCAGGCTAAGCATGGGCACAAGCTCTGCAGGGACCACATCACCGGAGGATGAAGAGGAGGAAGTCGGTGTATCCGTTGTTTCTCGAGGGAAGCACTTGTACACAGGGCCCTCGTGTTAAGTCGGGCTTGTCCCTCTACAGGAGGAATAGTCGAACATAGTTGTTCTGTTATGTCTATATACACATATCTATATATAATATATATATATACACATATATAGTCTGGGGACAACTGTGTAAACATGTTTGAGAATTTGTTTAGTATTTCGAATTTGTTGTCCAAAATCCCTTTGTAGGGGGACAGGCCCGACCTAATCCTAGTGAGTCACTCATGCTGACTGGCGGGTGCCCTATACATGGAGGCGCAGCGGAGTTTCGCAGTCTCGACCTCGCCCCATTCTGCCCCCCCCTCCCTCTCTTTCCCAGCCCTCACATGCTGAAGTCAGGCCTATCCCCCTACAGGAGGAATATTCAAAGACAGGGAAAAATAGTCTGGGGACGATGTGTTGACTATTTTTGGACATTTGGAAGTATCTTTTGCTATTTGTTTTCCGTCCAAGAACCGCCTGTAGGGGGGAAAGCCCGACCTAACCATCTGCCAACTTCAGGACCCAGCGCTACGCGATGCCAATCTGAGAGCTGCGGGCCAGTGCGGCGGCAGATGCTGTCGGGTGGACAATGCGGCGGAGCTCCGCGCGCACGTGCGACGCG
>CAUYUJ010000877.1:77500-108264 GCA_963575745.1 Prorocentrum cordatum
GCAACGCACCCAACACGCACACACAACACACAACACACACAACACACACAACACACAATACACACAACACACACAACCCACACACACAACACACACAACACACACAACACACACATACAACACAACACACACACAACACACACAACGCACACAACAGCAACACACACACACAACACACACAACATACAACACAAAACACAGCACACACACACACAACACAACACACACAACACACACACACAGCACACACAATACACGCACAACACACAAACTACACAAAACACACACACAACACAGACACAAAACATGCACACCACAACACACAACGCACACAACACACCCAACACTCACAACGCACTACACCCAACACACACACACAACACACAACACACACAACACACACAACACGCACAACACACACAACACACAACACACACACCACACACACACAACACACACACACCACACACACAACACACACACAACACACAACACACACACACAACACACACACACACACAAAACACACCACACACAAAATACACAAAATACACACAACACACACAACACACAACACACACAACACACACAACACAGACAACACAGACAACACACAACACACACAACACAACACACAACACACACAGCACACGCAACACACACAACACCCACACAACACACACACACCACACAATACACGCACAACACACAACACACAAAACACACAAAACCACACACACAGCACACAACCAACACACACAACACACACCACACACAACATCACACACAAAACACACAACACACACAACACACACCACACACACAACACACACAACACACACAACACACACACAACACACAATACACGCACAACACACAAACTACACACAAAACATTCACAACACGCAACACACACAACACCACACACACCACACACACCACACACAACACACATACACCGCACACAACACACACACACACCACACACACCACACACACCACACACACCACACACACCACAACACACCACAACACACACAACACACAACCCACACGACACGCACAACACACAATACACACATACCACACACAACACACAACACATGCAGCACACATACACACAACACACACAACATACAACACACAACACAGCACACACAACACAACACACACACAACACACAGCACACACAACACACACAACACACACACACACACTACACGCACAACACAATACACAACACATACACAGCACACACATCACACACACAACACACACCACACGCACACACACCACACACAACACACACAACACAACACACCCAACACACACACAACCTACACACAACACACAACACACACAACACACTCAACACACACAACACACACACACCACACACACAACACACACACCACGCACACACAACACACAACACACACACAACACACACAACGCACAACACACACAACACACAAACCACAACACACAAACCACAACACACACACGCACAACACACACAACACGCAACACAAACACACCACACATTACACACAACACAGACAATACACAACACACACAACACACACAACACACACCACACACACAACACACACAACACACACAACACACACACAATACACGCACAACACACAATGTACACACACAACACACACAACACACACACCACACACAACACCACACACCACACACAACACACACACACACAACACACACACCACACACACCACACACACACAACGCACAAAACACACAACACGCACAACACACACAACACACACAACACACACAACACACACAACACACAACACACACACAACTCGCGCCAGGGAGGGGGCTTCAGTGCAGATCCAAACAATCCGCGAAGTTTGTGCTGGCGCCTTTTTTTCTTCCTCCGATCGTGGGGCATATTGGATCATCTAGCAAGAAGAGAATGCACGAAGCCGAAAACTGCACGAGGAAGGGACATCCGAGCGATGGCAAGGAGAGGGGGGCCCAGATCAAGCAGTGGCGAAGCGTCCAGACCTGCCCATATGCCCACCAAGAGAGAGAGAGAGAGACTTCGGCCGTTTGCACGACATCTTCTCATAACATTTCTGGTTGAGCCAGTCTCGGTTGAACACGTTGCTCTCATGGTTTTAGAATAGTCCCCAGGCGGTGCTTGCATTTAGGGGTTCTTGGTGAAGAGGCTTACGCCACTCCGCCGACCCCCAGAAGAGGCGGGGAGTCCACGGTTGAGGCGTCATGGGCTTTTTGGGCACTGTTTTGGGACTCTTGTGGGCGTCTTGGGGCGGTCTACAGGGCCCCTTGGGCCGCTTGCACTTAGGGGTTCTTACTTCGCTTCGATGGAGCCGGGCCCGTGCGCGGTCCTTACGGCCCCATTCCCGTCCGCCGCGCGCGTTTGCAGCCCTGGCGGCCCCGTTCCCGTCCGTCACCGCCGCTCCGTTGCGCCCCCACTTCCCGTTGCATTGCAATCACCTTGCGCTGCAATCGCATTGCATTGCAATCGCACTGCGTTGTTTTGCATTTTTTTGCTTTGCGTTGCATTGCTTTGCACTGCTTCGCATTGCTGTACACTGTTTTTTCTTTGCTGCGCATGGCATTACACTGCGTTGCATTGCTTTGCGTTGTTACGCATTGCTTTACATTGCTTGGCACCATTTTGCATTGACGTGCATTGCATTGCCTTGCAGTGCTTTGCTTTGCGTTGCTGTGCATGTATGTGCAGTGCTTTGCATGCCGTTGCATCGCCTTATCTTGCTTTGCATTGTTTTGCATTGCGTTCCATTGTGTTGCATTGCGTTGCTTCGCATTGCGTTGCTCTCCATTGCTCTGCGTTGTTGTTCTTTGTTTTTGCATTGCTTTGCTTTGCTTTGCGCCACTTAGACCTGCATCACATGGAATTGCACACTGGCCCATCTTGTCGCACCGCTGTCGATTGTGCCCGAATGATCTTGTGCAATGCGGCGCGGCTGGGCGGGCGCTGTTTCCCTGAAGGGGGTGCCTGGGGTGCGTCGTAGGACGAGGAGGAGGAGGAGGAGGAGGAGGAGTTGGAGCAGGAGGAGGAGGAGGAGGATTTCTGCAGCCGGTGACGCAGTGGCCCTCCGCTGCGGAGAAGACGTCCAGGGAGACCCGTGCGCATGCCGGGGCGCTCGGCCCTTGCTCCACCTCCTCGCCGCCGGTGGGATCTCGTCAGCCGGCGGCTCCCCCCTGGGAGTGCGGCCCCGGAGGGCCACGGGGAACAGACGTCCGGGGCGCGGCCCCGCGAGCGCCGCGCGCTCTCCCTGCACAAAGGGCGCCCCCGAGGGCGCGAAGTTATTCGCGCTCCGCGCTTCGCGCTGCGGCTCCGATTCCTCCTCGGCCTCCTCTTCTTCCCTGGGAGGCGGCGCGAGAGCGCGAAGTTATTCGCACTTCGGGCAGCGCGAAGCGCGGAGTTGGGAGCCCTTGCTGCGACTGCGAAGCAGCCATCGGCCACGATTCAAGCGTCTGCTCAGGCCTTGGTCGAAGACCGGCGCGATCCCCCCAAAAAGGCCTACCGAAGCGTTTCAATCTCGAGGAGAGCCGCGGGAGAGGGTCGGGACCTCCTTGGGCCGCGGAGGGAAGAAATGGAGAACAACATCGGCGGTCATCAGGGGGAGAAGAGGACGGAGGAGAAAATTCATAGTGTTAAGTCGGGCCTGTTCCTCTACAGGAGGAAAACATAGACAAGAACAATCAGAAAGTAGCCAGGGGACGACTTTTCGATTATGTTTGAGCATGTTTGGTGTATTTTGTTTAGACTATTTTTATTTTTTCTGCCAAAATCCGCCTGTAGAGGGACATGCCCGGCCGAATCATAGTGATACTGTCGGACTGACGTATAAGTCCAGGCCTCCTAGATGGGGTCGGAGTATATGGGGTCGGAGGATTGTGCCACATCGCCGATGCTTCGGCGATGCATCGCCGATGCGGCTCGATGTGGGGCCCACGTTTCTCCACGCCGACGATGCACCGCCGACGTCGCCGGTGCATCGCCGACGTATCGGCGATGCGGCGAGATCCGCCGGCCCCATCCACGCGGACCCCATCTATGAGGCCTCTCATGAGATCGAGGTCGGTTCGGGGAGGGCCCTAGTGGTCTTCGTGCTTGTTGGGTGGTCTTGTGCATCCTGGGGAGGCTTCCCTTGGATGTTCTGTGTGTGTTGGCCGGCGAGGGGTCTCGTGCTCTTGGATGATGTTATTCTGTCCCAGGTTCGACAGTAGTGGTAGTGATCTTGCGATACATTTCCTTCTTCTCATACTTTTGCAATGGAGGCGAACATCCGCCGATACCCCAAAAATTTGGACTCCCAGGATTCAGGGCTTTGAGGCCCGTGGACATTTTCCGAAAAGGTCCACCAGCCGTTCCAGACCTCCAAAGGCTTGCAAGGCCTTGCCAGCAGATCCAGGAAGCCCCAAGACAGCACAAGAGCGCTCCAATGGCCTAAATGGCCTCCGAGGCGCCCCAAAGGCCATCAAGAGGACCCCCTAGAAGCGAAAATCGTTCCATGAGGAGTTCCACCTCTAGGACAACTGATATGTTTCTTTAGCAGCTTCGTAGCTTTTACCTCGCAGCGTCCACGACGGCCCCAGAGCCTCCCAAAGCTTCCCCAAGACAGCGAAACCCATGGAATTCCCAGCACGGGCCAGGGCATCCCCGAAATGCTCCCGAAAATCTCCCGAGATCCTGCAGAAGTCACCCATGCTGCGCCGACGACGCAGGCCTTGACGCTCCCGGGCGGCGACCTTGACTGGGGCCCCTCTGCCGGCGGACTGCCGGGCCGCCCCCACGGCGATGGCAGCGGGGCGCCGCGACGACAGAGGCCTCTGTCGTCGCTGGTGGTGTCGGAGCCTGCGCGGTGCGGTGGCTTCCCGGCACCACTGCGGTCAGAGGAGGAAGGGATACCCATGCCTCTACCTTTCGGCCGTTTTCCCTTTTTGGGGGGCCTCCTCGGAGGCCCTCGTCGCCACCGCTGGATTCGCCTCGAAGTCCTGGTCAGAACGCACCCCAGGAGAGGTTCGGGGGGTAGCGGTATCGGAACCTTTTGGTTTCCCCATGCGGGGTCTTCGCGATAGCAAGCCGAGGTTGCGCGGGGCAAGTGCTTGAAGTTCCAACACCGTCGTGCCGCAGGTGGGGTGGTGTCGTCTCGTCTTTGGTCCAAAAGAGGAGAGGCATTACCAATCTTCGATTGGGCGACCATTTGAGCTCCAGGAGATGCACCAACCTGCCATGACTTGCGCTAGGGCGTCGTCGCGGGCGCGATATGGACCGCTTCTATTGCAATATGCGCATGTCGGACCAGCTAGGCCGCGACGTCCAGACGGTGGCGTTGGAGTGGAAGCCTGGGTTTTCTAGCCACAGGGCAGTCCTCTTCCTGCGCAGGGTCCCCCGGTGGGTCGGTTTTGTGTCGCACGGCTTGTCAGCCGGGGCAATCCAGCATGATGATTTCGCTCGTCGGACATCTCTGGCGTAGTGCGCGGCGGTGGCAGAGGAGCCACGCGCATCTTGCGTGCGTCGCCTACGGCTGCTCAAGCAGGCCACGTGCGACGTGGGGCAGCAGCTAGGGAACACGGTGGGCTGGCGCGAGGCCGCGGTGCAGCACGAAGTCAGGCTGGGCCTTACCATGAAGTGTCTGCGCGTGGTGGAGCCGAGAGCCATGGGGGAGATTCGACGCGCTTGGTCGGCTACCCTTTCCTGGCTGCCCTCGTGGACAATTCGCGCGCGGTGGGCGGCCACCTGGAGCGCCAGCTGCGCCCTATCAGCGACCGCGCAGCGCAATTGGCAAGGGATCGCGCCCTCGACGAACTTGGGAAGGCGTCGGAGGCGTCCAAGTCAGGAAACACGACACGGGCAGTTCAGGCACTGCAGAAGCATGCCAGACTCTTGCACAACCTGGCGCCTGGACGCAGCGCGAGCGCGAAGGCGGTGCAGCTCGAGGGCGGCGGTCACGCGACTAGTCCTGAGGAGATGGCTGCAGCCCTCGGGAAGCGTTGGTCGCAGGTTTCCCGGAATGGACCAGGGCCTCTTGGCCGAGCGGCCTAGGGAGGGCGCCAACAATCGCGCGCCCGCTGACGCTACCGCCGCGGACGGAAACGCGGACCAGGCTCCGTCGCGCGAGGGACTTTGGCGCATTCGCCCCAGGCGGGGTCGCGTGGGGCGCGCCGCGCGTCTATGCAGCAATGCTGCGCCAGGTCTGGACGGGGTGCCTTGCGCAGCCTGGCGGCGTCTGGGCCCTTTAGTCGTGGGCGCCCTGCGCGGGGCGCTCGTGGAGTGCTGCCGCGACGACGCCCAGACTCCTGCAGCGAGACCTGGAGGAGTTCAATGCTCTGCACATCTTCCTGCCGAAGTCGGCCGCGGATCGCGCCGAGGAGAGCGTCGAGTCGTTCGCCCTTGGCGGCGCGCGACCGCTGCGCATCGCGAGCGCGGACAACCGCCTCCTCGTGAGCATGGTCCGGCTTGCGATTGAGCCGCGGGTCGTGCAGCGCATCGCGGGCCTCCGCCAGGGTTCTTGCCTGAGGGCCCATGCTGGCGAACATTCTAGACGCGGAGGAAGCAATGATCGATCGCGGAGGCCACGCGGGCGGAAAAGGGGCGCGCGAGCTCTTCATCGACTTGACCGCAATGTTCCCGTCGATGGAGCACGGGCTTCTACATTCGTTTTTTTTGTCCGCTAGCTGCGTTCGTCGGCGCGGCTGCGCAATTTCATCGCCCGCATGCGTTGGCGCAACCATTGCCAAATAGCGCCGGGCGGATCGGCGCGCGCTGGCATGGGGTTTCGAGGGGCATTCGCCAAGGACGTCCTTGATCACCATTGTTGTTCGCTGCTGTGCCTGACCTCTACCCCCGCAGACTCGCCCGTCCCTCCCCTGTCGCCGCGCCCCGCGCTTGCGCCGACCCTATCGCGCCGCGGTCTTGCTGGGGGCGCTGACCGAGGCCTTCCGCGCCACAGGCATTCTTCGCCGATTTCGCCCGGATCTCGGGGCTGGGCCTCGACGCCCCCAAGACAGCGCTGGCGCCCCTCGACGCGCGCTTGGAACTCGACTTCTGGCGGGAGCTTGCGACGTCGGCGCCGCGGCGGGGCAGCTTTTGCCGGCCCCGCGAAAAACTTGGAGTTCCACCTCGGCCCCGACCTCGGGCATCGCGCGCGGGCTGCCCATCTGGCCAAGTACGCCGAGAGGGCGCGCGTTTGGAAACGTATTGATGCTGGTTCCTTTCTCGCGTTGCGCGCCTGCGGCATCTGGCATATGCGCGGCGTCGGCCTTCCTGTTCACGGCGCGGCGCGACGCGGCGCCGCCGGAGTTCGCAGCCGCGGAGCAGAGCGCCCGCAGGGCCGTGTTCCCGGGCCCGCCGGGGTGGCTGACTACTGATTGCTTGAAGGGCCTCAGGGACTTCCAGATGCCGCGGCACTTAGAGGACCTGACGACCGCGCTCGCCGCCAAGGCGCGGGCGGTCCGGTTCGAGGACGGCGGTCGTTTTGGCGCGCGTCGGTGCGCGGCGCGAACGGTGGCGCTGACCAGCCAGGGGGGCGCCCAGGCGCTGGGCCGCGAGGCCTGGTTGCAGCCCTGGCGCTCGCAGTGCTCCTTGCTCTAGCTGTCCGGGGCAGACCGCCAGGTGCAGCCCTGGCAATCGCGGCCCCCGCACGGCGGCGTGCGCTTGGGCGAGCGGACGGGCTGGCAGGGCCAGGGGGCCGTCGCGTGCCGGGCGGACGACGGCGAGCTGCCTTGGCGGCATCTGCGACGCCGCCTGGACCGCTGGCCAGTCGCCACGTTTCCGGGGCACCCGTTGCACAGGCGTTGGCGCGACACCAGCGCGCGGCGGCGGACAGTGCGCCTCGGGCCTCGGGTCACTGCGCTGGTTATTTGCGGACACTCTGTGGTGGCTGGTGCCCCAGCCGCTGCTCTCGCGGCCAAACTCCTTGTCTATTCGGTTGCGGTGGCAGGCCCGACTGGGTGCTGCACTTCGCCCACTGTTCAATGGTGCGCCGGCTCCTGGCAGCAGGCGCTGGGCTGGCGCCGCCAGCATGCTGGGCGGGGAGTTGTACCTTTTGGGGGGCTTCGACTGGCCATACGCGGAGATCATCGCGCTGAGCAGGGCGATAATCACACGCCCTGTGCCGGGTCCACAATTCACTGAGGCATGGGCGCGTCACTAGCGAACAGTTGGGCGGCGATTTCTAGGGAACTCTCTGGGAGGCGACGTCGCGTACAGGGGAGCTCTGTCCGCATTTTTGTTCCCCTCTACTCCTTTGCTTTCCTTCTACTCGCTTTGCTCCTTTTTGCCCTTTCGCGTTGATGTCCCGGTTTAGTTCGATGAACATTTTTTTATCGCGCGTCTGCGTTGGCGCAGGGGGGTCGTGGTAGTGTATGGCCCGCCAAGCTTCCAGGGTAACCAAGAGGGTTGCATATCCTCCTTCCTCCTTTTCCCTCTTACCCTCCCCTCCTTCCCCCTTCTGTCGCCGCAGACTTGGGCGCGACGCAGTGCAAGCAATCGTGTCCCCTCTGTCCTGGCCGCGTGGCCGATGGGCTCCGGGGAGGCAGTGCGCCCGGCAATCGAGTTTAGTTTTCCTTCCCCCTCGTCCCCTTTCTCCTGCCCTCGCCTCCTGGAGGCGGAGCGCCGGCTGACCCTGCCAGGGTGATCCTGCTCGCCGCCTCTTCCTGCCTCCTCCTCGCTCACATACGAATGCTGGCGGTAATTGACGTCTACGCCGGTGCACGCGGAGGTGGCTGGTGGAGGGGGCCCTCTGGGCTTGCCGGTCGCTCCCTGTCCAGGGAACCGGCAGTGAGCCCGCAGTGTCCTTGTGGCCGGCCGCCTGCCCTCATAGCGTGGCCATGTTTCACACAGATTATTCGGCATGCCGGGTTTTGCTCTGCCGAGCTCAGGCGCATTGCAGTCTCAGTGCGTTTTGCGTTTCTGCACTGGACTGGGGTGAGCCAGGTACGCAGTCTAATATTTGCCTTCCCGTGTGTTCCCCCCTCCTCCGCGCCTTTTTCCTTCCCCCCTTCTCTGCGCCAATTCGCGGCCAGAATTTCGGCCATGTCTGCAGGACAACCATGGTTCGAGTGTGGGTGCTTCCGAGCTTCAGGGCCATTGCAGTTTTTTTGCCTGTTCGGCTTTCTGGCAATCTTTGTTTGTGGTGTTTTGGATCGCCTTCCTGAGGGGCAGCGGATTCCTCCTTTCTTCTCCCATGTCGCGTGCGTTGGAAAAACACGAAACTCCCCCAAGACAGCCCAAGAGGGCTACAAGAGAGCTCCAAGATAACCCAAAAGAGCTTCGAGACAGCCCAAGAGAGCCCCAAGACGACCCAAAGGGGGCTCAAGAGGCTCCCAAGACGTTCCACAAAGGGAGGCCCAAGAGGGCCATGGGAGGCTCCCAAGCCAGCCCAGGACGGCCCAGATGGCCCCAGGATGGCTCCAGGATGGCTCCAGAGGCCCCCAGGGAAACTGCCCAAATGGGACCCACAAGAACCCCCAAGAAGGCATGGCTGCGAAAGGCTCCAGAGTTCACAGGCCCTGTCGCGACAGGTACGTGGGAGCCCACAAACGCCTTCAACACGCGCCCAAGAGGCCTCCAGAGGTCCACAAAGCCCCTGAGAGGCAGTCGTGTCAGAGGAAGGTGGTTACTTCCCGCAGTGTTGCTGCCTCTCCGCATCTCGGAAGAATCGTCCCACCGAGGTTTCGCGACGTCGGCTTCCCACCGAGGGTTTCTTGGTATTCATTCGCATTGCTTCCCACTGCATTGCATTGCGCGACCAGGCAACCTATGCCACGAGCGAGCCCATGTGCTAGCCACACGATGGTCACCGAAAGGCATTATTTTGCTGCACGGCTGCACGTGTCCACAGGGCGTCTGACCCGAACCCCGCATGTGTTCATATGGCTTCCCATGGCTTTTCATGGGCCAGTGCGCAGGGCGCAAGCCGCCACCAGGAGCTACCAGTTACCGCTATGTTTGGTCATCATATAGATATCCCCACGTTCAGCTTGCATGCCGAACTTAAATACCAAGTTGCACGACGCGAAGAGCCAGTGCAGTCTAACGTTTGCTCACCCGTAAATTGTCGGAGTGCTCCGCTGCCGCTTGTTGGGCGGTTCTTGCGGTGCTATTGGAGGCATGTTGTGGTTTCGGGGAGTTGTTGGCCTGTGTTACGTGGGTAGATCGTGGGCCATGGTGCAGCTGCCTTGGGGGAGGCATCGGGCCATCCTGTAGCCGCCCTGGGGCCGTGGACATGGTGGAGAGGCAACCGTAGGGGGTGGTTCTTGTTCGGAGGCACGCGGTGAGAGGCATACCATCTCACCCCAGCGCGCCGAGGGCCGTACGTGAACAGAACATTTCGAGCATGCAGTGTTCCATCAGTACCGGCGTGATCGCAAATATTAGTAGAACCCCTACCGAATGTGAGATCCAGGTTGCATCGACCATGCCACTCTTCGCAAAGCAGCGGGAGAAGTGAGCATGCACATGTACGCGTGTACGTACTGAGCGCGTCAGGTGTGCGTACCGCTCGTCGTATTCATGCGGCATGCGTGTATGCAGGCTGAGTTCGGTAATGTTGAGACCAACACACTCGTGCACGTCTACACACTGGTGTAAAGTGTCATGCGCACGTTCACCACAGTCAGCAGCATCATTTGCTAGTGAGAATTTTCACGAGGTGTGTTCGTCCGCTTTAGTTGAGGCTGTGGCCCAGGCGTGGCTCAGTGCTTTTTTTTCGGACGGATGCGGTCGGTCCGTCTGTCGTTGCGGTCGTCGGTCGTCGGTCGGTCGGTGTGTCGTTCCGTCGGTCTTCGTCGTTGTCGTCGGTCGTCGTCGTTTCGGTCGGTCTGTCGGTCGGTCGGTCCGTGCCGTCGTCGTTCGTCGGTCGGTCGGCCTGTTCGTTGGATGTGTTCTTTCGTGCAAATGAGGGGCTGGAGCGCATTCGTCTTGTCCGCATGAGCGGCTGGAACACAGTCCCTCGTAAAAAGTGAGGGCTGGAATCCGCACCGTGTGCCTCTGGAACGCGTTCCCTCGCAAAGATGATGGGCTGAAGCGCGCTTGTCTCGTCGGCTTGGGCGGCTGGAACGCTTTCCGAGGCATGAGGGCTGGAACCACTCCACGCCTCGGGTTGTAATGATATGCACACGGCGGGGGAGGGAGGGCGCCAGGCCGGGCCCGGGGGCGCAGTCCCGAGCATTTCAGCCGCGCCTCGCCCTCAAAGGTGGCCAGTGCGCGCGCGCCCTCGTGCGCGTGCGGCTGGCCCGTCCTTGGTCGGTCGTCGTCGTCGGTAGGTCGGTCCGTCGGTCGGTCGGTCGGTCCGGTCGTCGGTCGTGGGTCGTCGGTCGGTCAGTGGGTTGGTCCTCGTCGTCGTCGTCGGTCGTCGTCGTCTCGATCGGTCGGTCGGTCGGTCGGTCGGTCCGTCGTCGTCGTCGTCGTCGTCGTCGTCGTCGTCGTCGTCGTCGTCCGTCGTCTACCGTCGTCGTCCGTCGTCCTCGTCCTCGTCCTCGTTGTCGGTCGTCGTCGGTCGTCCGCTCGAGCCTCGAGCAGGTCGAAAACCGTGACGGGCTCCAGCGAATGCGGTTTGTCAGAGCGAGCCTGCAGCTTGATTTTTAAATCGGCCAGTCTCAGCACCACACGGCGCGCCAGTAGAGATGCAGCAGAGGCCGGCAGCGCACGCCGAGGCCAGGGTCGCGGAGTTGGGCAGGCTCCTGGAGGAGAGGCTGGCACAGAGCGCCGTGAGGTGGGAGGAGGGCGCCCGGATCCGCGCGGCGCTCGGCAGCCTGGAGGCCACCCTGACGCAGGCCGGGGAGGAGTGGTGCGTGAGGCTCTTCGGCAGCGTGCCCAGCACATTCCACACGTGCGGCGCCGACGTGGACGTGACCTGCCTGCGCCGGGGCGGCCTGCCCGCCGGCCAGACCCCGGCCAGCCTCATGTCCGAGAAGATCGGCCCGCTGTTCCGGGATCACCCCCGCTTCAAGATCTTGGAGGAGGTTGCTCCTCCTCCTCCTCCTCCATTTCCACTTCCACTGCGTCTCGGATTTTTGGGCTCCCGTCCTCGGAGTCGGCGGCGAGCGAGGGGGGGAAGCGAGAAGGCGTGGGCTTTCAGAAGTCTTGGAAGCCCCTCGAGCTTCTGAGAAGTTTCCTGAGCCTTCCCCGGAGACAGGAAAAAATTCTCAGAACGCGCAAGGGCCTCTGAGAAGTCCCGCCGCCTTCTGAGAAGGCCTTTTCCGTCTCATTTCCCCCACTCGTTCGCCGCCGATAGAAACCCGGGACACAGTGAACATGTATGAAGTTCTGGCCTCAGGCGAGGCCAGATTTTTATCCGTATCCCTAGCGCCTCGGGTGTTGGAATCCCTTCCCGAAGTCCAGGCCACCGTGGATATGGATACAAATCCTTATGGGGCAAATCCTGGAGACCTCGCGCGGCGCGCAACAGTTTTGCTATCCAGTTCGCGCGGCGATGCTCCGACGTACATCCGACCTGCATCCGACGTAAATCCGACGTGGATCCGACGTAAGTTGGGTCTCAAGCTGCCGCGCGAGGCCTCCTCTTCTTCATCCTTTTCCTTCTCCTCCTCATTCTCCTCCTCCTCCTCTCCCTCCTCCTCCCCCTCCTCCTTCTCATCGGGATCTTCCTCATCACAAACCTTGCCCGCAGAGGTGCTGCGGGCCAGGGTGCCCATCTTAAAGCTTCGCTTCGACGACTTGCTCGACGTGGACCTGTCCTGCCAGAACACGCGGGGGCTGCAGAACACGCGCCTCCTGCGCGGGTACGCGCACCTCGACGACCGGGTGCGAAGCCTTGTGAAAGCGGTGATCCGGGGCAGCGATGCAGGGGGGCATACATTCACCCCCAATCGCTTTAGGGGTCTGGCAGCCCCGCCCCGCCGAGGAAGGTGCGGACTTCCTATCGGGGGCCCATCGCCGATCTATCGGCGATGTATCGCTGATTCCCCAGTCCCCCCCGATCGTTGTCCCTCAGGTGAAGCTCTGGGCGAAGGTCGCCGGCGTGTGCGGCGCTTCTCGTGGCAGGCTGTCGTCTTATTCGTTCGCGCTCCTCGCAATCTACTACATGCAGGTGGACCAGGAGGTCCGGCTCCCGAGCTCGAAGAAGAGAGGGCGGCACAAGCACACACACGCTCGGAGCTCCGCGAGGATGTCTTGGGTCCGCGGTGGGCCAGCGTGGTGGTACCTCCGGCGCGCCGCCCCTGGCGTGCTCTCCGCTCGCCAGGGAGGGGGGCCCAGCGCCGATCCCAAGAGCTCCACGCGGAGCTCCAGAGCTTCGTAGTAAGTCGGGCGCGTCCCCCTACAGGGGGAGTTTGGGCGAGAAATCAAAAATACTAAAAAATACCCCCGAAAAGCTCAACAAAAAAATAAAATAAAATAACTGATTATGTTTTGACTATTTCTTTGGGAATTCCCCCTGTAGAGGGACAGGCCCGACTTAAGCTTTGTATGTTTCTGCAGCCCTCTCTTCCTCGGCCAGCCTCCCCGTGGCGGCGTTCCGAGAGGAGGCGCACGCGGGGCAGGACGACGGGCGCCTCGTGGCCGCGTGCCGCGGCCGCTGGTCCTGCGCGCTGGCCCCCGTGGAGCTCCTCGAGCGCTTCTTGGGCCGGGCGAAAGGGGGGGATTGGGAAAGGGGGAGAAAAAGATACGGATACGTGTTGTCCCCCTTCGTTTTCGGCCTTTCCTGGTCCTCCTGGGGAATCCTCGTTGTCACCGCTGGATTCGCCTCGAAATTTTGGTCAGAACGCACCCCAAGAGAGGTCCGGGGACAACACGTATCCGTATCTTTCCGCCCCCCAATTGGGAAAGGGGGGGGGGTACGAAATCTGCTGCATGCAGCTGGTTTCGGCCCCGCCGCCGGGCCCATTCCTCGATACACGGGCGCCTCCCGGCGCAGGGGGGCGCCGGGAAAATCAGCTACGTGAGCTGACTCTCAAACCCCCCCGGTGCTATCTCCCCCTTTCGCCCGACCCGAGCTTCTTCCGGTTCTACAGCGACAGCGGCAGCTTCTGGGAGGGTCAGGAGGTGTCGGCCACGCGCAGGCAGACCCAGACCCCCTCGCGTTGCGACAAGAACCACGACGGGCGGTTTTTCGCTGCTTTCGGCCTCCGGGGGGCCCTTCTCAGGCCTCGGGAGCGTCAAGAAGCGGTTCAGGATGAAAAGACCTTTGGGGTCGACGTTGTGAAAAGATCACGACGTCGGGGGTCTGGGGAGGGGTGTAGGGTTAAGTCGGGCCTGTCCCTCTACAGGGGGAATATTCAAAAGAATAATAAAAAATAGTCTGGGGACTATTTTTTTACTATTTTGGACTATTTTGGAGTATTGTTGGGGCATTTTCTATTTTTCGTCCAAAGTCCCCCTGTAGAGGGACATGCCCGACCTAAGTATAGGGGGAGGGGAGAAGGCTTCTCAGAAGCACCCCTGCTTCTTGGAAGGCGCAGGCCGCCGGCCTTGTCAGTAGATGTAGGGCCGGCGCCTTCTAAGAAGCAGCCGTCTTCTAAGAAGGCTTCCTCCCACCCCCTATCGGGGGCGGCAAAGAGGGGTGTGATGGCTAGGGGGGGTGGATATCTTGGCGGGGGCCATGATATTTCCCCAGATTTCATGGCGCCACTTCTTATTTCATTACGTCCCTGACCCCCCCACTGGGCCGCGCACGTGCCGCCGGTCATGACTTGCACCCCCCCCCCTCTTGGACAGCCCCCTCTTGCCCGCTCCCGACCCTACCCCCATGTGCGCGCCGCCGAAGGTGGTGAGCGTGCGCCTTGGGAAGAGGCTCGCCGCTACGGAGGCACGGTTCGGGAGCCTGCAAGGCAGGCACGCCAGGCGGTTGCACATCGAGGACCCGTTCCTCTTGCAGCGCAACCTCAACTGCGTGCTGGGCCGCCTCCAGGAGCCCACTGCCAGAGTATGTGTCCACATCCACTGCGTGCCCCAGGATCTTGAGAAGTGGTGGATATGTGGATAGCTGCCCGCCCGCGCAAGCCTTGGCATCGCTCGGACGTGTGCATCGTCCCCCCGGCGAGGACCGTCGACGAGCATATTGGATCATTTGCGACAAATAAGCGCACGGCATCAACAAATGCACAGGGAATTGACGTCCGAGCGATGGCGACAAGCGGGCAGGTATCCATACCCACCGCTCCCCGAGTCCCCTGGGCACGACCCACCACTTCATGATTTCGTCACAGCTTGGATCCCCGGAGGTCTCGACCAATCCTCCAGAACTGGCTTCTCATTCCGAGCCGTCCTCTGACGGACCCAGGGCCCAGCGAGGGCCTTCCGAGGCCGAGAATGGCAAACAAAGGTTCGTCGTTCTTCTTTTCACGCCCGAGGAGGAGGAGGAGGAGGAGGAGGAGGAGGAGGAGGAGGAGGAGGAGGAGGAGGAGGAGGAGGAGGAGGAAGAGGAGGCGGAGGAGGAGCAGGGCACTGCGTGTACTGACGATGCGAGCGCTACTCCGCTGAGCGCTCCTCGGCGCACGGCCGCGCCGCCCCAGCCTCGAGAAACTCTCCACCTCCCCGAGGTCCCCCTGGAGCGGAAGCCCAGAAGGGCCACGCCAGGCCCCCAAAGGCCCAGCCCGAACAGGCCAGCAAGCCCCCCCCCCCAAAAAAACAAAACCGCCCTCAGGCCCCGCCACCCCAAGGAGACACGGCCAGGCGGGGAGGATCTCGAGGCACCTCAAGCCGAAAGGACCCCAGAGTGCGAAGGCCCGCACTCTGAGGTCCCCACCTCGAAGCTCGACTCCTCGGAGCCGCTGCCGAAGTGCTTCTTGACACTGTTGAAGAACTCCTGGATCGTGGCCCCTGCCTCCTCGACACACCCCTGTAACTCCTCCTTGGGGACCGACTCCAGGAGGAAGTCCATCAGGCCCTCATCCTCGAGAAACCTGAAGTTGCCCTCCTGCTCCTCCCCCATCTTCAGGACCGCTGGCACTTCAGGCAGCACCATCAGCTTCTCCTTCTCCTCCATTTCCCCTTCTTCTCCATCTTGTCGATGCCGCCAAGGGTCGCCACGACCTTGTCCTTGTCGAGGATGCCCTACGCCATCATCTCCTGGACGTCAGCTGGCACTGTGATCAGCACCTTCAGCGTGTCCTCTTGCTTCTCCTCCTCCAACTTAGGAAAAGCTGGCACCGTGGGCAGCACCATGGGCTTTTCCTTCTCCTTCTTCTCCTCCTGGAAGGCTGGTACCGATGGCAGCACCAAAAGCTTCTCCTTCTTCTCCTTCTTCTCCTCCTTGCCATGGCCTGGCATTGCTGCCAGCACCCCATGCTTCTCATCCCTTTGTCGAGCCTCCAAAGCGCCATCCTCTGCTCACGAGCCCTGGCCTCCTTCGCGAACGTCTCGCGATGGAAGGCGACCAGCTCGGACCACACCACCTCCTTGTTGGTGTACTCCTCATCGATCCCCTCCTCCTCGCCGATGTCATGCCACTCCGTGACGGAGCAGCCCATGTACCGGACGCCCTTGCTCTTCAGCACGTCGTAGTATTGGAGCCCCTGCGCCTCGCTCACCAGGCGCAGCTCTAGTCCACCAGGCGTGCTTCCTTGCCCTCCTTGTTCTTCTTCTCCTTCTCCTTCTTGTCCTTCTTCTCCGTCTTCTCCTTCTGGTCCTTCCCACGGCTGTTCACGCTGGCCCCCAGCCAGACCGTGGGCGGCTCCTGCAGGTCGTTGTGGTTGCCGACCATCCCGCCCGCGCGCCTCCTTCTCCTCGAGCGCGTCCTGGCAGCACTCGGAGCTGAGGGCGTCGCCTGAGGCGATGACCACGACCCTGGGGGAGGCGATGGGGGCGCCGCCACCTTGGTCGACCCAGTGTCCTCGATCGCCATCATCGGGGCCTGGGTCGGCCCGACCGCCAGCGAGGCCGACTGCGGCCTGGCCTTGGCGGGGACGATCGCCACCCACCGCCGCAGCCACCGCCGCCGAGACTGCTGCGGCCGTGGCTGCCTTCACCATGTCGAGGGCCCTGACGTCCATGCCAGAGGAGGACGCCGACATGGTTCTTGACCTCAGCCTCGATTGCCTCCGTGGGGCGCCGTTTCCAGCGGAGCTGTCGCGCCATGGCATGGAGGCCCTTGGCTCCCGCGAGCTGCGCCCCTTTCAAGTGCGCTCGCGGACGACCCCCCTCCTGGACACCAGGGGGCCCAAAGGGGCTAGGAGGAGGAGGAGGAGGAGGAGGAGGAGGAGGAGGAGGAGGAAGATGAAGAGGAGGAGGAGGAGGAGGAGGAGGAATAATAACAATAAGAATAATACGAATCATAAGAAGAAGAATACTAATAAGAAGAAGAAGACGAAGACGAATAAGAAACATAATAATACTAAGGACTACGAATAGTAAGAAAAATAAGAAGAGGACTAATAAGAGGAGGATTACGATTAGGAATCAGAAGAAGAAGACGAAGAGGACGAACAGGAGGAGGAGGAGGAGGAGGAGGCCGTAGCCATTTTGGCTCAAGTCCGTAGCGTGGCCCAGGCGTCAGCAGCGGACGGAGACTTTCTGGCATTGGGGAGCGCCCGAGAGGCGCACACGGCCCCAGCAGCTTTACCCTGACATCACCAGTCAGGGCACATTCGGTACTCAACCGCCCTGCTCGTCCTCTTTGCCAGCCACAGCGTGTTGATGGCACCTTGGAAGGATGCGTCGCTGCAGTTTCTTTCTTCGCTCCAGGGGGCCGAGCCCTGGACATGTGGACACTGTGGCACAGGAGGCAACTTCGCGACCAAGATGCAGTGCCGCCAGTGCTTCGCCCCCGCGCCGAAGCACATCCAGGCGGCCATCACGCGTGCGTCCCGCTCCGCTCCAGTGCGGCGACCGTGGCAGTCGGCCAACCCCCCAGCTGGGGGCAAGGCCAAGGGCAAGGGCAAGGAGAAGGGAGACAAGGGCAAGGACAAGGGCGTCGCTGGCCCCGCTCCTCGCGGCACTGCTGGCGCTGCTTGGGGCTACTTCGGGGCTGGCACTGACCTGCTCAAGTCCAAGGCAGCCGAGCAGCCCGACCCCATCGCGGTGCTCGACAAGTCGATCGGCATGCTGGAGTCCCTCGCAGACCCCAGCCTCGGGTCCATCATCGAGGCCAAGCGGGCGGAGAGGGCGGCCCTTGTCGCCCAGAAGCGGGCAGGCAAGCCTCTGCACCTGCAGCTGCAGGCGCTGGAGGGCAAGATGGCCGCTGCGCAGCGCAAGCTCGCTCGCCAGCGCGATGAGGTCGTGCCCGAGCTTCAGCAGCGCCTGGCAGAGGCGCAGCGGATGCAGGAGGCGGCCAGCAAGGAGCTGGAGCAGCTGCAGGAGGAGAAGGCTCAGCTGGCCAGGCGAGTGGTTGCTGAGGAGCAGGCCCCAGCTGGGGCAGCGGGCCCTCTCGGCGGTGGCCCCCACTGCGGGCAGGCGGTCATCAGCCAGCTCGTGGCGAACCTGGAGAAGCTGGTGGGGGACACCGAGGGCGACGGAGACTCGGTGCCCAAGCCGCTCGTGGAGTCCCTCCAGAGCTTGCTCAAGCTGGTCAAGGAGCTCCCTCAGGCCACGGGGGCCCCCGCTGCTGCTGCCGCCGCGCCTCCTGGGGGGCCTGGTGCAGCGGCGGCTGCCGCGCCCCCAGGGGGGCCTGCTGCTGAGGCATCGGCCGACGGCGGCGGCGGATCTGCGGAGGAGCAGAAGCGCAAGAGAGACGAGCTGGTGGACCGGTACCTCAGCGGGCTGCCCGAGGAGGAGCGAGCCGCCAAGCGGGCGGTGCTGGGCTCCTTCTACGACCACCTCGGCGAGGAGGCGCCCCCCCAGGCGCCTCTTTGATGGGCCCGCGGGCCCGCCCTTGCTCGACTGGACCACCTACGGGGACGGCCAGTTCTGGACGAGCGAGGGCCTCTACGAGGAGGAGCTGCACGGGGATGGCTTTGCTGGGGGCGGCGGGGACGCGTACGCTGGCCAGGGCAAGGGCTACTGCGCGCCCGCGGTCATGGGCAGGCAGCCACCGCCCGTCGAACCCAACACCTCTCAGTCCGTCTACCTCGAGGGCAGGTCGCAGCACGGTGGGGATGCCCCAGCTGGGCCGTCTCAGAGTCGCCGACGCACTCGGCGAGGAGCTCGTCACGTCATCGCCGCCACCATCAATGCCAACCTCTCCTGGGCCCGCGTCGAAGAGTTCATGGAAGAGGAGATCGGCCAGCTCATCAAGAGCGGCGGCGTCCCCGTCCTAGCGGTGCAGGAGCACGCCAAGCCCGCCGAGTGGTTCCACGTCACTGCGGCGGCGCAAGAGCGACGGGGCTGGCGAGTTGTGGGTGCGCCTGCCGTGCGCACGGCAGAGGGCGGCTACTCCGCAGGTGTGGCGCTGGTCACACCGCGCTGCCTGAGCCTCAGCCTGGCGCCAGGCCAGGCGTCGTGGGACATCTCCCCCGCGGGCGCCGCAGGCAGGCTGTGCCTGGGCATGACCGAGGTCAAGGGCATTGGCTGGGTGGCCTTTTTCTCGGTGTACCTGTTCACGGGCAAGCCTGTCACCTGGGCCTTGAACGCTGCCTTGCTGGATACCATCGTGCACTGGGTCTGCCAGATGAGGATCCCCTGGATGGCCATGGGTGACTTCAACAATGAGCCGCACGCCATTCTCAACAGCCCCTGGAACCAGGAGGCCAAGGGCCAGGTCTTGGCCCGGCAAGGGGAAGGTGGAACGTGCAGGTCCAAGGTGGTAAATTGGATAGGTTTGAGTGCTGCTCTGGTGCTCTGGGGCCCGTTCTGGGCGTGACTCGCAGCGGGCGTCCACGCGGGGCGTGCGAGTCCAGCCCTGGGAAATGCGCAAAGAACTTTGTTGTTTGGTGATGGCGGTGATGACGACGGCGACGAGTACGGTGATGACAGCGACGATAATGCTGATGATGCTGGCGATGGTGATGACGGCGTGATGATGGTGATTACCATCAGGTCGTTTATGTTGATGGTGAGTGATGTTGGTCGCGATAGCGTGTTGACCCCACACTGGGCATTCTTGAACCCCCACTGGAACGCAGTTGGATCAAATTAGCTGGTCCTTCGTTGCGGCGGCGCGTTCTTTTGGGGAGTATGTGTGTTATCGCGTTGGAGGGCCCGCCACGCGCGACTGAAACCTTACTTTAGGGGCGTATGGGGCATTGACGTAGTCTTGCCAGCTTGTTGACTGTCGCTTGCGCCCTCGTCGCAGCCACCCGGTCCCCCCTTCCCCCTGTTCCCCTTTCCCCGCCCGACCGATGATCTTCTGCGCGCCGCGCGAACTGCGACGCGATCCCGTGTGTATCGGAACCGTTCGTCGTGGGAGGTTGCAACCAGGGCCCGGGAGCTGCGCGCCCCGACGACGTGTCGCACCTGGGGTCGAACGGTTTTTCGAAGCAAGCCTTGATAATCCGCCACGACGAACGCCCAGGAAAAGGAACGACCCCCCGAAAACTTAACATCATCGAAATTCCCACAGCCTCTGGGGCGTAGGTAGATAGGTGGTTTAGGAGTTTTCCTATTCCAAACCTCCTCCCCTCCCCCCCCTTCTTCCCCTCAGGGGAGGGGTTTTGCCCCCCTACCCCCCCCTGGGGGCCTGAAGGGGGGGGTGGGGGGGGGGCGCGACGCGTTGGGGCGTCCGGGAAGATGGCCCAAGACGGCTCCAAGAGCGCCTCGGAGAGCCTAAGATGAGCTCTAAGATGGCTCAAGATAGCCTAAAGCTGCCCCCAGATGGCTCCGAAGATGCCCCAAGAGGCCCCGAGACCGCCCCAAGACGGCCTCAAGAGGCAAAAGAGCATCCCAAGGTGGCCCCCACGAGGCCAAAATCTTTCAAACACCTAAGGAAAATACTTGTTGTTTTGCTTTCTCGCTTTTTTTCGCTTCCGATGGCCATCCGAGGCCTCAAGATGGCTCCAAGATGGCCCAAGAGAGCCCCGAGAGAAACCCAAGAGAGCCCCAAGAGGGGGGGCGTAATTAAGGAACCCCCTTCTTTGATCGATGTTCTCCAAGATGGCCCCAAGAGCGCACCGAAAACCCTCTCAAGAGTGCACCAGGAAGAGGGCCCCAAGAGGCACCCAGACGGCCCCAACAAGCGCCCAAAACGCTTCCAATAAGCTCCCAAGATACCCCCGAGACTTAAGAGGTCCCAAGAGCCCCCGAGGATCCACGATTCCCCCAGAGCTCCAAGAGGACTCCAGAACAACACTTTCAGAGACATCCTAGTAGGGAGGCTCTTAATGTTCCTCACTCTGATCACTCATTCGCCTGGGCATCGATTTTTGGATGGGCTGGCGGGATGCGCGGAAGCGTCAAGAATTCCGATGCTTCTATATTATACCATATAATATATATAGAGAAGGGAAACGAGAGCGAGAGTGATCGACAGGAGGAGAATGATTGGACATGAAGAGAGAGGAGGAGAGGGGGGATAGAGAGAGAGAGAGAGAGAGAGAGGTGCGATGATGAGAGAGAGAGAGAGAGAGAGAGAGAGAGAGGGCGAGCGAGCGACGGGGGGAGTGGGGGAGGGTAAAACAAATGGCGGAAGGGAGGTGGGATACCGAGGGATAGCAATATATATGTAGATATGTATGTGTATATATATATATATATATATATATATATGCATGTATAATTGAGAGAGAGGTGGGAAATCATGGAGAATATATAACTATATAAAGAGAGAGGGATATGTAGAGAGAGAGAGAACTATCTGCAACCAGAATAGAGAGAGCGCGCGAGGTGGGAGAGAGGAGAGATGAGAGAGACGGCATCGACAATAACAACGGCGACTGGAACAACGCCGAGCGCATCGCCCAGCAGGCCCCGTCTCTCTTCTTCTTGTCTTTTGTTGCGCACGAGTGGCAATTGTGTGTGGTAGCGTCGACGCCCGCATGCAGTCATGCGCACGCGGTCGCCAATCGGGCCGTCGGCCCGAGCCCGGGCCGTCGGCCCGAGCCCAGAACTTCTGGGCACTCCTCGGGGTCCGCGGGTGCTTCTTCGCTCTCTGGAGAGCTGCTTTGGGCCTCGGGAGCTCCGCGGATGGCCCCGGCGCGCTGGGAAATCCCGGGGTCGGCGCGAGAGTTCCAGAGAACGAAATCCAAACCGATTTTGGCCGAAAGCCGGCCCTGGCGAAAGTGCCCAGAAGTTTATTATTATACCAACGCCTGGCTGTCTGCGACTCCTCTCCCCCTGGTCCCCCCCTCCTCAGTCAGTAGTCGTGTTATCCCGTCCCTTCCCTTCCTGCCCCCCCCCGCCCGCCCCCCCCCGCCCGCCTTGCCCCCCGCCCCCCCCCCTCCCCTCCTCCGTCGTTTTCTCCGCCCCCCGCTGGAAGAGAAGCGCCGTCGCCGGCGCTGTCCTGGCCAGGCGCGCTGCCCACGACGCGCTGGGCGACGCGGCGACGACGGGACCGCCCCGAGCAGCCGTCGGGGGACAAAACTGCTGGGTACTCTTCTCTGGGATCCGAGGGTGCTCATTTAAAATAAGCACCCTCGGATCCCAGTTGGGCCAACAAAATAAGCACTCCAGATGGCGAACAAAATTTGTTCGCCATCTGGAGGGCCGCCTCGGGCCTCGGGGGCCCCCAGGATGGCCCAGGCGCGCCGGGGAACCCTGGGATCCCGCGCGAGAGCTCCAGGAAGCGAAATCCAAGCCGATTTTGAAACAGAAACTGGCGTCGTCGAGCGTGTCCAGAAGTTTTGTCCTTCAACCGTGCCTCAAGCCAGGCGCTTACTTCTCTGCGTCAGAGAGATCCCAGTCGCTGCCCTCGCCACCGCCATCCTCCTCCTCGCCGCCCGCGCCCAGCTCGCCGCCATCGTCGCCCTCGCCCCCCTCAGCCTCGGTCGATTTCTTCTTCTTCTCGGCGGCGGCCTTCCTCTTAGTAGTAGTCTTTGCGGCGGCTGCCTTCTTCTTCGCCTCAGCGGAGTCCTTCATCCTCTTCTTCTCGTCGCCGTTCTCCGCAGCAGCGTCGCCGTTGAAGAACGCGGCGGCCTGGAAGGCCGCGAGAGCGAGAGCGGCGGCGGCATCAGCAGCGGCAGGACGAGGGGGTGGACGCAGGAGAGGGGGGAGGGCGGGGCGGGGGGAGGAAGGGGAAGGGGGCTTCCCGTTAGGCGTCCGATTCACCCAAATGCCTCTCGGAGACCTGCGGGCGAACAGCCAAGATACTGTCCTGGGACTCTTACTCTTGCTCTTACTCTTACTCTTACTCTTCTTACTCTTACTGGGACTCTTACTCTTGCTCTTACTCATATTCTTACTCTTACCTTTACTCTTACTCTTACTCTTACTGTCCTGGGACTCTTACTCTTACTCTTACTCATCTCCCCCTGCCCCTCCTCCTCCTCCTCCTCCCCCCCCCCTCCTCCTCCGCCTCCTCCTCCTCCTCCTTGTCTTCCATCCCCTTCCCCGCCCTCTCTACTCTCATCCATCTCTGCATCCGCCCTGGCCCCCATCGCTGCCCCCGCTCACTGCCCATTCTGTCCCGCCCGCCGCCTTCGCGTTGTAGTGCAACGAGCACTTGTCGTTGCACATGCAGCGGAGCGCCGCAACTTGAACTTCTCTTGCAAGCACTGGGGGCGGGAAATATCAAAAAAAAGGCCTCGCCTTCGGCGCGCCCCGCCCTCGGCGGAAGCCCGGCGGAAGGGCGGCGGAAGGCGGCGGAAGTAAAACGGCGGCGGAACCGCCGGCGGAAGCCGGCGGAAGCTCGGCGGAAGGCGGCGGAAGTAAAAGGAGACGTCAACGTTTTCTGGTTCAGGGTTTCCGAAATCTGCCGTAGATCATCGTTGTTTTTCCATGGCCGCTCCTCGCAGCTCCAAGTGTTCTCAAGTAAGTGCCTTCTCGCTCGCTCCAGATAACCTCTCGAAGCCTCAGGTTGGCCCCGACCGAGATGGCCTAGCGCCCCAAGGGCTCAGGGGCACGAGATCTGAATAAGTTGGCGGGGGCGCGCGGGGCGTCACTAGGGGGAGGGGGGCCATCATCATCACCATCGTCGTCATCATCACCATCATCATCATCGCCACCATCATCACGAGCATCATCAGCAGCATCACCAGTCACCGCCGTTCACCACCTATCCCATTGGTCCAAATTTGAGCCATCACCAAACAAACTACTTGAGAAGGCCCAGTCCAAAGTCTCATCCGCCCTATTCCCGAGAATGGGGGTAGGCTGGGGGGCCCTGAGCGGGCAGAGACTCGTTCGGTGATTCGCTACATCTGGGAACCCGCTCCGTCGCCTCCCCCCGCTCCTCCTCAGCCGCCGTCCCGCCTTGTCCTCTACATTCCTACGCCTCCTCCTCATCCCCCATTCCTGATCATCATTCCTGCTCGTCGCAATTTCCCCCTTAACCCTCTCGCCCCCATTTTATTGCGCCCGTGCGCGGCCCCAGCCTGAGCGTGCTTCTCGGTGAAGGCCAAGCAAAAGTACGTAACGCCCGCCTCGATGCACTCCTCCCCGTAAAGGCCCGGCCCTGGGCCGATGTCGAAGACGTGGGCCACGAAGAATCGGTGGTTGTTCTCGCTGTAGAACGTTCTCGGCATCGCGTTCATGAACACCACCTCCATGTCGCTGTTCTCCCGCTTCTTGCCAACGTTCTGCCCTTCGACCTTGCCGCCGACGGCAAAGCGATAGTTCTTGCCGTAGATGAGCTTCTTCTCTGCGAACGTAGCCTTCCACTCGTCGGCCTCAGCGTCGAGCACGACGGGGCCGACGATGGTGCCCCGGTTGGTGCCGCACCCCGGGTAGTGCTTGCTGTCGCGAGTCGGGAGGTTTAGGGGCGCCGAGCTGCAGCAATATATCGTAGAATTCTGCTTGATGTTGGCAACGCCGCGCACCAACTTCTTGCGGTCCCGCAAGGATTTCTCGTCCTTGAAGACAGTGATCGGCCGCTCCACGAAGCCTGACTTTGCGTCGTCCTCATCGTCGTCAGCATCAATGGCGACATCCTTTTCGCCGCCATCGGGGCTGTCGTCTGTCTTTTCCTTCACTTCCTTGGTCGTCCCCTGCTTCCACGGCGCCATCGAGCCTTTCGCAATGCCCGGCTTGCCACAGTCCGACAGCACGACAAGTTCGCCTGGGTTGAGAGTGGCGACGTCCACGCCGTCCTTCTTCCTGGCCTCCAGAATGGCCGCCACTATTTTCTTGTAGTGCTTCTCCTGGAATGGCGGCCCGCGAAGATGCGGGGCAGTGACGCTCTCCCCGAACACGTCCGGGCTGAAATGAAACAAGAAGAGGCCAGACATGCACGCTGACCCCGCGCGACGCGGGGTTCACAAGGTTTCTGCGTTATCATCGTCTTCATCGCTCTCCTTCCCCTTCCCCCCCCCTCCTCCTCTTCATCCTTCTCCTCTGCCCCTCGGGCCCACTGGGGTTACCGGCGTGCCCCCCGGGCCCCAGCGCGGCCTGTCGCATGATTACCGACCATCCTGTGGTGTTGTGTCCTCGTTTTGAAGAGCCAACGCCCCGCGTTCTCCTCGCTCCTCCTCTTCCCCGTCCTCCCTCTTCTCATCGTCATCATCATCGTCATCATCGTCACCATCGTCGCAGCCACCATCACCATATCGTCATTATTATCATCGTCGCTACCACTCAAGCATACCCCTCACACGTGTCGTGGCCCTATAATAGGGAGCCCCACCGAAGGCCTCAGGAGGGGCGCCCGCGTGCTTCCGAAGGCCCCAGAGGCGCCCGCATGCTTCCGAGGCCCCATATTGAGCTTCACCGAAGGCCCCAGTGGCGCAGTTCGCATGCGTCAGCGCCACATGTCGCCGCACCCCTCACGTTTCGTGACACCCCTCCCCCTCTCATTCGCCCCACCTGCCTGCGGCATTCGCACTTGCATATGGTTGGGTCTTTCGCCAGGCTAGTTTTGTTCGGGCACAAGAGGGCCCCGCGACGAGCTAAGAAGGCCTCATGATCATGAGGCCCCCAAGACGGCCCAAGAAGGGCCGACGCGTCAAACCATCGCTCCGAGATGCCCAAGATGGCCCCGCGGCAGCCCAAGAGGCTTCGAATACGTTCCAAGATGCCTCCAAGAAGTCTCGGGCCCCGAGAGGCCAACATTACGTGTTTGAATAGGTTTGGCGTTCAGGCCTTGTCGGGCTTTCCGAAGCCATTTTGGCTGGATCGAGCAGCGTGGATTGCGCCGCGCCCTCAGGCCTTCCTCTTCTTAGAAGGTGCTGCTCGCATATGGCGAGGCGACGGGCTCTCCGGGACCTTGAGGAGGCGTTGGACGGCTTCGAACAGTGGATGCTGAATGGCAACAAGTTCGCCCTGAAGACTACGAAGCGCTACAAGCTATTCGTCAGGGCCATCATGAAGGACGAGGTTTCGCAACTCGAATCTTTCACCGAAGCAGTTGCAAAGGCGCAGCGCAACGACTTCATTGACAACGTGAAGGAGATGTACCAGTACAGCAAGGGCCAGCACACTGGCGCACTAAGAGCCTTCAGCCAGTACATGAAGAGCGACGACGACGCGGCGGCGCCACCACCAGCCAAGAAGATCAAGCAGAAGAAGAAGAAGAGGAGGTCGTTGTCGTCATCGTCTTCTTCTTCGTCGTCGTCATCTTCTTCTTCGAGCTCCGAGTTGTCGTTCTTGGCATGAAGTACGAGCTCCGAGTTGGTGTCTGCTTCCGACAGCGAGGGCTGCAGCGCGCGGGCGCCGCCTCCGCCGCCGCCGGGCACGAGGAGGATCGGGCGACGAAATCTATACATATCCACTGTCTCCGGCCAGGCCCAGCCTGAACCTGGGAGCTGCGCATACGCCCTCCTGGCCGAGCCAGGGGGGCGCGACGCGTACACCGCTGCTGGGTCCAGACTGGGCCTGGCCAGGGAGCAGTGGATATTATGTATAGATTTCGTCGCCCTACAGGAGGACCGAGCCCGCGGCGCCGCCGCCCCCGCCGCCGCCGCCACCCGCCCCGCCACCGCCAGCGGCGACGCCGGCCATGCCACCGGCGCCGCCGGCACCGGCCCAACAGCTGCCGACAGCGCCGAAGCCCCCCCCGCCGGGGCCCCCCCCGCCGCCGCCGGCGGCCGAGCAACAACTGCCGCCAGCAGCGCCGACGGCAGCAACAACAAGGAGGCGGGTGGCCCCGCTTCACGGACCCAGCCTCCTGTTGCGCGGCCCTAAGCCGACCGGCATTCTGCGCAGCGGTGAGAAGAAGAAGAACAACTCGTCGTCGTCGTCGGCGACGCACATGATGGTGGAGGAGGACATTGGCCTGCTCATCAGGAGTAAGGACTCCGTCGTCAAGTTGGAGTCCTACAGGGACGACCTGAGGAAGGATCAACTGTGGTGGACGCCGCCAGCTGAGCACAATGCCCAGTGCAACATGCGCGTCAAACGGGTGCCCAAAGACGAGGGGGAGCTCTACCCGATCGCTGGTAGGACGATGTTCGCTTCGTACGTCTTCTATTGCCCCTCGTGCCTGGCCAAGATCAAAGGATGCGCCAGCAGCAACGCCGCGGTGACCTTCGGCGTGCCACACGCGGAATGAGGGGGCTGGCGCGTCGGTCGCACAGCTCTGGAGGCTCGGCCAGCAGTAGGGCGGCCGCCTGCCAGCCTGGGTGTCTCCCGCGACGCGCGAGCACCTTCGCCAGGAGCACCCGCGAGAACTCCGGGATGCCTCGCCGCAACTGCGACATCGTTTCGTCGCCGCAGAACGTCCATCACAATCGACATCGTCATCCCTCATCCTCGACGCATTGCCTGGATCATTCGGGGTTCGCGTGGAGCTGGGGGGTTCCTGGGCGCGGGGCCTCATGGGCCTCCTATCGTGCCCTCCCCCTGCCCCCGGTCGCGTCTTGAAACCCTACGGGGCCTCGATCGGGGCTCCGCTGGAACCGTCTCGTTGGTCTTTTTCGGTAATATAGCTTGGCACCGTGCGCGCCTCGAAGTTCGTTGCTGGGCACTACTAAGATATTACTATTGAAGTGGGCTCGAGTAGGCCACTGTCCAACGCTCAAGACATCCCCGCAATCTGATTGCGAGCGAGCAGGTGCAATGCCCTCCGGCGCCACCCCAGAGTCAGCTTCTCGGACCTCTCCAAGATCTCCGACGTGGCCCCGGGGGAAAGCTTGGTGGGCCCCGGAAGCGCCCCCCCCCCCCCCTCTCCAGACGGGGCCGCGGCCCAGGAGAGCCATAGACGGAAATCAATCATCCAACCCACCTTTTTAATTTAGATACAAATTGCCGTCCGTCTCATTCCTCGTTCCGTCCTTCTTCCTCGTCTTCCCTCCTCATTCGTCGTCTGTCCCCCCGTCCCCCCTTCCCCCCTTTCCCCGCCCCCTGCTCGAACGGCCTTCCCCCGCGGCCCGGAGGACCGATCGCCGTGGCCCACGACGAGGAGCGCGCGGCGGCCGGGCAGCGGCGAGGAGGGCGTCGTTGCGACGACGACGAGACGACGAGATGGGGCGAGAGAGAGGGGGGATCTGAAGGAGGACAATAAGAAGGAGGAGGAGGAGGAGGAGGAGGAGGTGAGGAGGAGGAGGGGGAGAAAAATGGAGAGGACGATCAGCGTGAAAGTTCAAGCTCGCAGGCTCAAACACCGCAGCAGCGAGAGGGTAGCGGAGCACCCGGGAGGGCCAGCGTATCTCCTTTAGCCATGGCCATCGCGCTTGACTTGATATTCTCGATCATGGTGGCCATGTTCGCCGGTATGGTGACGACCCTGGTGAGCGACCGCGCGATGCGCTCGGCCATGCCCAAGTACTTCTTGCATTCATCAGCCCTCGGGTCGGTGACATCCGTCGGGATCTTCTTGGTGATGAACTCGTTGATGGCGTAGACTTGCGTTGTCGGGCCACTCTCCTCCACCTGGTGGTCGCCGGTGCGGCTGGCGGCCGCCTCGCCATGCATCGGCGTTGCTGCCGCTCCATCGGGGTCCATGGCGATCGCCTGCTGCTGCTCCTTCTTCAACTCCTCCTTTAGCTCCGTCAGGTCTTCCTTGAAAGCCGTGTATTCAGCAAGATATTCCTCAGGCCCCTTGGCGTTCTTCGCCGCCCTTTTCCAGGCGGTGTCGAAGTCGTTCCCGAACGCAATCTTCTCCCAGAAAGCGACGGCCAACCGAAAGGCATTGCGCCGCTTCGTGCCTGCGCCGCTCACGTAAAGGCTAGAAATGTCGACCGACGATGCACCTGGGTAGTTCGTCAAGGTCGCCCGCGCCGACTCGTGGCTGGCGAACGCGTTCCTGCACCAACCGATCTCTTCAGCCGTGAACGCGTTGCTGTGGGCCCACTGATTGAGGAAGTAATC
The DNA here is from genome assembly GCA_963575745.1 of Prorocentrum cordatum. Classification (NCBI taxonomy): domain Eukaryota; class Dinophyceae; order Prorocentrales; family Prorocentraceae; genus Prorocentrum; species Prorocentrum cordatum. The sequence continues at coordinate 106,704 of CAUYUJ010000877.1, forward strand.
CCTGCTGCTCAACTTAATCAGGGCGAGGTCGCAGATCCACGTGTTCATTTTGGAGATGCTGCAATCGGAAAGCTCAATGAACTCCATCGATAGTGCGTCCAACAAGTAGTTGTAGCACCACTCGATGTTGAGGGCAGTCTTGCACCTGTTGATCACGATCTGGAACTTCCCAATCCCAAATGTCGGTCCAGCGTGCTTGTAGTGGCGGTCCAGAGTGTTGATGGTCTCTGCGATGCCCTTGTGGCGAAGGGCTCTTTCTTGGACAGTATTCGCAATGTCGATAAACGAAGAGGACAGCTTCTCGCTCTTGGCAGCCAGGTGAACTTTCTTCTCGAAGTGCGTCTCCAACTGCTTCTCTGTGGGATCCTTACCCGTTGCTAGTTTCAGCATGTACTTCTCTCGTATCACAATTTGGATCCGTTGCAGCGTCGTCCACGACACGATGTGCGCCTCATCCTTCGCGTCCTCCCGGAGCGTGAACGCGGCGGTGGCGATGTCGGCTTGGTTAACGCGGTACACCTCGGTTGGAACCTGTCGGGGGCGGCCAAGAGGGGGGTGTCCAAGAGGGGGGGGGCAAATCATGACGGGCGGCATGTGCGCGGCCCAGCGGGGGGGCCTGGGGCGTAATGAAATAAGAAGAGGCGCCATGAAATCTGAAGAAAAATCATGGCCCGCGCCATGATAGCCCCCCCCCCTCCCCACCCCCCCCCCCCCCCCCCCCCCCCCCTAGTCATCACACCCCTCTTTTCCGCTTCCGAAACCTGGCGGAAAAGCTTCAACCAGTCCCGGGCCCGGGCAGCCGTCATCGCGCCAGTGTCCACTTCATCGGCGCAGGCCTTGATGGGGGCGTGTAATTTCTCGAAAGCGCTCAAACTCTGCAACTTCTTTGCCACGAACGGCTCGGTAGAGTGTTCCGTCAGTGCAATGGCAATCGTGCGCAGCTTAGAAGGCAGCGCCGACGTTTTCTTGAAGTCGCGCTTGATGAACAGGTCCACGTCGCTCATGTTGATCTGGACACCTGGCGTGGGGTTCATCAGCGTGTCGATCCATGCGAGAGGGACGGAACCAGTGCCGACGACCGTCGCCCCCTCGATGTTGGCGTCCATCGACTCGAGCTTCTTCGCGACAACGCCGATGTCGATCGGGGGGACCACCGCGCCATCGCTAACAGCGACCGGCTCCACGCCGTCTGCGAACGCCGTCTGCAACACGACGTGCTGCTTGATGGTGGCCAGCCACTTCTGCACATGAGTGAAGTAATCTGCGTTCACGCCTGACAGCTCGGGCACCGCCGTCGTCTGCTCGTCGTGCGGCGACTCGGCGGGGTCAGCAGAGAGGGGCGTCGACGCGGCCTTCGCCTTGGGCCTTTTCGCCGCGGAGGCGCCGGCATCGGTGGCGGATCGTTTCTTTGGGCTCATCGACAGCGCGGCTGGCGCACAGTCGGGGGGGGCCGCCTGCAAAGTCGCCCGCCGGCGGCCTCGCCCTGCTGAGTTAGGTTGGCTGCGATGATAGTTACGTTGGCGGTCTGTGACCGGGGAGACAAAAAGGGCAATGAGGGCGC
>CAUYUJ010000878.1:0-10161 GCA_963575745.1 Prorocentrum cordatum
TAGTAGTAGTAGTAGTAGTAGTAGTAGTGGTAGTAATCGTAGTAGTAGTAGTAGTAGTAGTAGTAGTAGTAGTAGTAGTAGTAGTAGTAGTAGTAGATAGTAGTAGTCGTCGTCGTAGTAGTAGTAGTAGTAGTAGTAGTAGTCGTCGTCGTCATCGTAGAAAAAGTAGTAGTAGCAGCAGCAGCAGTAGTAGTAGTAGTAGTAGTAGCAGTAGTAGTAGTAGTAGTCGTAGTAGTAGTAGTAGTAGTAGTAGTAGTAGTAGTAGTAGTAGTAGTAGTAGTAGTAGTAGTAGTAATAATAGTAGTAGTAGTAGTAGTAGTAGTAGTAGTAGTAGTAGTAGTGGCAGTAGTAGCAGTCGGAGCAGTAGGATAAGTAGTATCTGGTTGAGCTGGCTTCCTTGCTTGCTTCTCCGTCTGTTTGTTTGCCTGTTCACATGGAGGTGGAGGGTGTGGAGGATGTTGAAGGGGAGGAAGACGAGGATAGCGAGGAGGGGGCATGGAGCAACTAGCAGGGATGGAGGAAGAGGAGACAGAAGCAGAAATATGAGGAGGAGGAGGAGGAGGAGGAGGAGGAGGAGGAGGAGGAGGAGGGGTGGTAGTAGTAGGAGTAGATGTAGCAGGAGGAGGAGTCTTCCTTACTGGCTTGCTACCCCTTCTGTTTGTTTGCCTGCTCACATGCCGCCTTCCTGATTTGCTTCCTTTTGTCTTCGCCTGCTTCCCTGCATAGATGCTTGTGTTCTGGCTCGCATCATTGTTCGCGCGCCCGCCCGCATGCAGGCTTGTCATAGTAGTCCTTTGCTTTGCGTGCTTGCTCGCTTCTTTTTTATGTCCCGGCTTGTTTCCTTGCTCGCGGCTTATTTTGGTTGCTAAGCCCCTGGCGTGCTAGCGTACTTCCTTGCTTACTGATTCGCTTGCATGCTTGCTCCATTGCCTGTTCGCTCGTTTTGCAGTTTTTGTTGGATTGCAGGGAGGAGGGGAGGTAGGACGTACAGGAAAGAGATGTTGAGGATAAGGAGGCGGAGGGGGAAGGAGAGAGTGGCCGTGGAGACCAGCGCCGAGGGGCTAGGGGGGGGGGTGGGGGGGGAGGACGAGGCGCGAGGCAGAGGATGATCGTAATGGGGATGGGGATCTGGATGGGGATGATGATGATGATGATGATGATGATGATGATGATGATGATGATGATGATGCTGATAATCATAATGATGATGAAGATGATGTTGATGATGATGAATGTGTTGATGCTGATGGTGGCGGTGGTGCTGCTGCTGATGATGCTGATGCTGCTGATGATGCTGCTGCTGATGACGATGATGATGAAAATCATGTCGGTGGTTATGGGGAAGACGACGACGATAACGATGACGGAAAGGATGGTAATGATGCTGATGATGCTCATTAATATGATGCTGATGCTGCTGATGATGATGATCCTGATGCTGACGATTATGCTGACACTTTGATGTTGTTGGTGATAATGGTGACCCTGTTGACGATGATGATGGGGATTATTATGATGATGACGCTGATGACGATGGTGAGGTAGGTGAGGATGATGACGAAGATGAGGATGATGTTGATGATTCTTGTGATGATGATGACGATGATGATGACGGTTATGACGATAATGATGATGATGATGCCGTTGATGTTAATGATAATGGGGATGATGAGGATAATGATGATGGTGGTGGTTGTGATGATGATTGGTGATGGTGATGGTGATGACAATGATGATGATGATGATGATGATGATGATGATGATGATGATGATGGTGATGATGATGATGAAACTGATGATGATGGTGATGACAATGATGATGATGCTGATGACGATGATGATGACAATGATGATGCTGATGATACTGCTGATGATGCTGATGATGCTGATGATGACGCTGAAACTGATCTTGATGATGGTGATGATGATGACGATGTCGACGATGGTGTTGTGGATGATGGTGACGGTGATGATAATGAGGGTTGTTGGGATGATGAGAAGGACGATCACGAGAGGATGCATGGCAGGGAGCCGATCGCCTGTGCACCTAATGCCCCCGAGGAGCGTGTTGACGGGCGTGAAGGACCGGGCCTCAGAAGGGCCCTCTTCCGCCGCCTCTCTCCCGTTGTTGCGGACATCCGGGGGCAGAGGGGACAGATCGCGGGCCGGAGACGATTGCGGTTCTCAGGCGGTTTTGGCCTTCTGTTCAGCGCGAAGGCGGCTGCACACCTAGCGTGCGGCGGGGCCGCATATTTGGCCAGCGCGCGAGGGGGGTCGTAGATGGTGGGGGCATTCGTGAAGGAACGTGCCCAGGAGGCTTCAGACTCCGGGGGGGTCCTTCTCCAATGGGGGCGGCGGTTATATCCACGGCCAATCCACGATTGGAGTTTCACTGGCTTCCAGGACTTGAATTCCTTATCAAAGGTTTCCTTTATTCAATGCCCCCACAGTGCCCAGCGCGCCGTGGGTCGCACGCACAGCGCTCGGGCAGCCCATCTCTTCCGCACGGGTGCCCCTCTCCAGCGCGCGGCCGTGGTACGGCAGGTTCGTGTCGTGTCCACCGGCGGCGACCACGCCGGCGGCGTGCAACGTTGAACGCCGCCAGCGACCCAGAGTCGGCCGATGTTGAACGATCTGACGTTTCGGAAGCAGCTGATTGTTCAAGGTTGAAGATCCCCGCGGTGTCTGGGACCATCGCCGGGCCCAGAGCCAAGACGTTCTGTTTGATTTCATCTCGTCGACCCCCAGAGATGTCAGCCCATTCGCAGGGACTGGTTTCTTGTCCTGGGTCGCTTTTTGACGGTCCCGAGGCCCAGTAAGGGCGCCCAGAGGCCAGAACTAGCAAAAAATGCCAGTGTCGACTCGACACGAACCCGCAGTACACCATCTCATGGCGCCAACATCGCAGAGCGGATTTCGGTCGGAAAACAATGGAATGGGCCCGAATTCTCCTAGAGAGTTTCGTTCCAGATTTCGAAGTGAATTTCAAACCGTTTTCTTGTAGGGGAGGAATGAAGACTACAAAGACAATCCACGTGACATTTACGTCGGTTTTCGCTCGCCGTGTCTGGGTTTTGCATTGACAGAAGTCCACGCCAAAAGCCCGCTGCAGCACGTCCGCAAGGTCGGTGCAATGACACCATCTTCCGAATGCTGGTGCTGTTCTCTTGAGGTGGGGAGCGCGCCGAGCTCGGCCGCGCCGACCCCCAGGCCTCCCCCGGGGGGCGGAGCGCCCGAGACTTCGTCCTTGGTATCGCTCGGACATGTGCATGTTTTCTCGGCGAGGGCCATCGGTTTAAGTGATGGATCCTCGCGTGTGTTAAGAGATCGATATTCCGGCGTGATTATTTATCACTGAAGTCTAAATTTTGGTGACGAAGATCCTGGTGCGATGATACATCAAAAACTTAAGTGGCCTGATATGGCAAGATTGCATATGCGTGGATCATCGAGCAAAGAGATCATCGAGCAAAGAATCGGCGGCGAGCGAGGGGGAGGAGTGAGAAGGAGAAGGTCTTCTCAGAAGGCTCGGAAGTTGCCCCCCGGCCTTCCGAGAAATGTTCCAAGCCTCCCCCGAAGACACAGCAAAAACTTTTCGGAAGGCGCGAGGGCTTCTGAGAAGTCCCGCCGCCTTCTGATGTCTCGCTTCGCGGGGTGCACGTCCGGACCACGTACAGTCCAGTCGTTGCGGGGCCTCTTGGGAGCTTCTTTGTGGCCATTTGGAGGTGTCTTGGTTGGGGGCTTCTTGGAGCCTCTTGGGAGCGTATTGGGCCGTCTTGGGGCGCTCGTGCTGCGTGTGGCCCAGTCGGAGGCCGTCCTGGGGGCCCCTCGCTGCAGTTCCCGGGTTTTCACGCCGGAGAGGTTCTGGGTGCCAGAGTGCAGCGCGTTGCTTCCTCCGCTGGAGCATGCGTAGGCCGCGCTGAAGCTCGGCGCTTGGCGAAGCTGCACCCACTGCTCCCAGCGGGCCCGAGCCCAGCCCTGCGCCGAAGGAGCCGCGGACGTGCAGAGGCCAGCCCCTCTGCCCAGCGAGCTCCGTTACTTCGAATGCGGCGCAGCCGGGCGCGTCTCGGAGTACGACGAGAGGATGTTGGAGCAGTTGCGCTCAGATGACGCCCTCGAGAGAGCGGTGTGCCTGGCGTGTCGGCCCGCGCAGCTGCACCGGTCACCGTCGAAGATGGGTGCGTCGTACACGTGGTTCCAGTGCGGGATCCTGGAGGGCATGGAGCACTTTGAACTGGGTCGGCTGAATATGCATGGGGGGCCCGAGTGCATAGTGTGCAAGGAGTGCTTCGACCTGCGCATGCGTCCTTGCGGGAAGTGCGGGGCGCGACCGGAACGCAATCTGAATCATAGCCAGACGAATTGCCAGTGTGAGGCCTGTAGATTCCCGAAGTGCGACGTCCGCAGGGTCGCCCCGCGACCGCGGAGCACGAAGCACCTGGCTGCCAACAGGCCGTCGTGGAAGAGCGCGGGGTGCCGCGCGCGGAGCTCGAATTGCGAGGTCTGCGGCGCCCCGCCGCCAGACGCGGCCAAACTTGGTAGGCGCTCTGCGAACTGGGCGTGGCCGGCGTGCACGTGTGACGCGTGCCTCTGCCCGCCATGCAGCGTGTGCAGCAGCGCCCCGCGGCCGCGTCACAACGAATACACAGTGCACGTCGTGCCCGCATGGAAATGCGCAGAGTGCGCGCAGACGCGGCAGCGAGGCAAGAAGGGTGTCGAAGGAAGAATACGTCTAGCGTGCAGAGTCTCCATGGCCAGGCGCGTCGTCGTCATCGTGGCAAGTGGCTGCGAGAGGCCCGCCGGCGTCGCCGTCGACTGCGTCATCGGATGGTCTTGCGCCGTCGACCCCTTTTTGGACGCCATTTTAGGGGCGTTTCGGAGCCGCCGTAGGGCTGCCTTGGACTCACCGTGGGCCGTTTTGAAGCCCGTTTGGGCCGTCTTGTGGGCTTCGTTGGGCATCCCTCGGCAATCTTGCGGCGTCTTCAGCCGTCTTGGGGCGCTCTTGCGCCGTCTGGCGTCTTCGGCGGTCGTCTTGGGGGCCTCTCGGAGCCGCCGTGGAGGTCTCTCGGGGTCGTTCTGCTCTGCGGCCAGAGCACGCGCAGTAAAGTTTTTGTCGGGCCTACTGGGGCGTCTTGGGCGCCTCTGAGGCCCTCTTTGGGGCTTCTTTGGGGCCTCTTGGGGCTTCTTGGGCGCCTTTGGGGCTATCTCGGGGCGCTCTTGCGCCGTCTGGCCTCTGCGGAGGCCGTCTTGGGGGGCTCTCGGGCGGCCTTTGGGGCCGTCTTGGGGGCCTTTCGCGGCTATCTTGGGGCTTTCGTTCGCCGTATATAGATGCCATCTCGGGAGCGTCGTGGGCCGTTTTGGGGCCAGCTTGGAAGCAGTTTGGGCCGCAATGGCCCCTCGAGATTGCAAAATGCGCAAGCGCGAAACATCAATGAACACCAATTCACAAATCCATATTTTCGGCGTCCGGAGGCGCTTTTGAGCGTCCTTTTGTAGACCCCTTGGGCCGTCATGGGGGCTTCTAAGGCCCTCCTGAGGCCATCTTGGGCCGTCTTGGGGCCGTCTTTAGCCGTGTTGAGAGCATCTTGAGCCGTCTTGAGACCGTCTTGACCCCTCAGGAAGCCCAAGGTGCCGAACTCATAGATTTCCTGCAGGTTTTGGGCAGCTGTTGCATTAGACGTGGAAATGGGTCGGCACCCCAGCGGCGGCCCTGGGGGGGATTAAGGGGGTTCTTTGCAATGTATAAGAACGAAATGTTTTGCAATTGTCCTTCCTCTACGTATCGTGGCTGGGCCCTGGCGTCGCACACCCGTCTTGTCGGACTGCCGAGACGCTTCGCTGCAGTCCGGACGTGGCTTCCTCTCGCTTCGCGGGGTGCACGTCCGGAGCATGTACAGTCACGTCGTCGCGGGGCCTCTTGGGAGCGCCTTGGGGGCCTCCTGGAGGCCTCCTGGGAGCTTCTTTGGGCCTCTTGGGGACTTCTTTGGGGCCTCTCCCCCCTCCCTCCTTTTCATACTCCCTCCCCATGTTTCCTTCCAGCGCCAGCTCTAATCATGGGCGCCGCTGTGACCAACTTCCACCTGGCTGGCGCTGCGCCGCAGTTCGCCCAGGTGGGAAAAATTACATTACACTCCAGTCGCTGTGTGGCCTTTGGGGGGCTTCTTTGGAGCCTTTGGGGGCTTCTTGAAGACATCTTGGAGGCCTCTTGGGGGCTTTTTGGGGCCCTTTGGGGGCTTCTTGGGGGCCTCTTGGGGCCTTTTGGGGGCGTCTTTGGCTGTGTTGGGGCGCTTTTGCGCCATTTCGCCCCTTCGAAGGCCGTCTTGGGGGCCTCTCGCGGCCGCCTTGGGGCCGTCTTGGGGTCCTATTGGGCCGTCATAGGAGCCTCTTGGACCGTCTTGGGGGCCTCTTTGGGCCGTCTTGGGGTTTTGTTGGGCCGTATTGGGGCCCTCTTGGGGGCTTCTTGGGTGGTTCTGGAGCGATTTGGGAAGCTGCCTGGGCCGCAAAGGCGGGAACGCTAAAATATGACCAAACCATGGGGGAATCAATGATTTTGGCATGTGGAGGCGCAGTTGTGGGCGCTCTTGGGGCCCTCTTGGGCCGTTATTGGGTTTTTTTGGGGGCCCTCTTGGGGCCATCTTGGACCGTCTCGGGGCCGTCTTGGCCCGCACAGAGCCCATCTTGAGCAGTCTTGGCGCCCTCTTGGCCCCCCAAGAGGCCCTAGAGGTCGAAACCATAGATTTTCTATAATCGGTTTTGGTATGTTTTTGAGCCCAGGGAAGGGGGGCCACTTTGGTCCGCTCCTGTGGCGCAGCTCCCAGGGGGAGTTAGGGGGGAGACCTAAAAATGTAACACATTGCAATATGTGGCAATTATGCAATCATTGGATACATTGGGTACGTTGCATTAAGGCGTTCGCCGAAGAACGCTGCCGCTCAGCACGTCACCTCGGGACGTGGATTCTGGGGCTTACGCCGCACCGCCGACCCCTTGGGGGGCTCCTGGTAGGTCCATCGAGGGCCTCCTGGCGGCACTTTTGAAGCCTTCGGGGGGCTGTTCTGGGTTCTCTTAGGGCCTCTCTTTTGGGCCTTTGGGGGGCCCTCTCGCGACGCCTCTTGGTGGCTTCTTGGGGGCCTCTTGGGGCCTCCTGGAGGCTTCTCGGGGTCGGCGGATTTCCCCCCCCCTTTCGCTCGCCGCCCGCAAGAACAACGGCACGCACGACGTCCACAAACATGCGCGGGGGGGATGGGCGCCCGAGCGGCGATACATCTACCTAGGCATATGCATCTACACATACATATACATATACATATACATGTACATGTACATATACATATACATATACATATACATATACATATACATATACATGTGCATATGCATATACATATACATATACACATACATTTACATTTACATATACATATACATATACATATACACATACATACACATATACATATACATATACATATACATATACATATACACATACATACATATATATACATATATATAATAAAGAGATAGGCTGGAGACGAAACTTGGTTTGCTTTTTTGTTGGGTGCACTGTTTGACCTTTTCAAAAGTTCTGCCCAAAATCCGCCTGCAGGGGAAATGAGGAGCAGCGTGGAAGGAGTAGGAGGGTGAGGGAGGCAAGGCAACGATGATGGTGATGATGAAGAGGATTATGATGATATGGATGCGGATGAGGATAACGAGGAGAAGAAGGATGGCGACGACGACGACGTCGGCAAGGATGGGGGTGACGACTATGATGATGATTGCGATGCTGCTGCTAATGATGATGATGGTGGTGATGATGATGCTGACGATGGTGATGGTGATTGCAACGGTGATGGTGATGGTGATGGTGACGGTGATGATGAGGATGATGATGATGACGATGATGATGACGATGATGATTCTGATGATGCTGGTGCTGATGCTGCTGATGATGCTGATGAGGATGAGGAGAAGGAGTGGGGGCGGCCGATATTCCCAAGAGTAGCAACATGTCGTGATGATAATGATGAGGATGACGATGGCGATAATAATGGTGATGATCATGAAGCTGTAACTGCGGTTGTTGTTGGTTATGATGTTGATGCTGCTGCTGCTGATGATGATGGTGATGAGCACGAGGATGACGACGACGATGACGACGGCGAAGACGACGATGACGGCGGCGACGATGACGAGGATGATGATGATGATGATGATGATGTTGATGGTGATGATGCTGAAGATGATGAAGATGCTGATGATGATGCTGATGATCATGATGATGTTGATGCTGATGATGGAGAAGATGCTGTTGGTAGCGATGGATGTGATGGTAATGATACTGCGGTTGCTTATGGTAATGCTGCTGATGATAATGACGATGATGATTGTGTGACGGAGCTTGGACGATGACGACTCCGATGACGATGACGATGACATATTTGATGATTATGCTGAGGATGCGACTGCTGATGATGTGTATCTCATGGTGATGGTACTGCTGCTGATGATGAGGATTATGGGTCTTGTGGTGATGATGATGATGGTGGTGGTGAGGATCGTGATGATGCTGTGGATGAGGATGCTGATGATGCTGATGATGAAGATGACGAGGATGACGATGATGATGACGATGATGATGATGCTGATCGTGGTGGTGATGACGATGATGATGGTGGTGGTGGCGGTTATGCTTCTGATGATGATGATGATGATGGTGGTGGTGGTGGTGATGGACATACCGATGATTATTATCACGATTGTGATGGAAAGGATGATGATACTGATGATGATTATGAGGACGGCGACGATGCTGATGCTGACGATGCTGCTGGTGATGATGCTGATTCTAATGATGATGCTGATGATGCTGCTGATGACGATGATGATGCTGATGATGATGCTGATGAGGAGGATGACGATGGTGATGGAGATGATCAAGATCGTGGTGGTGATGCTGATGATGATCATGGTGATGATGATGGTGGTGGTGGTGGCGGAGATGCTGATGATGACGATGATGGTGGTGGTGGTGCTGATGACGAAACTGATGATTATTGTTACGATTGTGATGGTGATGGTGCTGCTGAGCACGATGATGATTGTGATGCTGCTGATGATGCTGCTGGTCATGATGATGGTGATTATGATGGTGATGATTATGATGATGATGCTGATGATACCGATGATGATGACGTTGATGATGATGTTTATGATTGTGGCAGTGATCATGCTGATGCTGCTGCTGATGATACTGATGATGCTAATGCTGCTGATGATAATGATGCTGCTGGTGCTGCTGCTGGTGATGATGTTGATGCTGATGTTGATTATGATGATGATAATGATTCTGATGATGATGATGATGAGGATGATGCTGACGACGATGATGATGATGTTGATGATGATGCTGAGGATGCTGCTGATGATGACGATGCATATGATGATGCTGATTATGCGGATGATGATGATGCTGTTAATGGTGATGATGATGATGGTGTTGATTAGGATGATGCTGATGCTGATGCTGATGATGATGATGGTGATGGTGATGATGATGCTGATGATGATGATGATGATGATGCTGACGATGATTATGATGATGATGATGATGATGATGATGACGACGATGATGCTGATGATGCTGATGCTGCTGCTGATGATGATGATCATCATGATGATGGGGAGGAGAGGGTGCAGAAGGTGGAGAAGGTGAAGAAGGTGGAGAAGAGGAGGAGAGCGGGCTGGCGGAGGAGGAATCGAGGAGGAGCAGGAGGAGAACCGACCAGATTCGCTGAGGTCCCTGCCAATCCGAGCGCGGCTGGGTGCCCGAGTTTATCCTTGACGAAGTTCCTCCCAAATGCGGGCGCTCGCCTCAGGATGCCCCGATCCGCCGATCGGGGCCGCTCGGTCGATCAGGTTCGTGTGGTGTGTGTTACTGCTGGCCCAGTGAGGGGCCCTGGGAAGCCGAGAACGTCGTCGTCGTCGTCGTCGTCGTCGTCGTCGTCGTCGCCGACCCCCCGAGGCCCTCGGAGGCCTTGCGGAGGCCCCCGGAGGCCAGCACACCGCCCCAGGCCCAGTCTGATGGGCCGGTTTTCCAAAACCACCACCATGAGTTGCAGGAGGAGGAGGAGGAGGAGGAGGAGGAGGAGGAGGAGG
>CAUYUJ010000878.1:10261-42761 GCA_963575745.1 Prorocentrum cordatum
GAGGAGGGGCGGGAGGAGGAGGAGAAGGAGGAGGAGGAGAAGTAGGAGGGCCAGGAGGAGTAGGAGGAGTATGAGGAGTAGGAGGAGCTGGAGAAGTAGGAGGAGGAGGAGGAGGAGGAGGAGGAGGAGGAGGAGGAGGGGAGGAGGAGGAGGAGTCGAGGAGGAGGAGGAGGGGTCGCCTAAGCCCTTTGGAGCAACCCTCCGCCGCGCCCGCGTCACCGCACCCGCCGAGGCGCGAGCGCGGCCGGGACCCCGTGAGCTGACCCCCCCTCGGGGCCTACTTTTTATTCGAGGGGCTTGCGCCGCTCCGCACTGGAGGGGCAAATCGACCTTCTTCTACTCAAGCAGTGGCGAAGCGTCCTGTCTCGCCTATAGGCCTACCATACAACATTTTAAGATTTGTGGTTTCCACGACATGTTCTTATAACATATCTGGCGGAGCCTGTCTCGTTTTACCACATCGGGGTTATGTTCTAGGAACATTGATTTTGTTCTTAGAGCATTTGTGGGTTCCAAGAACATTTCGTGGCAGGACTAGGAATGCCGGGACGGTCGAAGGACTTGAGGACTGGGAGGAACGAGCCTGGATCCCTGATCAGGGACGAGAGGGATCCCTGGCGTTGCAATTTTTTCGCAACGAGGGTTTTAGCTCAGTTTCGGGCCCCGGGACCCTTACAGATCGATCCGGCTCGAAACATGACGCAGAAAGATGCGGTCTGGGGCTCTGGGCGTGATTTTTTTTGCGATCTTGTATTTTTTTGAAACGTCGAATCTCAGGGTAGGCCTCCGAGGTGGGGTCGGAGTGGATGGGGTCGGAGGATCGCGCCGCATCGCCGATGCATCGCCGATGCGGCTCGATGCGGAGCCCGATTTGCTTCACACCGACGTCGCCGATGCATCGCCAGCGTCGCTGGTTTCCTCGCCGTCGCATCGCCGATGCATCGCCGATGCATTGGCGATGTAGCGTGATCCTTCGACCCCATCTACTCGGACCCCATCTAGGAGAACTCTAGTTTCATCAAACTATGCGATGTCCGAGGAGAGTGTCGCCCATTAAGCCGAAAGGGTGTCGGGAATGATCTGGAATACGAGCTCGCCCTGGGCGCCGTCTTGGAGTCGTGCTGGGCTCCGAGGCGGGAATGGATTGGCGCACAGCAGGGCGGCGGAGTGGCGGAGGCTGTGGAAAGAAGAGGGTTGGGGGGTGGGGAAGGGTGGGGGGGCGAATGCTCTGAAAGACGCACGGTTGCGGACATCTTGATTGATATGTCGGGAAGAGGTAGTTCAGCCGGGGCTAGTGAGGGAGGGAGGAAGGGGAGGATGAGGGTGGAGGACGGGGAGGAGGACAAAGGGGACATCAGGGAGGTTTTGTCGGGGTGCCAGTGTTTTGTAGGCTGTTCTGAAGGGGACCTCAGTGCCGCCTACTTCTTGCTGCTGCTCCTTCTCGGGCTGTCATGCCTCCTTTGCCGAGGCTGCTCATCCTCCGTCTGCCCCCCCCATGCCCGTCGTGGGGGACAAACGCACACCTGCTGCTGCCGCTGCTCCCCCCCCGTCCCCCCGAGAGCCTGCTGCTGCTCCCCGCGGCGCCGCCGATCCATGGCTGCGGGGCGCGCTGCTGTCAAGCTCGCACTCGTTGTGCCTCACTCGTGCTCGCGCTCGCGCGCGCGCTTGTGTTTCGTCTGTCGTCCGTCGTTTTCGTCGTCGTGTCGTGCCGCCCCCCTGCATTCTGCCACATGGCTCCCATTCGCTGGTAAGAAGAAGTGCTCGCGCTCGCGTGTTCGTGCAGCCAGGAGACGCTGAAGTAATGGCCCCTCTGGGCTAAGGGGGGCTCTGCTCGTGCGAGATCTGCGCACCGAGCTGGGTCGCGGGGGTACTCCTTCGTGGCCGAGTCTCGCCGTGGCCAGACAGGCCCCTTCGTTCATGGTTCGACGTCTCTGCTGGCAGCACGCTGACTGCGCTCGTGCGTCTAATCGTACGCGCGCGCATGCGCATAGTCACTACCACGCCCGTTCCCGTGCTCGTGCTCCTGCTCGCCTTCGTGCCGCCGCTCGTGCTTGGCCTCTGCGCGGATGCGCATGCGCTGGCGCCGGCGCGCGCCCGCAGGCATGCTCGCACTCGGACTCGCAGTCATGCCCGTGCTCGTGCCCGGGCTTCTGCCCGTGCTCCTGCTATGCTGCTCCTGCTGAGTGGCGTTCCCCGTGGCCCCGGCTCTGTAGCCACAGCTCTGGTGCCAGGCCTCCTGGATGGGTCGGAGTAGACGGGGTCGGAAGATCGCGCCGCATCGCGATGCATCGGCGGTGCGGAGCCAAATTTTCTCCACGCTGGCGTCGCCGATGTGTCGCCAGCGTTGCTGGTTTCCTCGCCGTCGCATCGCCGATGCATCGCCGATGCGTCGCCGATGCGTCGCGATCCTCGGACCCCATCCACTCAGACACCATCTAGGCGGCCTCTACTGATGCAGTTCCTTGCCGAGTTAGGCGCCTTCGCGCGAGCGCTTTCTCTGGCGGACCCCCCGTGGGTCCTTCCCGACCGCTGCAGCCACGGTCTGGCTCTCGCCTGGCAGCTGCGAGAGCCCGGCTCGCGCCCTCGACCTCCTCCTCCTCCTCCTCCTCCTCCTCCTCCTCCTCCTCCTCCTCCCCCTCCTCCTCCTTCTTCTCCTCCTCCTCCTCCTCCTCCTACTCCCCACTCCTCCTCCTCCTCCTCCTTCTTCATCGTCGTTCCTAATCATCCTCCCATAATTCATGCTCTCCTACTCCTGACCCTCCTCCTCCTCCTCCTTCCTTTTCCTTTTCTAAACTCCTCCTCCTCTCCCTTTCCTCATCCCTCCTCATTTTCCTCCTCTCCTCCTCCTCCTTCTCCTCCCCTTCCTCCTCCCATTCTCTTTCCTCCTCCTCCTCCTCATCCTCCTCCTCCTCCTCCCCTCACTATCTGGGCACCGCTCCACTCCTCCTCTCCCTCCCTCCTCATCCCTACTCCTCCTCCTCCTCCTCCTCCTCCTCCCTCCTCCTCCTCCTTCTCCTCCTCTCCTCCTCTCCTCCTCCTCCTCACCCTCTTCTCCCATCCTCCCCTCCTCCCCGCCTCCTCCTCCCTCCTCCTCCTCCTCATCCTCCTCCTCCTCCTCCTCGTCCCCCACCTGCCCTTCCTCCTCCTTTTCCTCCTCCCTCTTCTCCTTTTCCTCTTCCTCCTCCTCCTCCTCCTCCTCCTCTGACACGCCCGATGAGTCCGGGCTACCAGGAGGGCGGAGCTTTTGAGATTCGAAGTTTCTGGCCTGTAGGTATTTGGAATGGCCGTTGCAACATGTGGCGCTGCTGATTGCTCGAGGAAGCCACGCGGACAAACGTTCCTCGCCTCCTTGTCTTCTTCTTGCCTCCTCCTCATCTCCTCTTTCTCTCACGGGGTGGAGAACGGATGCTGGCACCACGACCCAGACCTCCGGTTCATTTTTTTTAATGCGGGGCCCCCATGCCTCTTGACCCTTTTTCGGGAACCTTTTTCAGTTCCGGACAGTTTGTGCTGGTTCCGAAGCCAGTCAGTGCACAGCCGAGGCCGAAAACGGTGACATCTTCTATCTCGTTTGTCTCGAGAAGTTTGAGGTTTGAGAACGAGGACCCATCTCCCCCCAGAGCTGGCGTCCAGAGCACCACCTCCAGGCTGGGGTCCGAAGGTGTCTCGAGCACGACTCCGGCACTGCAGAGATCTCCCACCACCATCTCGAGGGCCGCCCCCATGCCGCTTGACCGCCTCAGACCTCCAAGGCCCTGATTTCTTTCAGACGGTTGCGACGATCATGCAGAAAAATAGCTCTTGGCTCGGCTGGCCCAGCGTTTCTTCGGCGGCCTTCCCTCGGAGCCCGGCCGGGCTCCTCTGCTCCGCGCAAGCTCCCAGGGCCACCCGTGCGCGATGGTGGCCCAGTGGTCGATCAGGGCTTCGCCAGAAAGCTGGCCCATGCCTCTTCCTCCTCCTCCTCCTCCTCCTCCCCTCCTCCTCCTCTTCCTCCTCCTCCTCCTTCTCCCCGGATTTCGTGCCCCCTCTTCTTCCGATTCACCGCCCACCAAACCACCTAAACCCAACCCGAAGGCCCCGATGTGCCCTCCATTTCCAGTGGGGGGGGGGTCGGGGAACATTGAACAAAAAAACGCATATGAAGCCCGTACCCCCCCCGAACCCGGAATTCGGGTCTTCGGGTTGGGTTGGGGTGGTCTGGTAGGTAGTCATCAATGCGTCCCCTGTTCTCCCCCTGCCCCGCGCACGTGCCTCGGGCTCTGATTTCTGAGCCGCCCTCTCGGACTCCCCCGCATCTTTCTGGCTGGCCCAGGCCTCTTGAGTCGGTCGTTTCTTCCTCGTCTCGCGGTGGGTACGGGGACGTGAACAAAACAACCTGGCGGATCATTACGCGAAACAAGTGCATGCGAATGCGTAAACACATGCACCACCACCGCATGCATTTTGTCCGCATCCGTTGCGCTTTTTCTTCATCTTCCTGGCTGCGCCGGAGCGACGAAAGAGGACGGGTTCGTAAGGTGCCCGCACAAGTTCGCGCGTAAACGTCGTCGTTTTCAATGCAGCGTGCCGCGCTGGCGGCCCGAGTCAGCCGCCGCGTAAGGTCGCCATGCCATCGTGCGTAAGACTCGCGCCTTTTCGTCGCTCGCCTACAGCTGTGGGAGCTCTCGACTCTGCCTCTCGCGCAGATGTCGCGCCGCGGGGGTGCCCTTCTTCGGATGCAACTCCTGGGAGGTCAAATTCCGACCGTGCCCTGGTTCGAACTCTGGTTCAGTCCGGCTTATTCCCGCTGAATCCCGCTCAATCCCGTTTAACCCGGCTTCATGCCGCTGAATCCGCGGCCTACTCCGCAGCCCCCCAATTGGGCTCAGTTCTCCCTAGTCCTTCCGACGAATGTCTCCCAGTAGTTGCCTCCTAGCCCTTCGATGCCCACGCGGGCCCCCCAGGCGGGCTCTCCCCGGCAGGGTCGGGACTGGGGCAGAAAGGGCCTGGGCGCGAAGGGACTCTCGGGGCGCAAGGGGGCCCTTGGGGGGTTCGCCATCCCCACTCCTCTGAAGAAGAAGAAGAAGAATTCCTGCATAAGTCGTGGGGCAGTCCCGCGCCAGACTGCGATGTTTCAATACATTTTGAGGAAGTACTAGGCTGGAGCCGCTGAATGTTAACTACTGAACAATTACTATCGTTGGACCCCTTACAGGCGCCCTGGCGCTCTCGCCGAGGCGCCGGCCGCATTTTCACTGAAAATGAGGTTCACTCTCAAGCGGCTTGAGGGACCAATAACGCTCCCGTTCTAGACTTCCTCCTTTTTTACTCAGGGCCGGTGCTCTTGCTCGCCGCCGAAAGCAGCCGTCTCAACAAAACCAGCGCTCCCGCGCGAGACTTCCTTCCGTTTTACCTCGGACAGGCGCGTTACTCTTTCTCTCATCGGCGTCGCCCCCCAGCAACAACAACGCTCCCGCTCGAGACTTCCTCCCTTTTAAATCAAGGCGGTACTCTTGCTCCCGCCCGAGACTTCCTCCCGTTTTACGCTGGACTGGCGCCCTTTTCTCCTCCTCCTCCTCGTCCTCGTCCTCGTCCTCCTCCTCCTTCTTCCCCCCTCCCTCCTCTTCCTTCCTCTTCCTTGCTCCACCTCCTCCTCTTCTCCCTCCTCCCTCCTCCCTCCTCCGTCCCTCTTTCCTCCCTCCTCCTCCCTCCCCCCTTCTCCTTCCTCTTCTCCTCCTCCTCGTCCGCTTCCTCCTCTTTCTCCTCCTCGTCCTCCTCCTCTTCCTCCTTTCCCTCCTCCTCCTCCTCCACCTCCTCCTCGTCCTCGTCCTCCTCTTCCTCTCTTATTTCTCCACCCTCCTCTTCTCCCTTCATCCTCCTCCATCTCCGTTCCCTCTTTCACTCTCCTTCCTCCCCGTCTCTTCCTCTCCTCCTCTCTCGTCCTCCTCATCCTCTTTTCCTCCTCGTCGCCTCCTTTTTATACTCGTTTCCCTCCTCCTCATCCTCTTCACCTCCTGTACCTCCCTTTCTCTTCTCTCGATCCTCGTCCTGTTTCCCTTCCTTCTCCTCCTCTTCCCCCACCCTCTATCTCCCTCTTCCTTCCTCCACTCTTTCTCCTGTACTCTCCCTCTCCGTCCCTCTTACCTCCCTCTCCTCCTCCCTTCTCTTCCTCTCCTCCTCACCTCCTGCCTCCTTCCTCTTTCTATCTCTTTCTCCTCTTATTCCTCCTTATCTCCTTTCCACTCCTACTCCTCCTGCACTCCGCTACTCGTTTTCTCATCTTCTCTCCTCCTCGTCCTCGTCCTGTTCCTACTCTCTCTTTCCCCTCCTCCTCTTCCACTCTTCCTTTCCTTCCATTTCTCATTCCCTCATCCCTCCTCCCTCATCCGTTCCCTCTTTCCTCCCTCCTCTGCTCCCCTTATTTTTTTCTTTCTCTCTCCTCTCCTCGTCTCCCTCCTCCTTTTTCTCCTCCTCGTTCCTCCTCCTCTTTCTCTTTCTCACTCCTCGTCCACCTCCTCTCTTTTCCCACCCCCCCCACTCTCTCTTCCTCCCTCTTCCTCCTCATCGTCCGTCTCCTCCTCCCTCCTCCCTCCCGTCCCTCTTTCCTCCCTCCTCCTCCCTCCTCCTCCCTCCTCCTTTCCCTTTTTGTTCCCCTTGTCTCCCCCCTCCTCCTGCCTCCCTCCTCCCTCCTCTCTCCTCCCTTCTCCTTCCGTCCTCCCTCGTCGCTCCCGTTTGATACTTCCTCGCCTTTTGCTCGCGATTGGGGCCCTCGTTTCGGCATCGCCTCTGGGGGGCTTCCAAGAGTCCCTGTTGACCTTAATATTATTTATATATATATTATATATAATTATATATTTATAGATATTTATTATATATATATAAAAAATATTCAGCTTTGAGAGCGTAGATCTTGTGGATGAGGAGGAGAAGGAGGACGGACGACTTCTAGGGACTCCAAGGATCGAGGGTCGAAGGATTGACTTCAGGAGCTTCTTGAGAGCTGTGTGTGTGGGGGGTGGGGGGGGGGCAGGTGGAGGATGCGAGCATGGGAACGGCAGCGCCTGGGGGCGTGAACGGTCAGGGTCACGCGCCGGGGCCGCAGGATGGTGGCGTAACGGTTCGAACGAGGAGTAAGAACCACCTCGTCCTCGGAGGTTTTGCTACTACAAGTATTCCTCCGTCCTCCCCCTCCTCCTCCTCCATCTTCCTTCTCCTCCTCTCCCTCTTCCTCTCCCTCATCTTTCCTCCCCTCCTCGTCCTCTTCCTCCTCCGAGATGCGGGGCGTGCGCAAAGGCGATTGCGATGGCGATGTGCCGTCCGAGCTGTGGATGTCGAGGTTCTTCGGAAGAGGTGGTGGCAATATTTTCTTGTGCAGGAGATCCGGGCGAGGGAATGTCGGCCCCCGCGTGCTAGACACGTCCCCAGCGATGGGGTGTGGTATCCAGAAAAATGCATGCGACATGTGGAAACATGGCGCGTGATGGTAATCTGATAGTTGTTGTTGGTGCTGTTGTTGTTGTTGTTGTTGCTGCCGTGGTTGTTGCTGTTATTGCTGGTGTTGTTATTGATGATGTTGTTGTTGCTGCTGTTGTTGCTGCAATCCGGGAGCCAGGGGCCCAGTTTGGTGAGCCCTCACTTTCCCTTGTAAAAGAAAAAACCGGGTGCGGGCCCCGGGAGAAGCGCCGTGATTGAAAACGCACCGTGTGCCTCGGCGGGGGATCACCTTTACTTTTATTCAGTAGTGAGGGTTCAACGATAACAGCAACAAACACCATATTAAACACAACAACATGTTTCCACCGATCCAGCGTTGCATGCCGTTTTTTCCTCGAGATCACTGTCCTAGAGGAAGAAGACACGCCATGAGCATAAACCTTTTCGAGCTCTGGGCCCAAACCCCGGCGGCGCCTTTGGCGCCGCCCCTGGCGCGCTCCGCGCGCCAGGGAGGGAGGTCCAGCGCAGATCCAAGAAGTTTCCGCGAATTGCCAATAGTTTAGGTTTATGCATTTTTAAAAGCCCGCGAATCTCTTCGTTCTCCCCATCCCTTCCCCTTGCCACCTGCCCCTTGCCTGCTTGCCCCCACTGCGTAGTGGCGGCCTGGGGCTTGGGGGGTCGGTGCCCCTTCTTCTGCTTCCGAAAAAGAAGAGGCTACATGAACATGCAATTTGGAGGGACAAAGTCTTTTGATAGTGCGTCATCACGAGCGGCAGTGAAGAACTTCGAACACTGATGAATACCCACAGGGGCAGCTATTGAGGGGAAGCCGCCTTGATTCGTTTTGTTTGGCTATCCGCTCCCACACTTTCAAACAAACACCCTTGGTGGCAGGCAGCTTCAGAGATCACTTTTCACGTCTGACCAATGCATGCGCATGCGTTCGATCTCATAAAGCGTGAATATACGATGGCTACTGGTATTCGAGCGAGTGCTAAAATACGAGAGGCGGTGCGGGACACCATGTGAGGAGGCGTCACACAGGAGACCACACGGGACGCCGTACATCATGCATGAGCCCATCTTGGAGGCCACCCGAGAGAGACCGTGCGCGAGAGACCAAGCGGCAGACTGCACGGGAAACCGCCAGGCACACCGCACACGGCAGACTGCACGGGAGACCGCACGGCAGACCACACGGGAGAGACCACATCACATGGGAGACCACAGGGGAGACCATCTAGTCGGGCCGGGCGACGATCGTCGTCGTCGTCGTCGTCGTCGTCGCCGTCGTCGTCTTCTTCGTCGTCGCCGTCGTCGCCGTCGCCGTCGTCGCCGTCGTCGCCGTCGTCGTCGTCGTCGGCGTCGCCGTGCGCAGAAACTGCGACGCCCAGCCTTCCGGAGGGCACCTCGAGGCGCCCGTCGACGCCGGGCGCCCTCGCCAGGAAACTGCGGGCCTGCAGGGCCCTCGCGGAGCGCTCCGGCTCGAGGTAAGGCAGCAGCAGGAAGGGGCGCAGCAGAGGGGCCCAGCCGTACGCTCGCACGAGGCTGGCTTCTGCGAGTCGACACGTCGGATCTTACGGCTCTCCTCTCCCCCCCCTCGCAGGCCTAGAGCCTGACACGAACACCAAGATCGGCGGTGTGCCTCCACCGAAGGAAAGCGATCCCGATCTCGGTGATGGGGGTAATATTTTGGGTTCCAAGGTGACCGAAATATTACCACCACCAACGCCGAAATCTGGGATCATCTCCCCCATGTGGAGGCCCCCCCCCCTGTGCTGGTGCTGGTGCCTATTTGCAGGCCGCCAACCCCCCCCCCCCTTCTCCCCTCCCTACCTCCCCGCTCTTCGTCTTCGGCTCCGGCGCCCAGTCTGCCATCCGCTGCTTCTCCCCTCGCGCCCTCCTCCTCCTCCTCCTCATTCTCCTCCTCCTCCTCCTCCTCCTCCTCCTCCTCCTCCTCCTCCTCCTCCTCCTCCTCCTCCTCCTCCTCTCCTCTGCCGTCGTGGCCTCCACCCGTGCCCCTCGGACCTGCGGCCTCCACCCTCCGGCAGCAGCCCAGGGGAGCCTCGCCTTGCGTCGGGCCTGTCCCTCTGCAGGAGGGACGCTCAGAAGCAGTAGAGCAGAGGAGGAGGAGGAGGAGGAGGAGGAGGAGGAGGAGGAGGAGGAGGAGGAGGAGGAGGAGGAGGAGGAGGAGGATGAGGAGGAGGAGGAGGAGGAGGCGGCGGCGGCTCAGAAGCAGTAGAGCAGAAGAGTCTGGGGACTATCCTAAAAGTATGTTTTGAACATTTTGGGAGCATGTTTTGAGCATTCTTCATTATTTCCCCAAATCCCCCTTTCGGGGGACGGGCCCGACCTAAGCCTCGTCCGTCTTCGCAGCTCCGCCTTTCGGGCGCCTAGCGCCCGGCAGTCGGTGAGAGAAGCGCCCATGCGGCGTCGACTTCGCGTCGATTCGGCGTCGATTGCGCGTCGACGGAGCGTCGACTGGCGTCGATTTGCGTCGATTCGCAAGAGGCAACAAAGGTAGATTGCGCGTCGACGGAGCGTCGACTGGCGTTGATTCGCGCCGGTTCGCAAGAGCCAAGAAAGGCAGTACGAGAGGCCCCCCATGAGTTGCCACCGAGCCGTCCCCAGGGACCCCAGGCGCAGCGTTTTTTGTTTTCCTTCTTGTTATTGTTTTGTTTTTCTCTCTCTATATCTCTCTCGCTCTATCTATCTCTCTCTCTATCTCTATCTCTATCTCTCTCTATCTCTCTCTATCTCTTGTTTCGGTATTGTTTTTCTCTCTCTCTCTCTCTCTATCTCTCTCTCTCTCTCTCGTCTCCGGTCCATCGTTTCGTGACGACGTTTCGTGCTCTTGTGACCTGATGTTGGGGGTATGTTGGACACATTTTTTTCCTTCAAGATCCGCCTGGAGGAGGACGTGCTCGACCAAAGGCTGGGCCTCGGATGCCCCCGCCTCACATGTTGAGAGACGCACCAATTGTTGTTTTCTTTTTCATTACTTATTCGAATACAGTCGGGGCGCTGAATCAGGAACCCTTTTCGTTGGGGAGGGGCTCGGTGTCCCTTGCTTGTTTCACAGTTTTCCTCAGATTGTCCCTAGGTTTTCGATGGGAAGTCGAAGGTTAACTTCTGGAGAAAAGGGGCCTCGTTCCTTATTTTTGGTTCCTTAGGTCAACGCTCCGACGGTATCCGCCTGTACCGATGCATCGCCGATGCGGCGCGATCCTCCGACCCCAGGTGCTTGGACCGCATTGGGGAGGTCTCTAGTCTTGCTGTAGGTTCGCGTCGGGTCGACCGGCGGCGACCTCGCCGCCTGCGTTCAACGTTGAGCGCCGCCAGCGACTAAGAATCGTTCGATGTTGAACGATCTGAAGTTTCGGGAACTGCAGATCGTTCAAGGCTGAACGATCTCCGAGGTGTCAGGGACCAACGCCGGACCCAGACCCCCGATGTCATGTTGGTTTCGAAACGTCGACCCCCAGAGATCTCGACTCATTCCTGGGGACTGTTTTTTCATCCTGAGTCGTTTTTTGACGGTCCCGAGGCCCAGTACGGGCCCCAGAGGCCAAAGAAAACGGAAATATTGATGCCGACTCGACTCGAACCCGCGGTGCACCATTTTCCGAATGTTAGAGCTGTTTTTCCCGGAAAGGGCCTGAATCCAGGGTTCTCGTTTTGTTTTTTTACACTTGTCCCTAGATGCTATGTTTGGTGGGTGGTGGTGGAATTATTTGCGATAGATAACGAGGTAAAGTTTCATTCTGCGCGGGAAACATGCGTTTCGCGCGTCTCCGCTCGAGGAAATTGGACGCCCCATGTCGGATCCGGGATAAATAACAGAGTCCCTAGTGATCTTCGTTTTCCCTTGTAAACAGCATGGTGCCGAGCGTTGTCCGCAGAATCTATAATGAATGACGTGGTCTGGAAACTTTCGAATTCAAACAACAATATGGACATGTTGACTGTGTGCGTCCCCGCTCGAGGATGGCGCGTTCTGCGCGCAGAAACTTTGAGGATGTCTCGAGGGAAACGCTCGTTTTGGAGAAGTGGGGAGACCGTCCCTTTCGCCCCAGTCCTTTTCGCTTCAGGGCGGAGCATGCGTGAAAACACGTGGGACACTTTCGCCTCAGGGCGCGGCAAGCGTGAAATCACGTGGGCCCCATTCGCCTCGGGACAGAGCAATGATGAAAACACGTGGGTTCCTTTTTTCCCACGGCGGAGCAAGCGTGAAACCACTCCCTTACGCTTGCTGCGTTCTGGGACGAAAGGGGCCCACGTGTTTTCACGCTTGCTGCGCTCTGGGGCCAAAGGCACCCACGCGTTTCCACGCTTGCCGCGCTCTGGGGCGAACGGGGCCCGCGTGTTTTCGCGCTTGCTCCGCTCTGGGACCCATGTAATTTCCCCCTTGCTGCGCACGCTTGCTGCGCTCTGGGGCGAGAAGCACCCACGCGTTTCCACGCTCGTTCCGCTCTGGGGCGAGCTTGCTTCGCTCCGGGGCGAAAGGAACCCGCGTGTTTTCACGCTCGCTGCGCTCTGGGGCGACAGGGACCCACGCTGCGCCCACCCAGAGCACGACAGTTGCGAGGACGCCGAGCCTCTGGACCTCCTCCCGCGTGCTCCGTCCCTTCCAGAGCGCGACCGTTGCTAGGATTCTGAGCCTCTGGACCTCCTCCCGCGTGTTCCCCCCCCCCCCGGTCAGAATGCAATCGTTGCGAGAACTCGGAGTTTCTGGACCTCCTCCCGCGTGTTCGGCCCCCCTCCAGAGCGCGACGCGTGCGAGGGTTCCCAGCTTCTGGACAGCCTCCCGCGTGCTGCGCCGCCCTGGGCCATGGCGGGGAAGAGGGCCGCCCAGAGTGGGCATCCGACGTGGTGGTCCCAGGCTGGAGCCAAGTCTTCGCGCGTCCAGGCCAAACAGGGGGATTAGGGGGATCTCCATGCGAACCCTGCCCCCCTGCCCCCCACGATTTCTGAGGGGGAGGGTGGGGTTCACTCCATTCAGGAGCTCCCGAGCGAAGTGAACCCCACCCTCCCCCTCAGAACTCGTGGGGGGTAGGGGGGGGGTTCGCATGCGGCCCCCTAAAACATGTGGTCGCCTTTTTCTTTTGTAAAACATATAACGCCTGAGCACATTGTGAGGGCGCCTCGAGCGAGGTCTTCGGCACGGGGTCGGATCCTGAGCTCGAGCTGGTCGAGCACCCGCGCGCGGTTCGGTTGCAGCTGGCCCGAGCTGTGCGGTCGGGCAGCCCGAACGCGAGATCCAGATCAGTTCGGTCAGGATCCTGACGCCAATCCGAGGCCCGAAAACCATCACTTCACTTATTTTGGGCCCCAGGTCCCACTGAGGCCCCAGGGGCCCCAGATTAGTGAAGTGATGTTTTTTTCCCACGTAAGGACCCCGAAATTCATCACTTCACTAAACCGAGCCCGGGACGAAAGTCAGGGGCCGAATTGCTGCTGTGATGCAACATCGGTCTCGTAGCCAAGGACGGCTCGACCCACAGTGCAACAGCGCACGGCACTGTTCAGCGCGGCATGCACCTGGAGGAAAACACCCGCCCTCCCGAAGGGGCACGGCTCGAGAGCCGGCGGCCGACGCGACCGCAGTGCGCCTGGCACCACAGTCTGGGGGGGGGGGGGGGGCGCGCTGCGTGATACCCCCCCATCCCGTCCCACCGCCCCCTCCCCCCCCAAGACCCCCTCGAGTCCAGAAAAAAAATCACGACGGAAGGTTTGTCGCTATTTTCAGCCTCTGGGGGCCCTTACCCGGCCTCGGTGCCGTGAACAAAACGATTCAGAATGAAATACCGGTCCCTGGGAACGGGTCGAGACCTCTGGGGGTCGACATCATGAAAAAGTCCTGACGTGGGGGGTCTGGGCCCCCATGGCGCCCATTATGGCCGAAACTCTGAAGATGCGCTCTCGGAAGCTCTCCTGCCTTCGCTGCGGAAGCCTCCTTCGGTTCTTGGCAGCGGGCCGCTGTCTTTGCCATCCGGGGCGTTCCAGAGAAGGGCCCTGCGAGGGAGAGTTGCCGTCTCCTCCTCGGCGGAAGGCGGGTGAAGGGCGGCGGAAGCTGGCGGAGGTAAGACGAGGCCGGCTCCGCACGCGGAAGCCGGCGGAAGGAAAAGTTGCGTCTCGGGCGGGCGGCAACGGGGGGAAACCCAAGTGGGGGGTGAAGAAAAATGCCCCAAAGGGGTTTCTCTTCACCCCCCATGTGGGTCTTCCCCCATTACCTCCCGCCCGAGCGTCCCCGAGAGATGGCAGCATTTTTGAGTCAGGGTGTCTGGAACCCACCACATCTTACCGTGCCTCGGTCTCTCCTGTCTCTCCTCCTGCTCCCTGGCCGCCCCCCGTCCCCATGTTGAATATCATGCGCCGCTCGTCGGACGGCGCGGTCAGAATATGTCTGTCTGTAGTAAAGTGCATGAATTGTTTGTGTGTTGGTTAATTTTCGATGCATGCCGTTGCTAGTGTACTGTAGTTGTGTAAATATGACGCGCTCGAGGCGCCTCTAGTGCGGAGGTGGAGAAGGTGAGAGGGTGCAGCGCGAGGTGGAGAAGTATGAGGAGGAGGAGCAGGAGGAAAAGGCAGGGGGCGTTCAAGAGAGGAATGGTGACCAGGGGGGTAGGTGACCATGGCGGGGGCCATGCTATCCCACCCGGTCTCATAGCTTCCTTGCTGATTTCAATGCCTCGCTTGGCCGCCCCTGAGCTGCACGCGCTCCTCGGGCCATGACTTGCCAACCTACCCTTCTTGGACGCCCCCTTGCCCGACGCCCCCAATCGACGAAAGACCGACTGCAGAATCATACGATCTCGGATCTCCGCGCGAAGTTCTTGGATCGGCGCCAGGCACCACCTGGCGGCGCTTCTGGCGCCGTCCTTCGCCGCCCCTGGCGCGCGCCAGGGCGGGCGGGGGGGATCAGCGCAGATAGAAGGAATCCGCGCGGACCTCCAACAGTTTGTGCTTATGCCGCCGT
Source organism: Prorocentrum cordatum (assembly GCA_963575745.1). NCBI lineage: Eukaryota > Dinophyceae > Prorocentrales > Prorocentraceae > Prorocentrum > Prorocentrum cordatum. The sequence continues at coordinate 24,654 of CAUYUJ010000878.1, forward strand.
TTCCCTCCAGAGAGGGAGGGGGGCCATACGAAGGCGTGATCCCGCTGCCAGCGGTGCTGAGAAGTGATGGGCGCGAGAGGGAGGATGTCAGCTGTGGCGCGAGCGCGCCTAGCTTAACCGAGAATCAGGGATCGGGGACCGAGGACCGAGGATCGAGGACCGAGGATCCAGGATCGAGGAGGAGGAACACGAGGAGGAGGAGGAGGAGGAGGAGGAGAAGGCGGAGGAGGAGGAGGAGGAGGAGGAGGAGGGGGAGGAGGCGTAGGACCAGTGTAAACCCAAGAGTCATCAACGATGTTGGAATTATCCCTCCCTCCAAGCTCCCCCTCCATAGGCCCCTACAACGGTTCATGTCCATTGAGGGAAGTGCCTCGTTGGAAGACAACCGTCTGAAGATCCTGAAGCATGCCAAAAAACTGTTCTCGGGATTTCAACGCCACGCATCAATCTGACTGCTGCGTCTTTTCGATCCGGAATCGTGCCAGAGGGCTTTTTTGGGGACTTCAACACCGCGAACCAACATAATTCTTGCACCCGCATAATCCCGAATCCTGCCAAAACGCAATTTCTGGTACGTTGACCATGGGAATCCGTGAAACTCTGTTTGAAAACGAATGTGCGCGGCGCTAAAGCGAGAGCCATATGTTGACAAGGAACCGCCCTCAATCCGGAAAACTCTTGCAAATGTGTATAACGAATGTGCGCGGCGCTAGGGCGAGAGCGGCATTTTGAAAAGGTACCGCCCTCAATCCGTGAAGCTCTTGCAAATATTTTCGAATGTGCGCGGCGAGAGCCACCTTTAGAAAAGGTACCGGCCTCAATCCGTGGAGCTCTTGCAAATGTGCAAAACGAATGTGCGCAGCGCTAACGCGAGAGCCACACTGTTGTCATTTGGTTAAGCTTCAGGGTCATACATGGTGAGGAAGTCTCAGGCGAAACGCCCGGCCCGCGTTAAAAGCTGGCCTCGGGGTGCGACAGGGAGAAGTTGCTTATAAGAAGAAGGATTTGAGGGGGGGAGGAGGAGGAGCAGGAGCAGGAGCAGGAGGAGGAGGAGGAGGAGGAGGAGGAGGAGGAGGAGGAGCAGGAGGAGGAGTAGGAGAAGGAGGCTTTCATCCCGTTGCCAGTGCTGTCCACGGTGGTGGTGGCGCCTGCAGATGTGGCGGGTCTTTGGCCCCGAAGGGAACCCGGAGGACCCCTTGAGGTCAGGTCTGGGCGGACGGCAGTGGGGCTCCTCTTCCCCAGTCTTACGTTGGGCGAGCAGTAAGGCCAGGATTGTGGCGTTCAAATCTCCTCCCCCCTCCTCCTCCTCCTCCTCCTCCTTCTCCTCCTCCTCCTCCGATTGCCTCCAAATCGGGGTCACTTTTTTGCCAGTGGTATTCCCTGTGGGCCCCGGAGACTCTTGGGCCTCTCAAGTGGTTCTCAAGCGCATGGTCCGTTGTTCTTTTACTGAGGGCCCTCAGTGTGCGTTCCTCTGAGGCTCTGGCACTCCATCGGATCATTGGTGCTGCTCTGCTGCTGTTGCTCCGCCTCCTCCTCCACCTCCTCCTCCTCCTCTGTCCTTGTCCTCCTCCCTTCTCTCTCTTCCTCCTCCCCCCTCCTTCCTCCTCTCCTTCCATGCCATCCTTTCCTTTTCCTTTTTCTTCTTCCTTCTTCTCTTCCTTTTCCTGCTCCTTCTCCTCCTCTCCTCCTCTCCCTCCCCTCTCCTCCTTCCTTCCTCCTTCCTCCCTTTCTTCTTCCTTCTTCCTTCTCTTCTTTCCTGGCCTCCTTCCTCATCCTCCTTCCTCCTTCCTCCTTCCTCCTCTTACTTTTTCATCCTTTCCTCATCCTCCTCCCTCCTCTCCCTCCCTCGTTCCTCTCCTCCTCCTCCTTCTGCTTCTCCTCCTCTCCTCCTCCTTCTCTCACTCATGCCTCCTCCCTCTCCTCTCCCTCCCCCTCCTCCTCCTCCTCCTCCTCCTCCTCCTCCTCCTCCTCCTTCTCTTTCCTCCTCCTCCTCCTCCTTCTCCTCCTCCTTCTCCTCTCTCGGTCCCCGGTCCCCGGCCCTCGGCCCCCGATCCCCGATCCCCAGTCGTGCGAGGTGCGCACGCGCCGATGCTCCCTCCGCCTCCTGTCTTATCGCGCCGATGCTCCCCCCCCCTGCCCGCCGCCGCGTGCAGGCGCGCTGGGGATCGAGGGCGGGTCTGGGCAAGCCTGCAACAGACTCTCGAGAGGCGATTTGGGGGGGAGGAGGAGGAGGGGGAGGAGGAGGAGGAGGAGGAGGGGGAGGAGGAGGGAGGAGGAGGAGGAGGAGGAGGAGGAGGAGGAGGAGGAGAAGGAGGAGGAGGAGGAGGAGAAGGCGGAGGGGGAGGAGGAGGAGGAGGAGGAGGAGGAGGAGGCGGAAGGCCACCCGGCGCGCCCCGTGCCGTCAGACGAGCCGCCGCGGCAACCTTCCCCTCCTCCTCGGATTTCTTCTCAACGATGTGACGGACCTGACAAGCTCTTGAGAGGCTCCTGGGACTCCGGAAACAGCGCTTAGGAGGTTAAGTCCAGCATCGGCGCTGGCATAACCAGCCGGATCCGGTGGAACCCCGCTTGGTCTAGCTGAGTCCCGCCCAATCCGGCTTCGTCCCGGGCTTGCAATCTGGCCCGATCCGGCTTCCTGCCATCGCATCGCAGTCGTGCTCAAGAGCCCTTCGAAGACCTCCCAGTAGTTGCCCCCTCGTACGACAGGGCTGGACCTAATCGTTATTTTGCTGGATGTCGGGCCTCTTTTTTTCGCTTCGGCGGAGAGTCCCAGGGGAGCAAGCAGAACAACTTGAAGAAAACATAGGAAAACGAAACGAAAACCACCTTCTGGGTCCAGCACTGCAGTACGAGAGGCTCCCGAGGGACACCTAAGAGGATCCCGCGAGGCTCCCGAGGCGGAGGGGGGGGGGGGGGGGCAGAGGCCCATGCCCCGAGCAGGGGATCGACTGCAGTATTGATCTGTCCCGAGCTTGATTGGTTCGTCGAATCCGCAAGCACATTTCGCAGGGCCTGCGTAGATCCGCGCGGATCCTGCGCACGCTCCATAGGTTCGACGAACGGGCCAAATTTTGGGCAAGTCCATCCTGCAGCCGATCCCCTGCTGGAGAGCACCCCCGACGTCCGCCAGGACTTCTCCACGAGGCCGACCCCCGGAAGCCCCGACCCGCTCCCGGGTTGGGCGCCGCGTAGTGGGGGGGTCGTAAATGGGGGGGTGTCGCGGGTGGTCCGAAAAGGTACCCAAACGGTACCTAAACGAGCCCCCTGGGGCTCCGGAGGGGCCCGAAAGGGGCACGAAAGGGGACCTTTTTTGACCCCCCATTTGTGACCCCCCCATTAAGCCACGCCCAACCGGGGGGCCCGCTGCTCCTCCCGAGAGCCCCGAGGCCCGGGGCGACGAGGGCCCCGAGGGGCCGACAGCGATTGGAACCACCCGCCGGGGGGGCACGCGCGGGGGCGGAGGAGGAGGAGGAGGAGGAGGAGGAGGAGGAGGAGGAGGAGGAGGAGGAGGAGGAGGAGGAGAGGAGGAGCAGGAGCAGTAGCAGGAGGAGGAGGAGGAGGAGGAGGAGGAGGAGGAGGAGGAGGAGGAGGAGGGGGGGAGGAGCAGGAGGAGCGGCGACTGCACTTCGGACGGGACTATGTCAAGCAGTGGCGAAGCGTCCTGGCTCGCCTATAGCCCCACCAAGCAGTGTTCTAAGAACCTCTTGTGGTTCCCACGAGATGTTCTTAGAACAATTCTGGCTGGGACTGTCTTGTTTTAACACATCGGGTTGATGTTCTAAGAACATTTTTTGTTCTTGGAGCATTTGTGGGTTCTAAGAACATTGCGCGGTATGACTATAGGAATGCCGGGACGGTCGGTCCCTGTTCGAACTTCGGACGGGACTATAGGGCCAGGATGAGGCCGTTCCAGGGCGTTCCGGGACGCTCTCGGAGCGCTCCGAGATGCTCTGGGAAAGCCACGGCGCCAGAGACATCCTCCAGCGTCGCCGGAGTACAGAGAATCACGATTCATCCTCGCCCTGGCTTCGTCTTAAGAAGTGGTGTGGTGACGCCAGGATGTGGTTTGCGATCGGCGCCGCCGGGGCTTACGGTCGCCCCGCTGCGCCAAGGGTCTGAGGAGCCTTCGCGCTGGGCTTGGGCTTGGCAGAGGTCTCCGTCGAGGTCCTCGCCCCCCCCTCCCCCCCGGCGCGGGTCGCAAACCGCACCCCTCGGAGTCGTCGACCACGGCCAGGCGGAAGGGTGGTGGGGGGGGAGGAGGCCAGGCAGTGCTGGGCGGAGACTTACAGCGCGGCTCGTGGCGCGTGCTGGGCGGTGCGCCAGCTGCACGAGCCCCACCGCCGCCGCCGCTCGGGCTTCCCAACACAGGGGCCTTTCCGCGTCCCGCCGCTGGCCGCATCGCCTTGCGACGGCGCCGCTGGCGGCGACGCGCGCCTTTGCCGCGCGCCGTCTTCTGGGGCAACGTTAGGGGGGGATGGGGACAACTTTAGGGGGGGATAGGCTTAGGGGTAAGGACCGAGGGTCAGGTTTTTCGGACGTTTTCGTCGACTCTCGGCGGCTTAGCAGCCTCGGGATGCTCTCCAGAGGGCGCTCCAGGGGGTGCCTGGATCGCCCCGAACGGCCACCTGGGAGCCGAGCTGTGACCCGAAAGCCACGGGGCAAAGGCAGGGGGGGGGGGGGGAGGGGCTCCGGGGGGGAGGCATCGACCCCAGGTCGCCCACTCATCGCCCATGGGGGCCCGAGAGCCCACCCCGCCCCGGAAGGCGCGGCTTCGCCGTCGGGGGCATGCCTGCGAGGCGTGGGCGATGTGTTGCCGATTCCGGGTCAACGCTTCCCCTTCCTGGGCAGGCCCCGTGGTGGTCTTCGGGCCGTGCCCTGGGCCTGCAGCGGCCGTGCGCGGGAGGATCCGGGGAACTCCGTGGAGCGCTCTCGGCGAGGCGCAGCCACTGGAGGGTATTCCGAGGCTGAAGAGTCAGGAACCCCAGGAGGAGGAGGAGGAGGAGGAGGAGGAGGAGGAGGAGGAGGAGGAGGAGGAGGGGGAGGTGCTGTGCTTGTCCACTTCTTGGTGGCAAGTGGCGGTCCAAACGCCGTGTAGGTATTGTTTCCAGCACCTGGTGCCCAGAGGACCGGCGCCTGGAAATCATGCACGCTCCGTTGTCCCGTGGCGCCCCTGCGGAGTCTCCTGGGGCAGGGCCCAGACACTTCAGCGAACACTTCCGCGCGGCTGCCAGAAAAAACTCTCGAAAATTCCCAGCCATGAGCCTCGAACCTACCGTTACCCCTCCCGTCTGTGGCAGCGCGGCCGCGTCGCCTCTCCGCGCTCGCGTGGGGGGAGGCCCCGTCTGCTCGGGTCGTCCGCCGCCCCGCCGTCGTGCATCGAGCAGCTGTGCCGGCCTCGAGCTTTGACTTCGACGGGCCTTCGCCGAAACAGAGAGAACAGCCCAAGCACGTAGCTGCCCTGATACGACCGTGTTGACACGCAACGCGTGCCGTGCTCAAGGCGTCCGTGTTAACACGCTGCGCGTTGTTTCGGCACGTGCTTGCCCACGTTTTGGCGAACGTGGCACACCGGACCCATGTTTTCAGTCTACGTGTTGAGCTCTGTGCCAACACGTTACGTGTTGCGTGTGGCGTATCGGGGCAGCTAAACCCAAACATGAACTGTCGGAACTCCGCGCGGATTTATTGCAACCAATCCGCGCGGACCTCCAACAGTGTATGTATATGCAGTTGGTTGGTCCTCTATGTCGTGGAAACGTAAGACTCGAGTTCGCTGGAACTCGGGTTTGCCGACGCTTTTTGGCGAGCCCGTCCTGGACTTTGACGGTCCAGCTCTCGTGGGATGTTTGCAGCAGGAGGTGGCGTCAAATTTCAGATTGGTCCTCGTCATTTTCCTGACGGCCCCGTCATGCCAACCCGAGCCCCCCGAGCTCGAGCTGAGTCCAGAGCTGACACAAGAAATCCGCGCGGACCTCCAACGGCTCCTTCACCTTCTTATGCTTTCGGCCCCCCTGTGGCGAGCAGCAGCCGGCCGCCGCCGCTGTCTCGGGCGCTGCGCAAGGGGGGAGGGGCGATACATGGGGGGGGGGGGAAGGGAGGTGCACCTGTGGTGGCCTACAGGGGCCCCATGGGGCCCACGAGGGGCACGAACGGTGCACGTTTCGCACCCGAACGGTGCACGTTTCGCACCCCTCCCCCCCTCTCTCCCCCCCCTCCCCTCCTTCGAGCGACGGCGACGCAGAACAACCTGGTCGTCTTCACCAGCACTGGCGCGTAAGCTGCCCGCGTGAGGTCGCGCGTGGGCCACCGCGTGAGGTCGCCGTGCCATCTCGCGTGAGGCCCGCTTCTTGTCGTCGCTCGTTCAGCGCCTCCCCATCAGGCCACGCCCGATCGTTGTCCTCCTCGCGCTTCGGCGAATTGGGTCGCCTCGAGGGAGAACGGGGTGCTTGGGGGACGGGGATCCCGGATGTCTCGTTGCCCGCCGTGGTTGACTCGCCCGCCCCGCGGCTCTCCCGAGCCGCTCGGCCGACAAGCAATGACTCAGGATGAAAAGCTTGTCCTCGATCAAGTTGAGACAACCAGGCCAGACGATGACAGCACTCCGATGCACGTGTGTTGTCAGGCTCGTGCTGGCGTTTCGTCCCCTGTGGGACTCTTCTAAGCCAAATCGACAACTGGTCATGTGCACGTAAAGGCATGGAAACATGGCTCCAACAGGTGCTAGAAGTTACGATGGTAACAACAAGTTTTGCTGACCCTGCCATCTCCCAATCTCAGTGTTTAGTTGCGCACGCGGCATCGCGGACGCTGGCGAAAAGCATGATGTCGCTCCGGCCTCAACATCGACATTTGGGGGTCTAGTGATCCCCTCGGGCGCTTTCAGTTTCGCTGCGGGGGTGTGGGGAAGCCCTAGGCCTCCAGGGGGCCCGATTCCTTCGGTAGCAAACCATGGGAGCCTCGTATACCCTCTGAATTCCGTCTTTAGCGTCGACTAGCGTCGATTAGCGTTTGGGAGTCGATGAGATATCGCCAATTTAGCAACCGTTAGCGTCGATTGGCGTCGATTTAGCGTCGACCCGCGTCGATTTAGCGCCGACGAGCGTCGATTCGCAAGAGAGCCGACAAGATGGGATGGCAGGCTCCCATGCGTTGCCACCGCAGGCTCCGATTCCCTCGAAACCCTGGTTCTCTACGCCAGTCTCGGCACCTAGGACCGGGGCTCTCATGGCTTGCTACCGAAGGACCGAGGACCAGTACCGGGACCGAGGATCGAGGATGGCTTGGTACCGGTACCGAGACCGAGGACCGAGGATCTCGGTACCGAGGACCGAGGACCGAGGGCTTCGAGGGCTTCGAGGACCGAGGCTCCCGGACCCCTCACAGTGGCCCCTCGCAGAGCAGACGGGGGCTCCCGCGCCCGAGCCCACGCCTTGTTAGGGGACGGCGGCCGTGCCCGAGCTCGCCGCAGAGACTCCCAGACCGCCTCGCGGACCGTCTCGGGCCGCCTCGCGGAAACGGCGCGGCCCTCTCTCGCTGACCACGTGCTCCTCGAAGAGAGCGGCCTCTGCGCCGCGGCGGCCCCCGTCCCGCCGCACCTGGGGCAAGGGCCCGAGGTGGGTCTTTCCCTCCGGCTCCCTCGCTGGCGCGGCTTCCTTCGGGATCGGCCACGGTCCTCGCTGGTCTCTGCACCTGGACTTCTCTGGCCCTCTTGGACCGGGCGAAAGGGGGTGGGCTGATGATGATGATGGTGATGATGATGATGATGATGATGATGATGATGATGACGATGATGATGATGATGATGACGATGATGATGATGATGATGATGATGATGATGATGGTGGTGATGATGATGATGATGATGATGATGAGATGATGATGATGATGATGATGATGATAATGACGATGATGATGATGATGATGATGATGATGATGATGATGACGATGATGATGACGATGATGATGATGATGATGATGATGATGACGATGATGATGATGATGATGATGATGATGATGATGATGATGACGATGATGATGATGATGATGATGATGACGGTGATGGTGATGATGACGATGATGATGACGATGATGATGATGATGATGATGATGATGATGATGATGATGGTGGTGGTGGTGGTGGTGGTGGTGGTGGTGGTGATGATGATGATGATGATGGTGGTGGATCTTTTTGGCCCTCTTGGATCGGACGGAAGGGGGGGGGTGGCTATGGGGAAGGGGAGCGTCGAAGACTGCCGCATGCAGCCGGTGTCGGCCTCGCCGCTGGCCGCTCTGCTCGAGATACATCTTGGCGCCTCCAGCGCCGGCAGGGCGCAGGGAAGAAAGCCCGCTGCGCGAGCCGGTTTGCTACCCCCGGCCTGGACGGCCCCCGTTCGTTCGACCCCCCCCCCCCCTCCCCACCTCAGTCAAGCAGTGGCGAAGCGTCCTGGCGAGCCTATAGGCCCACCAAGCAGTGTTCTGAGAGCCTTTTGTGGTCTGCACGAAATGTTAGCACATTTCTGGCCGAGGCTGTCTTGTTTGAACACATCGGGTTTGTGTTCTAAGAACATGTGATCTGTACTTCGAACATGTCTGGGTTTTAAGAACATAGGAATGCCGGGACGGTCGGTCCCCGCTCAAAGACCTCCATGTTTCCGCAGGCGACTTTTTCCCGCCCCCAGGCCCCGACACTTGTCGACGAAACAGGAGGCCATTCGGGAAAAAGACGACAAACGCGGGGATGCACCCCGTTCGTTCGACTTCCCCTCCCCTTCGGGCGAAGGGAGCTATGCACATGCACCGATCCTGGCAAGGCCCATCCTTGACCCAGAATCGGTGCATATACCTTCCTGGCCAAGGTCGGAGAGCGTATGCACCGATCCTGGGCTCAGGATGGGCCTGGCCAGAATCGGTGTATGGACATAGTTCTTCCTCTACCCCTCCCCAGCTCCGTTTTCTCCCAGGCGCTGTTCCCCCCCCCGCCAGCCCCCGACAGTTGTCGACGAAACATGAAACTGCTCAAACAAATAATAGGGGCTCGTCTTTTCCTGCTCCCGCGGCCAGGCAAAGCCCAGGGCTCGACTCACGAACGATGGGAGCTATCATGGGACTCGTGGGATCGAGCAGGCGTTAAGACCTGCGGTTCGATTTCCGTCGGTGTGTGTGACCACGCTGTTTAGGTTCGGGTGCAGCCCGATCCCAGAGGCATCCTGCGTCTGCGACCTGCGAACTGCTGCCTCCGAGGGGTCCGATCCGCTCCGACGTATGTATGGACGCATCCCGAATCGAGGAGGTACGCCCCCATTATATCGTATCTCCTATGGTTGGGCCCCACGTGTTCTGGCCCGTTCGAAAACCCCGCGACGCCTGGGGTGGGGGTCGACGTGCCCCCTTGTTCTGTGTTGGGCGGCCGGCAGACCTGGGGCAGTCCTGGGAGGAGCATCGGCTCTTGCGGGGCCTTCCGCCATGATTTCGGGGCGTTCCGGGAGCGCCGTGGGGCGGCCGCGGCGCCCGATACAGTTCGGGGGCGGAAAAGAGGGGGGTGATGACTAGGGGGGGGTGGATATCATGGCGTGGGCCATGATATTTCCCCAGATTTCATGGCGCCTCTTCTTATTTCTTTACGTCCCTGGCCATCCCGCTGGGCCGCGCACATGCCGCCGGTCATGATTTGCACCCCCCCCTCTTGGACACCCCCCTCTTGGCCGCTCCCGACAGCGGGTCCAGAGCAGGTTTGGGGTGGGGGCGAAGACAGAAACCCAGAAAATATGGGAAAATATGGGGGCTATTTTTATTTGTGTGTATTTATTTGTGTGTCCTAATTTCCCTTCATTGGGGTCAAGGGATCACGGCGCGTCGCTGGTGCATCGGGGATGCGGTGTTCCCGACTGGGTCCAGAGCAGATGGGGTCAAGGGGCTCGAAGAAGGAGCAACAAATCTCACCATGATCAGAATCTTTGGCACTCCGCGCGGGCTTCTTGGATCTGCGCTGGGGCTCTCCCGGCGGCGCCTCTGGGGCGCTCCGCGCGACAGGGAGGGGGGGCCAGCGCAGATACCAGGAACCCGCGGGGAGCGCCAACAGTTTATGTTCCTGGCGTGTTTTTTTTGTTTTTTTCCTCTTCTAGGGATCGCGGCGCGTCGCTGAATCATTGGCGATGCGGTGCGACCCTCAACCCCGTCTGCTCCAGAGGCCCTCCTCCTCCTCCTCCTCCTCCTCCTCCTCCTCCTCCTCTTCTTCCTCCTCCTCCTCCTCCTCCTCCTCTGGGGGCCTCCGAGGGCGGAGATGATGTTCAGCGTGGGGCGGTGCACGCGGTGTGTGACACCGTGCCCCGGCGTCGTCGTGGCCGGGGCTCGCCGTTTTCGCTTCCGGTGGTGAAAGGAACGCGCCCTCTCCCAGCAGGTGCCCCCCCCGCCAGACGTGTCTCCTCCGAAGAAGGGACAATTCGCCACAAACATACGCTTTTGGCGCTCCGCGGGGGTGTTCTGGGATCCGCGCTGGAGTCCCCCAGCGGCGCCTCTGGCGCCGCCCCTGGCGTGCCGGCCTCCGCGCGCTGGGGAGGGGGGGTCCAGCGCAGAGCCGAGGGATCCGCGCGGAGTGCCGACAGTTTGTGTTTGTGCCGTTTGTCTTTTTGTCTTCTTCTGCTCGGGGGTGGACAGACCTGCTACCCTGACACGTCGTTTAAGGAAGTGGCCGTTTTCGCTTCGCGAGAGGGCGTCGCGGCCGTCATTTCTGCGGGTCCAGATCCGTCGGTTTCGGGCCCAGGCCGTTTTCACTAAGGGGAGGTTTACTAAAGGGAGGTGTGTCCACCATCGATATGCATGTTGCACATGCCGAAGCACGGTGAGAGGTCCGTGCTGTCTCGAATATGTGCACCCCCCTGAACCCCCTCGTCACACTCTGCCTCTGATCTCTGGCATGGGGTTTGGTCGTCTCAGTTCGCCTGCCCATCACGTGCCTGTCAGCCCATGACCTTGGCATTCTGCCATGCCCCGACCGAAGCGTGCGCCGAGAGTGCATTAACATGGACCGATCTTGCTTCTTCTATTCGCTCTGCGCAGGAGATTCTGCATCTCTGGTAGTTTACCGACAACTGTCATGAGCAGCTTGTCGTGTGAACGATGACGGAGATGGACATGATCATTGCCAGGTGAGACCAGCCGTGATGAGTGTGTAATCGATGCGCGACGATTGTATTGCCGATGCGAGAAGTGAGACATGCATCGCCCGCGATAGCACGCACACGGCAACTGTCGCGATTCATGCGCGACGTGGGACCCCAGGTTTCTCGACCTCATCCTTGGGACCGGCTTGGCGTCCTCCCAACATACTACTAGTACGAGTGCGTCGTCCCCCCAGGGGCGACGCGCGCACCTAGTACTCTTATAGTACATGCGTCGTGGCCAGCGCTTTCTGGCCACAACGCTCGGGAAACGATGTGCTACAAGATAGGTGTACTGCATGTTCGGGTCGGACGCGCGCCTCCGAGAAGGACACATGTAGTGCTAGCATGCCTTGGTGGATCCCACGGTTTGTCGTCCTGGATCGTTCTTGAGCCGAAGAAGGAAATCCCACATAAACATAAGATTTTGGCGTTCCGCGCGGATTGTTTGGATTAGCGCCAGGCCCCCCTGGCGGCGCCTCCGGCGCCGACCCTGGCGCGCTGGGAGGGGGGATCCAGCGCGAATCCGACAAATCCGCGCGGAGCGCCGAAAGTTAAGTTCATCTGGCTTTCTTCTGTTGAGGGCTCTGGGGCCCGACACGAGGGAAGATTGGCCGTCACGCTCTATTTCGTCTTCCCGAAAGCCTGGGCGGCCCCCTCCCAAGAGCAGATCCCCGCACCCGTCCCAGCGTGGGCCAGGATCTCGAGGCAAGCCCAGCCGTCTCGACGGCGGGGCAGAAAATCACGCGGGCAAGTGAGTTCAGCCCCCCTGATCCTCGATCCTGCAATTCTCATCCCTGCTCTCCTTCGCGATCCGCTCGGAGTCGGTTCCCCTTGCGGTGAATGCGGGCGAATTCCTGCCAAGCCTCGTCTCGCATATTAGGATCGCCCTCATTATCATCGTCTTCGCACCCCATTTCCATAGTCGCCTCCACCTGCACCTCCATCCTCACCTTCGCCTCCATCTCCGTGCCCTCTTCAAATTCGTCTTCGTCTCGATCGTCGTCGTGACATCGACCTTGATTTTCATCCTCTCCTTCAAGCTCGTCTTCATCGTCGCTATCGCCGAGCAGTCGTCGCCCAGGTACCCCCTGTGGGCGCGACGAGAGTCGCTCCTCGCGCATCGCGGCCTGGGCTGGATGGCTGCCCTTCCACACGGGGGCGGCGCGAGGGTACACAGATCACCGCGCGGCGCGCAGCGCATCGCCCAGGCGCGATGCGCGAAACTGGGTAGCGTGGGCCGCCTTCGTCTGCATCGTCATGGTGGCACAGATGCTATCTCGTCTCGTCCTTCACTCGAAGAAGAAAACGCCATAAACATACACTGTGAGCGCTCCTCGCGGATTTCTTGGACCCGCGCTGGGCCCCCCCCGCGGCGCCTCCGGCGCCGACCCTGGCGCGTTCCCCGCACCAATGAGGGGGGTCTGGCGCGCACCCGAGAAATCCGCGCAGAGCGCCAGAAGTTTGTGCTTATTGCGTTTTTCCTGCGTCTACTCACCTACGGCTTGATCTCGTCGTCATCGCCACGGTCACCGGCACAACCGTCGCCCTGACCCGTTCCGCGTGGCCTTCGGCTTGCCTCTGGCAGCCCCCCCTGGGCGCGCCGCGACCAATGTAGCCGCGCTTCGCCGCCCCGCATGTTCGGCCTCCGCGTGCTCTGCCGCGGCGGCGTGCAGGAGGGGGCGGCGACGGCGGTGGGTGGCGGAAGTCCCAGGGCGGTGCGGGGACCACCGCAGGGGCTCGAGCTCAACGGTGTCTTGGCGGCCTCGTGGGCCGTTTCTGTTCTGATCTTTGCTTGCTGTGGCAGGGGCGGAGCGCAGACGGAACTAGGGTTCAGTCGGGCCTGTCCCTCTACAGGAGGAGTAGTCAAACATAGTCAACAAATAGTCAGGGGACGTTTTTTTCTCCCCCCCGTTTTTTTGTTGTTGAATTAAGTTTCATCCAAAATACGCCTGCATGGGGGACACGCCCGAACTAAAACAAGGGAGAGCGATAAGAACACGAGCGAGGAGAGCACAATTCGGGTCGAGCCCTGGACTGCACTGGCAGGGGGCCTCAAGTTGCGCACCGTCAGCACCCCCCAGGCGGTCCTGGCTGGCCTCGCACACCAGTATCGTTTCACCGATCCCTATCCCCATCCCCATCCCGATCCTAGTTGGGGAGATATGCCCCTCGAAACCTGAAGGGAACAGCCTGCATTCCCATGTAAGGAGGGTAAGTCGGCCAGCGGGGTCCAGGCCACGCCAGTGGGGATGAGCTGCGGCTGAGAGCGCTGCTCAACACGGTCACCTTCTCATGGCCGAGGCCCACCGCGGCCGGAGAGAGGTCCCTTTGCTCCTGAAAAGCTTTGCCCGTGCACGAGGGCCGTAAACAGAGTACGGCTCGCCGACCGGTGCTATCTTTGGACGCAGCCTGTGGATACGTGAGGCGTTCCACAGGGAGGGCCTCGCCTTCGAGGATGGAAGGAGTTGCAACCTCTTCCTTGGCGGAAGGCGGCGGGAGGCTGGCGGAAGGCGGCGGACGTACAACGAGGCCACCTCCGCCGGCGGAAGGCGGCGGAAGGCTGGCGGAAGGCTGGCGGAAGGCGGCGAAAGATGCGCCCATAAAGGTGGAAGTGTTTTTGGGTTCAGGGTTACGGGACAGGCCACGTGTAGGGGCACGTTCGTGTCATGCCGCTTCCCAGCTCACCGCAATTACTGTTCATCTCCTGGCTGGCACCACGAAGTTTTCAGCGCTTGGTGCGCGTGACGGCCGATTATGGTAAGCGTGCTGTCCACTATTATTGCCTCCTGCTTTCCTGGTGCTGAATTTTTTGGAGTGACCGTCGTTGCTATCGAGTTTTGAACGCAGCACGTCCCCGTTTCGGCTACTTCTTGTTTGGTGGGAATTCGGATCGATAGGCCCGTGCTTTCTCTCCTCTCTTCGTCTTCTCCTTCGTCCTGATTTCTGTCGCAAGTGCAGTGCCGATTTGTTGTTCAGGCCGCAGTTCAAAGTATGAGTTTGCCTATTGCAGGTCGGCTTGTGCGATGTTTCGGGTCTGCTTGGCGACTTCTTGCTTCGCGCTGTGGTTGTGGCACCCCTGGTGTTTCGGGTGGAAGCAAAAAAGCTCTCTGGCGCTCTTTTGGGCCTCCAGGCGGCCAAGATGGCCTGCAAGATCGCCTGGAGGACCCGAAGATCACCCACGAGCCTCCCAAGAGTGCCCCAAGAAGACCCTAAAACGCCCAAGGGGGCACCAAGACGGCCCAGAGCCGTGGCTGGTCGGCACCTGCCCACACGATCTTCGCTGGCGACAGGCATGTCCGTATCCGTGGCCTCGCGGACCAGGCCCCTGGGCCACGACCCCGCGGATACGGGGCGCTTCTTCGCAGATGCCCCCGCGCGGGACGTAGCCGTGCGACCGCGTATCTTCGGCATCGCACCTCGGATTCCAGCCCGCGTGGGCGCGGATACGGATATGTTCGCCGCTTGCTAGTCCTGAGAGTCGGCGGCGAGCGAGGGGTGGAAGTGAGAGGGAGCAGGTCTTCCCGGAAGGCTCGGAAGCCCCCCCCTGGCCTCCTGAGAAGTTGTCGAAGCCTTCCCCGACGACGCAGACAACCTCTCAGAAGGCCACGCCGCCTTCGAGAAGGCCTTGCTCTCACTCCCCCCCCCGCTCGCCGCCGCCAGAAGACCAGGGTCGTCCCCGTGGGGCGCGGACGTGGCGCGCCGCGCGCGCGTCGCGGCCTCGGGCGCACCGCCGCGCCTCCTCCAGGGGGTGGCCTCGAGAGGGCGCGGACAGAACCGCGCGTCGCGCGTCGCGGGGCGCAGGGGCGCGGAGTGCCGCCACTGGGGAGGCGGGCCCTGACGGCTCCCCAGGCTTGTCGCCGTCCTCGGGCTCTCCGGGGCCCTCCACGGGCCCCATGGGGACTACCAGAGAGCGGCCCGGGAGGGAGGAGGAGCTCGCCCCTGGGGCAGGGCCCCAGGGCTTTATCTCCAGTCGTGTACAAGAGTTGGGTGGCCTATGGGGCCCTGTGCCAGAGGGCCGCTTCCTCGTCGTCGTCCTCCTCCTCGTCATCGTCGTCGCCCTACTAGTAGTCGTCCTCGTCGTCGTCGTCGTCGTTGTCGTCGTCGACGTCCTTGTCCTCGTCGTCCTCGTCCTCGTCGTTTTGTCGTCCTCGTCGTCGTCCTCGTCCTCGTCCTCGTCGTCGTCGTCGTCGTCGTGGTCCTCGTCCTCGTCCTCGTCCTCGTCGTCGTCGTCGTCGTCGTCGTCGTCGTCGTTGTCGTCGTCGTCGTCGTCGTCGTCGTCGTCGTCGTCGACGTCGTCGTCCTCGGCGCTGCCTCCTGCGCGCCGCGCGCCCCTCGCGGTCCTGGCCGCCTGCTGCTCGGGCGCGCGCCTGAGGCCGCGTCGCTCGAGTGCCTCCGAGGAGGAGCGGCCGCGGCGCTCGAACGCCTCCGGGGAGGAGCGCCGTGGAGGAACACGCGCCGACACCGCAGGCCCTTCCCTCTTCACCCTGCGGTTAAGTCGGGCATGTCCCTCTAGAGGAGGAAGATCCGAGCATGGGCAAAGCATGGTCCGGGGACCATTTTTCGGCTGTGTTTGGCTATGTTCGAATATTTTGTGACCACTTTTCTGTTTTCGCCCCAAATCCTGATGCAGGAGGACGTGCCCGACCTAACCCTACGGCTGGATTCGCCCCGAAGTCCTGGTCGGGTGGCGCCCCAGGAGAGGTCTGGGGAGCAGCGGCATCGGTATCCAGACCCCCTCGAGTCTTGGATGAATCACGACGGGAGGTTTTTCATTATTTTCGGGAGATCGATTCGGGATGAAAAGCTGGTCCCGGGGAATAAGTCGAGACCTCTGCGGGTCGACGTCACGAAAAAATCATGACGTCGGGGGTCTTGGCACCTTGTCGTGCCGTCCCCCCCAGGAGCGGCCGCCGTGCGACCCGCCGGACGATGTGCGCGAGCGAGCGGAAAGCCGAGGCATGGTCCTCCTGAGCGCTGGCGCTGGGCACGTCGTGTACGTTACGGCGGGGGGCGACGGCGATGTGGACTCCGAGGCGAGCCTGCTGGTGTTCGACTGCGGGCGCCACAGGGAGCTGGTCTTCGTGCACATCCCGAAGAACGCGGGGACCACCATCGAGGATGTCGCCCAGGGCAGGTTCTCGGAGAAGACAGCGCGGCATAGGCGCAGACTCTCAGAGCTCCGCGCGGGCTTCTTGGATCTGCGCTGGAGCCCGGCGCCAGGGAGGGGCACCTTCCAGAAATCCGCGCGGACCTCTGGAAGCTCATGCTGATGCCGTGCTCTTCTTGCTCTAGGTATGATGGGCCTGTTTTCCACCACCACCACCACAAGTTGAAGGGGGGAGGGAGGTGTAAAAGGAGGAGGAGGAGGAGGAGGAGGAGGAGGAGGAGGAGGACCCCCCTCCGCCACCAACTCGTGGTGGCGGCGGTGGAAAACAGGCCCATCATAGGTACATCGACTGGGGCCGCTTCCAGCACAACTGGGGGGCGGACACGCAGCGGATGCCCGACGGCAGCGCGTGCAGCCACTGGCACGTGCCTCCCTACCTGAAGGACCCCCCGAACCCCTACGCGAGGGCCGGGACGGACGTCTTCTGCGTCACGCGCGACCCCTGGTCCAGGACGTCGGGGGTACGCAGACGTCGGCCCAGACATGCTCGCGTCGTAAAAATTGTCCCAGTGCGACCCTACCCAGGAGTTGGAACCCCTAGGAAAGCAGCATCAGTAGTGACAGTAACGCTAAGCTAAAGCTAAGCTAACGCTAAGCTACAGCTAAGCTAAAGCTAAGCCACAGCTAAGCTAAAGCTAAGCTAAAGCTTAGCTAAAGCTAAGCTAAAGCTAAGCTAAAGCTAAGCTAAAGCTAAGCTAAAGCTAAGCCACAGCTAAGCTAAAGTTAAGCTAAAGCTAAGCTAAAGCTTAGCTAAAGCTAAGCTAAAGCTAAGCTAAAGCTAAGCTAAGGCTAAGCAAAAACTGAGCAACAGCTAAGCTACAGCTAAGCTCAAGCTAAGCTAAAGCTAAGCTACAGCTAAGCTAAAGCTAAGCTAAGCGCTAAGCGAAAAGCTAAGCGAAACGCTAAGCTAAAGCTAAGCTACAGCTAAGCTAAAGCTAAGCCAAAGCTAAAGCTAAAGCTAAAGCTAAAGCTAAAGCTCCCAGGGGACTGGGGGGAACCGCTCCCAGGGGACCGGGGGAACCGCCCGGGGCGTGTAGCACTGCCCGGCCCCTTTAAGCTAAGAGAGTAAGAACCCTTCTAGGCAGAGCCTAGGTAGGGAAAAAATCCGGACGGCAAGTTTTTTCTTATTTTCGACCCCCGGGGGCCCTCGCCGGGCCCCGGGACCGTCAACAAAATCGGGATGACATACCGGTCCCAGTGAACGGTTCGGGACTTCAGGGACGCCGTCCTGAAAAAATCAGGACGTCGCGTGTCTGTGGGATCAGCGGGGTTTTGGAGCGAGCCCAGCTTGAGGCCGATGTTTCTCTTGTCCTGGAGCCGTCCAGGTCGATTTTCCGCTAACCCCGCCTGCGGCCCTATCCCACCTTCACGCCCCCCCGAAGGATGCGCAGCGAGTACACCTACACGCTGACCTGGACGCCGTATCGGGCCACCGTTCCAGACGGTCCGCCCTGCTCCCTTGAGGCCTTCAACGGGTGGGTGACGCAGCGGCTGCGCAGGGTCGAGAGTGGGCTGCAGCCATATGCGCTGGACTGCCACCTGGTGCCGCAGTGGAGCTTCGTGGAGGGCCCCAACGGGAGGCGCTGGTGCAAGGAGGCGATCCCCATCAAGCAGCTGACGCCGCGGTTCAACGCCCTGATGCAGGCCTACGGCCTGCCCCTCCGGCTGGCCCCGCACGAGAAGTCGAACCCGTCTGCCGGGAGGTGTCCAGCGCTCTCGAGCAGCCCCCTCGAGGCAACGTACTGGGCCTCGACCCGGGCAATCATGCGCCGCGTGTACCGG